>LPNX010949398.1:537492-625331 GCA_001517045.1 Pseudotsuga menziesii | reverse complement strand
GGGGGGGGGGGGGGGGGGGGGGGGGAGCAAAACTGCAGGAAGACACCTTTAGGGGGGGGTCTTTCGAAACACCCCCCCAAAATTCCTAAGAATTATGATTTTGAGGGGGAAATTTAAGAACCACCTCCAAATTCCTTAAAATACTTTTTTTCTGGGGGGGGTGGTGTTAGAAAAACTGCTACAAGCCACCTTTAGGGGAAGTCTTTCGAAACCCCCCCTAAAAGTCCTGAGAATTATAATTTTAAGGGGGGTTATTAAGGACCGCCCCCAAATACCTTAAAATTTTTTTGGGGAGGATTTAGTAGAACCACTATAAGCCACCTTTGGGGGGGTCTTTCTAAAACCTCCCCCAAAATTCCTGAGAATTAGGCTTTGGGGCGGGGGATTTCAAAACCGCCCCCAAAAGTATTGAGAATTGGAATTTTCGAAAGGAGGGGGAGGTTAAGAAACCGCCCACAAAAGTATTGAGAATTGGAATTTTGGGGGGAGGGGCATAAAAAACCACCCCAAAAAGTCTCTAAAATTGCACTTTTCAGGGGCGTTGTTTAAAAACCACCCACAAAAGTCCAATTTTCGGGACTTTTGAGGGGGGTTTTTAAGAACAACCCCTACAGACCTAAAAAAACTTTTTTTTGGGGGGGGGGGAGGTTATCGCAGCAAGAAAAAACCACCCCCAAAAGGGTATTTTGTTGTAGTGTACATACCCAAACATGCTCAACTTTAACTCCAACACAATAAAATCCCCCAAATGCACTCAACTTTAATTCCACAATGAATCATATTCAAGCATAGTAAAAATCTATGATGGTAGTGGACTTTAATTCCATCATATTAAATCCCAACTCCCATAATAAAACAACCAAATTAACCCTAGAATCATATCACAAGAAATATTTTCAGTTGAAGGTATATAAGATTGCCAGAAATGTCAAAATAAACTTAAAACTTAAATTGAAGGGAACGAGGGCATGATACCATCTACTAAGATTCGCAATGCTCATCTACCCATGTAGGGAATTATGCAATAAAGTTGTCACATGTAGGGCACATATTAGCACAAATACACATGATTCTATTGAAGAAACCTTAGAATATATTAATAATAGAATAGATCAAGAACACAGTTAGGGGTATGTGGAGGAGTACAAGGGTGAGAGAGTGAGAGAGAGAGAGATGGCGGGAAGAAGGGTGCTGGGTGTGCTTTCATAGGGGTAGGGGGCATGAGGGAGGTTGAATAAGTGAAATAGATAAATATCAGAGTGGAGGATATGAGTTTACAAAGGATTAGGGGAGTTACATAGAAAGAGGGGAATTGGGTGGGAGTAGAGAAAGATAGGGGGGTGGTAAGTGGTAGGTAAAGGTGGGGTATTTGGAGAGATAGAGATAGAGGGGGGATATAGGTAGGGTGACAATGATTGAGAAAGATGTCGAGAGAGGGAATTATGGGTAGGGGGGTAGGAGAGGGACGAGGCCTATGGGGGAGTGGGGGGTGGTTATGGATAGTTAGAGTAAGATGGGTGTTATGGATAGATATGGTGGTTAGTTGTAGTTAGAGTGTGTGATTGAGAGACGAGATGAGGTATTAAGGATTTGGGGGGTGGGGTGAGTGGGAGTGTTAGGGAGTTGGGTGAGAGAGAGGTATCGGTGGTTATTAAGTGTAGGTATAGTAGGGGAGAGAGAGTGAGAGAGAGGATTAGTAAGGTTTAGAGGGAAGAGGGGAGAGAGGGGGAGGATAAGGGGGTTAGAAAGATCGAGAAGGGGGTTTGAGAGAGAGAGAGAGAGAGAGAGAGAGAGAGAGAGAGAGAGAGAGAGAGAGAGAGAGATTTTTGTGTGTAAATGTAACATGTGCATGATATGCTTTTAAAAAATAAGTGTGCTTTTTATACAAAAAATGCACATGAAATATTTATCGTTAGAAAACTAGAGTGATATTATCAGCATTGTATTTAAATTAGGAAAAAGAGTTTATAGGGTGTTTGGAATGGTCAAATGGTTTAGGAGTTGGTGGAGATAGAGGGATCCAGAAGTAGATGGGTTAAAGATAGAGATAGATAAAGAATTGATGCGTCATGGGGGGAGGAGGGTGGTTGGAAGAGAGAAAAACATAGATATAGGGGTGGAGAGTAGGTGGTTAGCGAATACTATGGAAGCTAGAGATACAAGGGGTATAGGTTTAAGGTAAAGAGAGAGAGAAAGAGAGAGAGAGAGAGAGAGAGAGAGAGAGAGAGAGAGAGAGAGAGAGAGGAGGGTGGTAAGTGGTGGGGGTTTTAGGAGAGACAAAGAGAGAGGGGGTTAAGGGTATGGGAAATAGTAGATAGAGAGCGGGTGGTTAAGTGTGGGTAAAGTAGGAGTGAAGTTAGGAAGATATAGAGAAATGGTTAGGGGGTGTGAGGGTGTGATAGAAAGAGAGGGGGGTGTTAGGGGGTTGTGCGGGAAAGATATGGGTGGGTGTTAGGTGTATATTAAGCAGTAGGGGAGAGATAGAGGGAGAGAGGGGATTCTTATCATGCCTATTATTTCTATGTATAGCCTCTCATTACATATCTAGAGTATGCAAATGGAAAATAGAATTTTTGAACAAATATAAAAGAGGGTTGTATGTGGTAGAGTATGAATAATCCATGTGTTAACTTTATTCGATATGCTATGCAACAAAATTTCCCATAAAACACTAGGAGATGTTTTGAAGGAAAAGGGGTTCCAAATAAACATTAAATTTTTCTTGCTCTTTATCTAAGACCAAGCCTACATTGTGAGTTGATTGGCAGTATCATCTTGATCCAACTTATGACATTGAATATTATTCATTAGAGTTTGGACTAAGACTCCCAATTGAATATTTGATTGTAGTCGATGGTGATGATCAAAACCTATTAGTATTAAAATATGGAAAGGAGGAAATCATTGATAAAATGTACATTTACCATCACTACTAAGCAAAGAACCTATAGTGGAGTTTGTAGTGGATCCACCCCCAAAAATCATGTCCCTTCTTCTTTCATAGCGGAGGGAGGAGGGAGGAGGTTTTAGTGGATTTTTTTTTATCAGTGCACCCAAAAACATTATGGCACACCACTGCATCTTTTGTTTAGGAACAATAGTTCTTGTTTTTTGGTAATGGTTCACCATGAACTAGAGAGTTTTTATCCAAAAAAAGAAGTCGATGCTCCACTTTTGTAATAGTTCATGGGTACTCTTCTTTGGGTAAGGCGCATAGGTGTCGTTGATCCTCATTGGTTAAAGTGCATTGATTCTAGTGCACCTCTTTAGTGAAGGACGGTCGGTTCTCTTTATAAGGAGTGATCACACCAATCCTCCATGATCCATATGCACCAATATTGTTTTGTAAAAATAGCATTGGTGCTCCACTTTTGAAATTGCACACCAGTGCTCCTCTTATGTTAATCTGCACTAGTGTTAGTGCTCCTCTTTGGTAAAGGAGCACCGGTGTCAGTGCTCCTTTCTGGTAAAGGTTCATTTGTGCTAATTTTACAATCTAATATCTTTAATGCTTCTGATATACAGAAGCACTGAACAAAAATTTGGTTTTTTTTACTTATTGAAAAAAGCAAGAATTTTTAAATGTTTTAAAGAAGCAGAAAAAATCTCTTCAAAAGAGGAAAATAATTAGGTTTTTATTTTTATTTTTTATTTCTTCATTTCATATGGTTATACCAAAGAAAAGAAGAAGCTGAAGAGGAAGATAAAGAGTATTGTATCCAAGCAATTGATTTTTCCCTCTTCTTTGTTTCATTTCTTCCTATTCTCTATTTTATTTATACTATTTTACATTTGTCACAATTGTTCCTGAATTCTTATTTGGTTTTGTTGTTTGTTTTGGTTGGTTTCAGGGGTTTTCCGCTATTTTGTAGGTTAATGGTGGATTTATTTTAGGGGTTTATATCAAAATATATGGGTTTTCTTCGCTTATTGAAAGAAATAGTTTTTTTTTTTAAACTTTTGAAAGATATGATAAAAATGTATTAAGAAGAGGGGGAAAAAGGGGCTTGTTTTATTTATTCATTTCACATGGTTCTACGAGAGAGAAGAGGAATAGAAGAGTATTGAAACCAAGAAATTTTTTTCCCTTTAACTATTTTATTTCTTCCCATTATCTATTTTATTTCTATTATTTTTCCTTTCTCACTATTGTTTATAAGTTTTTATTTGGTTTTGTTGTTCATTTTTTTGGGTTTGAGCGTATTTCCTCTATTTTTTAGGTTAACGGTGGATTTGATTTACAAATTTTATTCAAAATATATTTATAGAAAATTAGGGGAAAGTTTGGAAAAGAAAATGTTACTTTTTATGGAGCATGGGTGCATCAATAGGTGTTTTCACCTCCTCTTAGTTGTATGTTAACAAGGTTTTTGTACTCGTGGAAAACTGTTTTCTATAAACAACAGTAATTTTTCTATCAATAGTGCTTATCTATGGAAGAAGTGCATCGATGTATCTTTGGTTGAAGTGCACATGTGCATATCTTGGTGAAGGTGCACTGGTTCTCAATTTTAGTATAAATGCACCAATGGTCCTATTTTAAGGTGTGGGAACACCAGTGCTCTTCTCTGGCATGAGATAATTGATTCTTCATGTCAGGAATATTATCTCTAGTGGATGAGTGGTTTTGGAGAGTGATCATCAAACATTGTTCATGTAACAATTGAGTGTCTTTGTAATTACAAGAGATCCACTTATTGAGTGGTAAATGGAGTGGGTTGACACTCACCATGGTTTTTTATGTGTGGTTTTATTACCACTACTATTAATTGTAATGCTTAACATTTCAATATTATTTATTAAACATTTTCATATTATTAATTTTATTTTTATTGATAACATCTTATTTCATATGCTTTTAAATGTATTTTTTTTTCAAACAATTGAAATTATATTTTTTGTCTAATATTTAGGAAGCATTTTATTTTTAAATTGCATATAAGAGATTCGTTAATAAACAATAGTAAGAACAAGGGGAGGCAGGAGGGGGAGGGGCGCTCTTCGATCCCGACAGAGATTTGAACTTCACATACTCTTGGAATTTGGGAATTGATTCCAATAATATAGCGGAAGCACTGGCCCTTTGGAAAGGCTTAAATCAAGCTCTTCTCCATGGTATTCAGGATCTTACGGTTATGGGGGACTCCAGGTTGATTATCGATCTCATCAACTCTCAGACGTTTCCTTCCTCTAATCGCCTTCATCAAGTTCTTCGAAGAATCTCTTTGCTCATTCCCCTCTTCTGATCTATAGATTTCTTTCATGTCTTGAGAATGAATAACGGACAAGCAAACAAAGAAGCAAATGAAGCAATACCCTTGGGAAAGGGGGTTCTTAAACTAAATGAAGTTCTTAGTTTGTTACCTATCCCTTGAATCCTTGGGATTGGACATGAGGATGGTTTGGCTAGTAATCTAGAGAATGGGCCCCAGGACAAGTTTCATTTGCGTCTGCTGCTTGACGGTGGCCTCTCCCGTTGGTGGCGTGGCATACCATGACATGCTCCTTTATACTGTGTCCCTCTTCATGCTCAATGATATTTTTCTGTTCGCTCGTCCTGCTCTATCTAAGATGATGCCCTCGCTGATGATGAAGCGTACCATCCTCTGTCCCACGAAGAAGGTGGATTTACGGAGCAAGATTTTTCAAAATCTAATAGGCTCGCTTAAGGTTTTATTATGAAATCATAGCATTTCATTTGGGTGAGTGGACCTTCCCCTCTCTGTCCAGATTATAATGGGTTTCTCGATTGATAAATATCATTGGTTTGTTGGAAACACGCTTTGTTATGATGACCCTCAGAACCCTGATCTTAATGAGGTCTCTTCTTTTGGCAATGCGCTCTGGTATTTAATGCATAGTACGGGTCCGGTAAATGGTGCTCCTCGAAATTTGATGAAACATCCTTCGGCATGCTTCAATTTCTGGGTAATGATGTTTCTTTTATATCATGAGAATGCTATCTAGCCTGTTAGGTGTTTTGTTCTTCGACCCGTTTCAGGAATCAAGGCTCTCGTCGTTCTAAAGGTGGCGGATCATTATTCTGGGTGGCGAAGCTCTTTGTTCTTCTGTGTGGTCTATCTAGATTACAGCCTGTTAATATTAGGTGGTATGGTGGACTCTAATGACTCTGCATCCTCCTCTCCAGGCCCATTGGTGGAATTGGAAGCAGAGGTAAGGGTATTGAGGTGCCGGGTTAGACGCCAAGGAAATTTCCTGCAGCAAATAGATGAGCAGGGGGGGGCAACGCCTTGATCGTTTGGATGAGGATATGGGTCGTATCCGCTCAGACTTCATGACATCTCTACGGGTTCTGGAAGAGAAGGTCACTGTCGGTCTGGAAAATTTGGATCTCAGGCTGCAGAGTATGGAGGGAACTTTGGCAAAGCTTCGGGATTCTGGGAACTCAGGCCATGGCATGAGCCAAATGGCTACCAAACCATCTTCTGGATCAATGGAAAAACACTGTTAATTTCAGTCTAGTTTCTATCTTTTCTCTGTTCAATCCTTTTGTTAAAAACTTAAAAGTCCTGGTTTTGCTAGTCATAGGCATCTGTATTTAAAGTTTGGAATACTGTATGGCTTACTATATTTTTTGGAGATGTAAACTCTTGGGTGGCCTTGCCACCATTTTATTAATATAAAACCTACCCGCTTCTGTCAAAATAAAAAATAAAAAATAGTAAGAACTAATACTTGGATTATTTAAAATCAAAGTTATTATATCATTACATTTTAAGTATCTTGTGTTTATTAAATCAAATCCCTTTATTTGCATGTTTACAAGGTTTTTGTACATGACATATTGTTTTTTGTCATCAATGTTGATGTTTGTATGGGCACAATGATTTTCATTGTTGTTTAAGTTCTAGTAGTTCTCATATTTTGTATAAGTGCATACATGCCTATTTAATGTAGGTGCACCAATGCTCCAGGGCTTTAAATTGTAATGCTTAACATTTAAGTATTAATTCTTATATATTTATCTAATATCATTTTTATCTTTATTGATAATGACCTATTTCATATGATTTTAACTATAAAATTATATTTCAAACAATTAAAATAATATTTTTTGTTTAATACTAGGCTAGCGTTTCATTTTTAAATTGTAAATAAGAGATTCATTAATAAACAAGGGTATGAAATAATACTTGGAATATTCAAAATCATAGTTATTATATCACTAAATTTTAATAATTTATCATGTATTTATTAAATCATCTCCCTTTATTTGCATGTTCACAACGTTTTTGTACACAACAAATTGTTTTTATGTCACTAGGTACCTTTTAGGTATGCTTCCGAAACATGGCATGATTTAAAAATTAAATTTGAGGTGTTCGGGAAAAAATTTCAACGATGGGAATAAATGGAAAGTGAGTGTTGTATTTAAAAGTGGAGCCTAAATATCCCACAATACCTCAAAACTGAAAATAAGTACATCTCACAAGTGTTTTAATCATAACCAACTCTTAGACAAGGACATAATAGCAACTTAAAACACATTCAACTGACAAAGCATGTTTTAATTTCCCATTGCTATGCATTTCAACAACCACTAAAAATTACGTAGCCATGTAAATTTCACATCTATGTAAATATATGCTATCAGAGGAATACTTGACATATTGTCTCAAAATACTTTAAAACATGCACAAGAACACTATTAATTCAACAACTAGTGGCAAGCTTTCCCTGGTCTTGGTTTGTTAAACAATAACCATCTCATACATTCAGGATTAAAGACATTTTTTATCCACAAACCTCAGTGACATGATTTCATCAATCCTAAGTATTTCCAAAGCACAATATCTCATTCATTTAGAACAGAAAAACTTTATATCCAAAATTTCTACTAGGAGGCTTGCCTCAGTTGTCGGTACCCTTAGAAATATAGGATTTCTATTTATTTTGTACAACAAAATAAAATGAAGGGAATTAAATCATCTATATCTTGTTCATGTTGTCTTTTATATCAATAGAAGAAATTTAGTGGTCTGATAGTATGAAGAATGAGTAGAATAAAAAGAGAGAGAGATAGCCAATTAATGTGATAGATCTAGGAAACTTGTAATATCCCAAAAATTCGTAAAAATTTAAAATTTTTCATGTAACATAAAATGTTCATAGATGTCACTACCTAAGAACCAATAACTGCTAATGGTTACTCAGCCAGTAGTATTTAGAATTGAGCATTGTAATTCTTTAGTTATATATAATTGATTTGTTTAGCTTTAAAGTACTATGTTACGTATGTTGAATTTAGCAGTTTATGTTTTAGAAAGACAAAAAATAAAGCTACATCTAAACCTGATACTAAGTGTGTTTTTATTGTCTTCTGAAAAGTAGGAAATAACTGTAGTTGAGATCGGGGCTTACTTAGCTTACATCTAATGCAGTGAAGTGATGCTTCTTTTACAGGTTCTATACAAGTAAGTAGTTTTGTTACCAGTAATTCCAAATCGAGAATATCACTCAACTAGCATAGGATTAAATGCTAGTTAAATTTGTTTTTTTTTGCAGCTTGGCCCTGTAAAAGGTATTGTTAATCTTTTATTGTTAGAAACCTGCATAAGTGCTTTTAATACAATATTGTAATAAACTGGATTTTGTTCAGTTATGTTTACTGTCATAGACTTGTTCAATTAACTTTCCTTTGGTGTTTTCAGTTAAAATCTTGTATCTAATTTTAGATGGTGCATCTTATGGATAGATCTCTTTCTGCCATTAAGAGTACAATAACCTACGAATTCGATAAACTAAAGGATATGTTAAACATACTTGTGACCAAAACTACACATTTATTGTTTATATTTGGATATATTACAAACTTTAATAATTATTCCATTCCATTGATTCTCCTTTAACCAAGTATTAGTATTTCATTTTCTTTTATATGAATTCTCATTTTATATGAGTTGTTATTTTTTTTTAACATAAACTTAAAAGGTTTGATATTAAACAGGATGTGCACAACCATACATTATAGGAAAAAAACTAATTCTAAGAGTTCTTTAGTTCAAAAAAGGAGAAAACAAAACTGGTCCAAAAGGATGACCAAAGGACTCCACATAGAGTTTTTACATAGCTTCTAAGGACCGAGGTAGTATATACCCTGATAAACTGCTGATTAAGGACGAGACAAAAAAACATGAACTATTAAAACCATTAAAAATTACCTGGATGCTTCATGGGTTGGACAACCGACTCCTCCACCATAGGGTGAGCTTCTACTGCAGGAGTTTCGAGAGCCTGACTGCCTTGGTTCATGCTTACCAAACACTGGAGGTCTTCCTAAATTCTGTCCACCTTGCCCATGATTTCCTTGAGGTTGCTTTCAATGTCATCAATCCTGGAGTCATGATTTCTTATCTGATATGAGGTGTAACTAACCACCTCCCCCATATTTTTTACCTCTTGGGAAATTTC
Source organism: Pseudotsuga menziesii (assembly GCA_001517045.1). Classification (NCBI taxonomy): domain Eukaryota; kingdom Viridiplantae; phylum Streptophyta; class Pinopsida; order Pinales; family Pinaceae; genus Pseudotsuga; species Pseudotsuga menziesii. The sequence goes on along the minus strand of LPNX010949398.1, from coordinate 615,899 downwards.
CTTGTTGTCCATAATGCCAATAGCCATCATTTCATACAAACGCCTGATATTTTTCTTCAAATATGCAAACCCGATATTCTCATTTGCTTGGTCCATTCTACCTTGTCTGGGAATGGCAAGAGCAAGTCTAGAGAAATTACTATGAAGAGCCCAAACTACACCTTCAAGCTCTTGAGCTTGTTCACCACTAGGAAAACCACCAAGAACCGAGTTGAGAGTGCTAACTTCCTGCAGGAGAGAGTCGCGTTCTTTCTTGCTTTGACAAGAAAGAGTGTTGACTGCACCTTCTTCCCACCTTGAGCAATTACAACCAAGAATCGAGTTGTTTCCTGCTATGAAAGACTGATCATCAATAGTAAGGCTAAGCCCAGAACAAGAGTTCTAAAGCCACAGAGGACCGCTAGCTTGTGGAGAGCAGAAGCAAGTAAAGAAAGCGATGAGAGCAAACTTTTCTTTAACAAAAACCCTGGTAAGAGGCAGAGACTCCCATGGGATCTCCTGCAAAATACCCTCGCCTACACTTGAGATAATATCCAACAGAGTCCTCTTCAAAGAGATCACAAAATGAATGGAGTGCACACCATTACCAAAAGGATCTTGGGGGTGGGGAAGGATTCAAGAGGAATAAATAATGAGGAGGATGATAGGACCCGAAGTGTGCGAGCTGTAGAAGCATTTACGATGAGGGAGATGGGTATTGAAAATGTCGAGGATCGAGGAAAGGTCAGTGGTAAGTGGGAACCATGTGGTAGAGAAGTGAGAAGGAGTAGGATGATGAGTTAAGATAGAATAACCTTCACGTAAATCCATAGCAGTGAGGCTAGTGATGAGAGGGAACCATGCGGCGGCATAGCGAGGAGGAGTAGAACGACGCATTAAAATAGTAGAGCCTTCGCATATAGTCATGAGAGTGGATTTGATGAGGTGAGGATCATGTATTACATCCCACAAATTCATTTAAGGAATGGGTTTAGGGTGTGAGTTTATCCCATTTAAACAAAAATGGCCTTGGAGTAGGGAGGCCCCCACATTATCCAAGGCATCAATAGAAACATTATTTTTGCGAAGGACATGGTAGAATTCATAGTGCTTAGATAGGAAAGGAGTGATTTTATCATACAAATGATGACACATTATAGATCCTGTGGTGTATCCATTGAGCATTTTATATATGACGTGTATTGAATCTCTAAATATCGCTATCCTAAAGAGATCCGAGCTAGCTAGGATTTTCATTCCCTGAAGGAGAGCCAACCACTCAGCCTCATTGTTGGTCTTATAGCCAAGACCACAAGTGAAGGTTTGTTCAACTTGTCCTCCAAGATCCAGAAGGATCCCCCCCGCACCTGCCACCCCTGATTATATGAGTTGTTATTAACAAGGCATATATTCGTAATTATAAATCCATGAATAAACTAAATACTAGCTTAATTTAATCTCTATGGTTAAGTATTTTTATATATTGTTTGTTCATCCTCCATTGTTTTTTATATTACTAATACCAATAGTAAACATTATTTAAAAAGAGGGAAAACATGAATATGCAAATGTTAAGGTTTAAGATTATGTAAAAGACCCTAGTCTCTTGTGATTACCTCCCACATTGATATTTTTGGTTTAAACAAACAAAAACCAAAACATAGAGTATGAAACCAAAGCAAGTGCTAACATAAGGTTTTTTAACTTTATACAAAAAGTGTGCAGGTGATAAAATCAAACTATATCATGAAACCCATATCTCACAAATAATTTGGTGGACACCTGGTTGGTGTTCAATGATTAGGGTTTAGTTGACTATGGATGAAATTATAAGGCTATTCTTAACCTAAAAAATCACATTTGAGTTCAATTGTTGCCAGAGATGTGGAGTGACCATCTAAAAGCTCACGCTTGCATGGCTTTACTGTCACTCCAATGAGCATACGCTTCCTTTCCTGAACCATCCTTTCACTATGTTAAGAGATTTATGTATCTTCTACATCTATTCCATGTTATACTCTTCAACACCATTACCCTAGCTTCATAATTGTCTCTCATGTTGATAAATTGACTATGTGAATGCTTTTAACTATAAACTGTGTGGTGAGAGTCATTTTGAAGGAGTGAGCTTGGTTCTTGACTGTAAAAAGAAATTTAGCAGCGAGTAACAGGTTTTATGTTTTACTGCTTGTTTTTAGTGTGGGTTTGATCTTGACTTCGTTGTGGCTTGGAACTTCACCCTTGAACACTGTGAGTTGTGTTTCTTCTGACAGTGCTCTACTTCAGCTCATGGTACTATCGAACGAGGCTAGGGTTGGCTCATAACATCAAAACAACTGCACAAACTCTCTAGGTAAGAATTGAACTTAAATAAAAACTCTTCTGCGCATAAATAAGTTATTAATTTGTTAATTTATAAGTATTTAACGTTTGGGGTTTGATTTGTGCAGGCTCTCAAGATGATGGCTTGGTTTTGAAGGACTCCACCAATAGGGCTTCTATGATGGCATTCATCTCGGTAGGCCTCGGTTTCACCATAGGTTCTCCTACACTTGGTTGTATGGTGTTTTTAGGAATATTCTACCGCGTGGTTGTTGGTTACTTGTTTAGCCATGTCTATTAGATGCTCTCTTTGTTTTTTCAAATCCCTAGTGGTTGTTTTGGAATGAAAGGGTTTGGGGCTTTCATAGCCGTGACTTAATAAATTAAATTTTGGCCTTTTCGGCCATGGTTGAAATATAGTGATGTTATTTTGATACCGGCTTTAAGCCGCAACTTTACTTGAACAGGCCATTGGGTCGTAAATGATATAGTTTCAGTTTTAGGGTTGAATGCTATTTGATTTTTATTTAAGTTTGAAGCTTACTATTTTGTAAACTATATTTTAATAATTTATATAAATATATTTACCGTGGTTTTAAATAAGTTAGGGTGACTATGATATTCTTAATTGTTCGGGTTTTTCTTTGATTTTGTATATAATATCCTAAAGAGGATTTTGTTACTGTAAAATTTATATTTATTTGTATTATGTTTAAACATGAAAGGAAATGTTTCAGACAATTAGTTTCTAAGTTATAGTTTGATTTTACATAAATAATAAATTTTCTTCAGTAAATAGATAGAAGAAAATAACGGATTATTCGACTATAAATTCCTGAGATAATTTATGTTTAGGGATTATTAGTTATTTTTTTTCTCAGTTTAAATTATCTTACATTGTTAACTTCTGTTTTCTTTGAGATAATGTATTTGATTTTTGGTAGATTTATTTATCAAAAAGTTATGGTTAAATAAATGAAGAAATGTATGTTAAATAGTATCTATATATGTATGAACTTGTAAAATACTTCTGTTAATAGGAAAGAAGGTAAAAGTCCATATTTTAATTTTGAATTAGTACATGGTTAGTGTTGATTATAAAATTATTCTGATTTCATTTTACTTGGATTAATAATGGATTTATCTTAGTACATTTCTAGCCATAATTACTATTCTTCTATGTTAACCCTGCTTATTAAATTTTTGTTTGTATAACGTCTGTTAACTATTATAATAGTAAGCTTATAGTAAATAACCTATCTATTGTGTAAATAAATACATCAATTAAGTATATTAAATTTCCTAGAGACAGATTTGTCTATATCATTACAGATTAGTTCATCTAAGAAATACTTCTAATATAGAACACAAAAACATACAGATGAATAACTCTTATGAAACCTATAGAAAGTAAATAAACATATTCAAGCATACTTCATTCAATTCTTCATCTATATCTAATCTAACCTACTGTACTAGAGTACTACCTAACAAAAGGTATGGAAAAATACAGTTTAGGTATTTACTTTCCATTTATCAACTAACTTAGAAATTTCTCTACTCATTTACCCTAACCTAGTTGGTTTAGAACTTACTAACTTTCACAGCATATACATTTCTCCTAACTAACCCTAACAGAAATAAAAATAGAAAATATACTATATCATTGATAAATATTAAACTTTATAGATAACAGTAAATAATGAGATAAATAAACTAAACAAATAAAACCTGGAAGTATAGATGAGCTGAGAACAACTTAAGGAACCTGTTCCTCCAAACCAACTCCTGAAGAAGAGCTGGACTGCAATTCTCAGGACCCCTGAGCTTGCCTCCTAGTCCAACTGGTAGAAGAACTGGGTGAGAGATGTAGTCTAGAAATCCTCTACAACTCCAGTGAGTGTTTAGTAGTAAATCAGTTCTACTTGCAACAATATGAACTTAGCTTAGAATAGTTGCACTAGTTCAGGTTTTGAACACTTTTCCACTCAATCTTACTTCAGCTAATCCCCTCCATCGAATTCTCTTGTGCACTTCATTCACTCAGAATGACAAAAAAATCATAATGAGCAGCCTCAACTGTCTTCAATGGGAAGTTTTATTACCATGCCTAGGTCTTTTGGCTCAGTTTTTACTTAATGAGACACCTGCTCTTGTTCCACTTTCTTGGGGAACCATGACCACAAAAATATGGAAGTTGCCACCTGCAACAGCTAAAAGTACTTTGAGGATGCTTCCACATGTCAATCTGCTCTCAACCAAGCCTCCTCCATCAAGTGACAAGTAAAACACTCATTTAACAACTTCCCTAAGCTGTTGTCTCATATTTCATTTATTTATTAAAAATATTCTGCAATTACAGTAAATTATCCTTGACCCCACTTGGTCATTAATTACAAAACTTTAACATAAAATATAACATAATGTTTTCTCAAAACATAAAAATGTTTTGCAAATTGGGGCAAGTCACACAACTATTTCAAGCCTTGAAACCCATGAAAAACGATTGAACCCCCTCTTGCACCTCTTCAAGATGAGATTAATTATGTTGTGAATGTTGACTATACACTTATGTCTCGAACTCTTTTCCCTTCATCCACTGATAATGCATGTTTTTCTTTTAGAATTTTATGCTAAAATGCCGAGAATTTTGTCCTTTTCCAAGCTCATGAGAAAATTTGGAGTTGATGTAAAGATGGTATAACTTTTTCTATATGGTTTTAGAAAATATTTTTTAGTGATCCCTTAGAATCTTTGATTAGATTCCTGTGAAAAAAATCACAAATTCAAATTCTCCTTAACTATGTACAACATCACCACCTGAAACAAAACAATATGATTAAGGAATGGACTGAATTGGTGCCCATTTCCCCTTCTTTGTCTTTAAATATACAATTGTAACGACCAATTTGCAGTGGGCAGAAATAAAATGCATGACCTCTTTTTTCATTCATATAGTCTCATTAAACATTTAACATAACTCAGTAGATCTTTGGCACAAAAAAATATCCATTTTAAACGTTATAACATGGAATCATGTTATAAAATGATTTCACCCCAAACAAAACATTGTCATATAATGTCAATTCCAACTTATAATATAAAGTCATTTCATAAAATCTTCTTTCATGATTCCAAAGGTAAATTTAGAATATGGATATGATATAGGAGTATTATTTAAGTGCCCAAAAAGACTACCGCTATCCATATGTATTCATCAATGTTCTTTAATATATTCCTCCCACCTCGTGAATATATGCAGGCATATATAGATCCTAGGGATAAGCATTATCTTCTTCACATGAGAGGTTTTACGTGAAACCCATCTCACATCACATAACATGGTTTACTTTATGCCACGTTACCTTCGCATCCCCTCCTTATTTTTCCATTACCATGCGTTATACCTTAATTTGATACACTTACACCTTAGGACATTTAAGGGAAGAGCATGTGGTTTCGTTTATGTAATGGCATACACATCCTTCATTTATGCACCTACCATTCCCAAACCATAGCATGCACCATAGATCAAATACATGGCTTCCATCATCTAACCTTGATTGCATGGAATATCCCGTCTCGAGGTTCTTTGGATCAAAACTGAATGAACCATTTTCCACCATTGATGGAGGTGGATTTTAATTCCATTGTATTTTCTTTTCCTTCCCTCAACGGTGTGGGTTAAACCATTTGAATTGTGAAACTTGATCTTTTCTCTTAGAGGGTGTATGCTTTGCATTTTTTTCTTCATCTAACTACTCTCTCTAATGTTGGAGATTAAACTATTTGAATTGTGAAACTTGATCTTGGTAGTTGGAGGGTGTATACTTTGTATTTTTTCTCCATGTCATAACTTCCTCCAATGGAGGAGATTAAATCAATTAATGTGTGCAACTTAATCTTTACCATTGGAGGCCATTTCTTTTCCACGTTGCATGATGATCTATATTACATAGGATTTGATATGATGGTGGATAGTAATTTGATGGAATTGGGGAAATTGAACCTGGAACCACACATGCATAAAGGTATAAACATTATAGTGGTACCTGTTGTCTCCTTTAACACAACTCGGAGTTAAGCACAATCGAAATATTCAAGCTGCTAGGTGTGTCCTTAGTGGAATGTCTTGAGTCAAGTACTGCCACTTGATCTTGAATCCTCCCTTTAGACCAAAATCCTAACAAATCCAAGGGGGGTGGTCGCTAAGAAAGAGTTAAACTAAGGATTTTTATAGTTTAGTTGTTAATAACAAATTTAAGTTGTTTTAGGAGTTTTTTGGTAAATAATTATGTCGCAAGACTGATGCAAAATTGTTTAAACATTCAACAAGATATAACACAAATATATAAACATTAATATTTACAAAACTAATAATCATATGAAAATAAGATTGTTATGTACTCATATCAGTGCCAAATTGAGTCAAAAATGTTGCTGAAAAGGAAATGTTTTGCAATGTGTCTTGGTCAGTTTCAATTATTAAATATGAGTTGATTTGAGGGAAGGGGGATTCTCGATATAGTTATGAAGTACTGAGAATATGTCCGGAGATATGAGAAAATTTTCCTCAGTCGAAAATGATGGTCTCTCAGAAGGTGTTCAACACTACACCAACAAGGGTGTATCCTAACTATATCTCAAGGTCACTATTAAGTAGTTCTCGCTTCCTTTCATAAATTTGCCCAATGATGTCAAAAGGCATCCTGCCAGATTTGCACAATGTTTAGAAGGTTGTTAATTTTATTACTATGAATTAATTATTTAGATGTGAAGAATTCATTAGTGCGCATTACTCCTTTTGATTATCTCAAAGCTCAGGGTCAACCTTCCTTGGGAAAGAGCATACATTGGATGGGAAAATGTTTGTTCCAATTGTATACTGAAGAAAAAATATTGTGGAAGAAAAATAAAAACTAAATCCTAAAAGAATCCACAAGCTATGTGTCACTTTTTGATCATCCACCAATAATCGACAAGAAGCCTTTGGCTGGTGGAGAGAGCATACTTCGTGGCAATGAGCAAGGGAACAAAATTATTTGAACAATTTAAAATATGGAAATGCAAATAAATAAATAACTAAAACAACCTTCAAAGAAAGCGGATTATGTGCGTGTGATTGTTAGAAAAAATCAAGCCACGAAGGAGACACTACCAATCCCCTTAGGGGAAATGAAGTGTGGGTGTTGTGTATCCCACTTCCTTTCATTATTAATTATGATTAAAATATCATAAAAATGAAATTAAAATATGTCTTAGACCCTACAAAATAGGTCTAAATATTTATCAACTTTATGGAGTGAAGGGGAATGAATAAGAAGGGAAAAATGAGGGTTTTTTGATGTCTCGAGAGACCCAAAAATAGGATTCTGAGCAGATCTTCCTCCTCTTTTTCTTTGGAACTGCTAAAAAAAGGTGATTTAAATTATTATAATATGATGGAATGAATGAATAAGGGATAAAAACTAAAACTAATCTCAGTACTTGCAAAAGATTGAAATTTTTTTCTAGTTTTTAAAGCACTGAAATGACAACTTTAGACTCCAATTTTTTATTTTTAAGCACCTCTAAATCTAAATTATATGATATGCTAAATAATTAGATTGAAATTATCACACTTTTAAATCATATCTATCAAATTTGCATATTCAAACTATGTAACCAAAAAGAGGAAAGAGAATTGTTTTGAGAAGATGGAAAACAACTTCAAACCTCGCTTGTTATTCTTATGAAAAATTTGGAGACCCTGTAGAGATAAGATAAAAATTGAGATATTGTCAAAGAGGAAGAAGATACAACTAAGTTCAATTCCTTCTTTTAAAAAGTAACTTGCAAAAAAACCTATGAGAAACCCTTGCATAAAAAGTTAGATCTAGTGTACTGAAAAACAGGAAATGAGAAAGAGTTGAAATACAACTGAATATGAACAACTACTCTCCTATATGTTGAGATAAAAATAATAGTAAGCAAGTTACATCAGTAAATACCTACTCTATCTATGTTAGGACGACATTCTAAGTTAGATCTAATATCAATTTTAAACAAAAGGAAAAAACAACTCATAAATTTAACAATGTCACCTAAAATATTAGCAAGTAATCATCTCATAACATAGAGTGGAACTCCAAAGTATTCAGTTTTATTCATCAATATAGCAACAATACAAAATGACAGAGTTTTTTTGCATCCATCTATAAAAGGAGGAGAACCCTGCTTTTATAGCCACAAAAGAGCTTAAACCTCAGGGGGCGCATTTGCCAAGTGGATAGGAGGTTTAGGAGGTTGAGAAATGCATGGTAGGAAGGCCTCAATGTTGGGATGAAGAGATTCCACCTTACAGGAGGTGAGACACATGTCTAAGGAAGTCTCCACCTCTCCCAACCACCTCAACCAGATGAGGGATTGCACCTTCATTGAGGAGAATGCGCCCCCCTTTAGTGGAGAGCTATCTGGAACCTAAAAAAGAAGGTTGAAGATACTCTCTAGGATCACAAATTCCCAAGAAAATACCCTCAACCAACCTACCACCTCAGACAGGAGTACTAGACAAGATTCCTTTGAATTAGGATTGGGATTTTCTCCATTTTTTTCATTTATTTGACCATCTCAGCCATTTTGGATGGAAAATTGAAATTAAAAATTGAAAATTACTAATTTGACTCTGAAAGTGGGTCTATGGGTTAATTTATGTCCATTTCTACAAAAATGAGCATCGCCATGAAAAAATTGGATCCTTAGGCCCAATTTTATAACCTTTTGAAATATTACAATTAAAATACACGTTATCAATGATTTTATTAAAAAACTAAGAATTAAAAAATCCTAGGTGGGGCTTATTGGATGTTCATGAAACTCTATACATATGAATAGCATGGTATAATACATAGACCCTCGGTTTTAATAACATTTCAAAGAAAAAAGTTACCAAACTCACCATTCTGACTTTGGAGGATTTTGAGTGAAAAACATGAAAATTATATGTCACTTAAAACAACGTCATATAATTAACAAGGAAAAAAACACTCAAGGATGATGACCTTGATGAACAAGTTTAAGAAGGACAATACTTTTGCATAAAATAACCTCATGCTATGTCATTCATTAAAATACCCTCGAAAGGGTACGAACATCCAAAAGATGCCACAACTAGCCCATGTGTGAACATCCAAAAGACGCCACAACTAGCCTTGATGAAACCACATAAATTCCGAGCACTGAGTAAGAAAAAGTGATTTGTTCCAATCCTTGGCGGCTAACTTGAAAAGTCCCCTATGTGAACTTAGTGGACAATAGGACCCTTCTAACACTAAAATTTTCCACATGGAATTTAAATTCAACATTTTGTTCTTCAAAGGGCCAAATTGTTGGTCATTCACCATCATCAAGTAACATTTTTCTGGAAGTTTGTTGCACCACTATATAGATAGAGAAGGTATGTGAGAGAGTGAAATATGTTCATCTTGATATTTGGATTGTGTTATTCTTATGTCATGTGGATTCCCCGCACCATTCCTAGCTACATCAATGAGGTTTTGGGCCACTAATTTGGAATGGGAGATGGATTTGGATCTAGATTCTCATGAGGTAAAACCTCAATATCAAGATCATGTTGATCTTGTTCCTCATCATTTGAATCTGAAACATGAGACATATAATCATCATCAAATGGACATGGAAGAGTGTTTTTACCTCCTTTTTCTTTGGATTTTGGTGGATCAAGCAACTAATCTTCTTCAAACTCAACACTTTAGTCCATGAAGCAATTCCTAGTTGCAATATCCTTCAATTTAAATGTTTTTTCATCCTTAGCATATCCCCATAGTATGCATTCACTACTCTTGTCTTGGAAGTCGTTTCTCTTTTCCACAAGAATTTTGGCCCAAGATTTGGAACCAAAAACTCTCAAGTGAGAGACATCAGATTATGCCACAATAGTGCTTCAAGAGTAGTGGACACAATCACTAATTTGTGAGGAAATATATTATGTATGTATGAAGCACAGTTTACAACTTCATGCCAAAGAGAAGGAGGAATATTCTTTGCTTGGAGAAGACAAGTTTCCATCTCCTTCAATGATCTATTTTTCCTCTTAGCCACACCATGCTATAGTGGTGTATATGGAACTGAGTGTTCCATTCTAATCCCCTCTAATTCACATAATAGTTGGAAATATTTATTAACATACTCACCTCCATTATAATATCTAATGGACTTTATCTTCTTTTCGAAGCTATTTTCAACCAAGGCTTTAAAAACTTTCAAAGTTTCGAATACCTTTGATTTATGCTTCATTAACAATACCCATAAAAACCTTGAACAATCATCAATAAAATTAAGAAAATACCCAACTTTGAAGGAAAAGCGAAATCACTTTGGTGACCTAGGGTTTGAAGAGAACTAGTTAAGTGTTAGACAAGGAGTTTGAGAGACCATTTGGAAATTCCCGCAAGGGAGTGTTCCTTTGATGATAAAACTCATCAGATGATATGGTATTTTTCATTGTTTAAATGTCTATCTAGCCATGCTTTTGGTTTTCTTATAGTGGTCATATAAGTAAAATATCAACCTCCCAAAATAGAAGATAAATGCTATTTTCCATCCTAAAGACAAAGAAAAAATGGCCAAGTGTTGTAAAAGGGCTAAGTGATTCCCACATTACATGACATGGCATAGATGATGATGTGTCATCATAGTTGAAATCATTGTTGCATTATGACATCATTCTGGAGAAATACAGCAAATTAGTGAAAATGAAGAAATTGGCCAAGGATGGGAAAATTGGTCCAAGTAGCCTTAAGAGGATTCCCACCACAAATTGTGTGTTGAAGAAAATGCTTGTACCACATGGGGATATTGTAGGTTGTTATTTTTTCTACTCAACCATGGTCTCATTTTGTCCAAAGAGACCCTGAAGAAGAATTTATGGACCTACCAAAAATGTGGTGTAGGGAAATTAGACCAAGCCTAGGAGAAGATAAAAAATTGTCCAAGTATGGAATTATTGGTAAAATATGCATAATTGGCCTTAGGTAAATGCCCTCCATAGCTCATAAGATGATGATAAAAATAATCTGAGAGTGTGGATATCTAGAGTGTTGTATGGTGCATCCAACCATATCTAGAAGGCTACAATAAGAGGTTTTTTTGATAGTTTGAAGACACTTGTTGGAGGAGCAAGTCGGTATACCAAATTGAACGATAGCGGACTTAGTCGATTGATTGACTAAGTCAGTCAGCCAACTAACAAGAGATTAGGTTGGCCACTTAAAGTCGTGTCGGTTCACTGAACTGACAGGTAGTTATTTTGTAACTATTTTGTAATCATATATATTAGGCTGTTGAGGCAGATGAGAACTTGGTTCAGTTCTCCATATTGTATCGACCCTCTTATGCTAATATAATTTGTTATTCTATCTATATGTTCTTGTCTCTTGTCTCTGTTATGTATGTATGTTTTAGTATGTATTATTGGTAACCTTATGTGATCTGTGATATTACAACATTGGTTCTATTGGCGGTAGTACATGTTTGAGATGTATGCAAGCAGATGATATTAGAACAGGAGATTAAGGACTGGTGGGAGTGTAAAGTAGCAAATTATTTACAAAATTATGCATGAAGAAACAGATTGATGACCACACAAGCAAAAGAAATATTCTTTACAGAGACGCATGAGAAGTTTGTAGAATCTGTGCCTTAACTTTTGAAGAAACTCCTGGATGAAAAAGCTGGAAGGGACTAAAGATCAATAATTACTAGAAAAACGGGTTCACAGGGGAAGAACAAACTTTTTCAAGTGGTTCAAGAATATTACCGATGAATTCTGTGAGGAGCAAGTAGTAGAAGAAAGAACTTCGATGGAAACCATCAAAAATAAATTCTACACAGAACTCACCGAGCAATTCTTGTGTTCTTTACCGACCTTGATGTTTAAATTCCTGATCGAGAAGGGAGTAGGTCATATTGTCAAACCTTGTCCATCACTTCATGGAGCACCATTAAACCCTAACTAGGCATAAAAGAAAAATAGGTGGAAAAAATTCATTGCAGAAAGGGAGTGGGAATACTTCCTAAGCAAGTAGACAAAACTATCTAGGATTTCTAAAGCACTGGGTAGGCTATAGGGGGGTAGCTGGTCATTTGTTGGAATAAAGTGGAGTGGACTCTAATCGACTAAAAGAAATACCAATCACCAGTAATGAGAATTCAACCTAAAAAGGAAATCGAGAAGACAGTGTCACACAAAGGTATGACAAACTTCCAGAAAAAAAAAGGGAGAGGAGGCTACAAAGTAGGGAAGAAAGAAGAGAAAGAGCCTTAGCGATGCAAAGAGGAATGAGTAATAGGGTGACCGACCAGGAAAGAAATATTTCGGAGTTGGGTCATGACCAATGAGAAGTAGGAGTGGAAGAAGAGGTGTCCCCTATGGAAGAATATTTGTGGATAGAGCAGCGAGAAGCTCTCCAATTAGGAGTTCCCTAGGAAGTAAAACCTCTGATAGATCCACGCACCCGTATACAAGCTATTGTCGAAGAGGACCTCAAACTAGGAGTTGGTGAATTTGGTATCTGGAGCCAACTAGATGAAGAGACATACACTGGTAGACATCTCCTTATCCATTGACCAGAAGAAGGAAATTAGGTTACACTTCAAGTGATACCCTCCAAACTAAGTATCCACTTACTTTTACTGACACATGAAGGAGCACCTCGCCTACCAAATACAGCTTTGGAGAACATAAAACATTAACAACTATGGACCAATAATTGTAGTGGGACATTGATAGAAGATGTCGACACTAACCAACCACTGGTCCAAGAAAAATTGACAACCAAAACAACCGATGGGAATGAGAGTTCCGTCGACCATAGTTGTGCAGAGACGAATAAGCCAATAACCCCAGTACCCCCACCACCACCTCTACCTCCACCACTGCCACCTTTAGACAGTGACAGTGATTTCGACATGGGTCACGGGTCAGCACACATTCCTCTATATGAGGGGGACAAGGACCCCAGACGACACTGGTTCGTCTGTGAGTCACCTTGGGAGGCTAACCAAGTTACAGATGAAGATAGGAAGATGGCACAGTTCGCTGGTTCCTTGAGGAAAAGGGAATTAACTTGGTACATGACCTTTTTTAAGAGAATATCCCAAGCAACCAAAGCCGAGATCAAAGCGCAATTTCTATCATTTTTCAAAACTCCAGATGCAAAACATCTGGCAGCAAAGAAACTAAAAATGACATCGCAAAAGCCAAGAGAAACTGTTCGCGATTACGATAAATGATGGAAAGACCTTCTTAGCCAATTGGATTATGTTATTGATGAACAATTATTAATCCAATGGTTTCTTACAAGTTTATCACAGAAAATTCACTGACACATAATTCTGGAGACATTCAAGACTTATGAAGACGTGCTTACAAAATCTCTCCAAGTAGAAATGGATGAGGACATACCAGCATACTCCACCGATCATAGACTAGAAGAAAAACTTGAGAGTGTACATAAGTCATTAAAAGAATTAAACCTCAAAATCCAGGATATATGGTGCACGAAGTGCTCGATGGCTCGACATTCCAAAGACACCTGTTGATAAGAAATCAACCGACAGGACGTTCAATTCATGCAGACTAAATGTTTTTGTGACATTTTCCAAGAGCATGGAGATCACTCGACAAAAGATTGCCCATTCAACATGAAGAATGGCAAGGAATCTTGGTGAGAAATCTGCGAAACCAAAAATCATAACATGGCCTACTTCCATCTGAACCTCAAGAACCATCAAAATTATCATGCAGTCTATCAAACCAATGCAGTTGCACAAAGTAATGAGTAACACAACACATCGAATGAGAAGAACAATCGAAGATATGACGGTTGAAGATACGAGCATCGGTATGACAATCGACATGGAGGATATGGAGGTTGAGGTCGATTCTCTAGGAATTTATACAACCGACCATGTCGACCCATCCAATGTTTCACATGTTATAAGGAAGGACACCGACATGCAGACTGTCCATACAAGGACAGAACTAACCTCAAATTTTGTACTCATTGTGGAGTAGGGGATCACTCATTAGAGGATTTCCCTGCCATGCTAGAAAAAATAAATAAAAAGAAAAATGTTAATGTCTTGTTGTATGTGCAAAAGAATGATGTAATAAATACAAATAATTTGCATATTGTAACCAGACAAGGGACAAAAACAGGAAACGATAACCCACGAAACAAAAAAATAAAAGAAAAGAATGTTTACCCTGGTCTAGTTAAAGAAAAACAAATATATAAAGAGGCAACACACGTATTTAAAGAATTTTCCCGACAAGAAGAACCAAATGACAAATGACATAACACAATAAAAGAATTGATACAGCTCGTATTGATCCAGGGGGTCATTCGTCTTTAAAAGTTACACTGATCCAATAAGAAGAAATGGTACAATGGTTAAATGGTAACACCTGTGACATTTTGTGCATGGTCCAGTCAAAACATCTGGCGGTTATAATGTCCATTGCGCAGTTAGTCTGGAAGTGAGGCATAACCATATCGTGTAACAGTTGTGGAAAAAAAAAATGGACACAAAAATATAAGGATCGGCGGGGCTCACAAGCCTTTTCCCTTCTGCAATGACGGGGCTCACAAGACTTTCCCCTTACGCAACGATGGGGCTCACAATCCTTTTCCCTTCCGCAACGACGGGGATCACAAGCATTTCCCCTTCCGCAATAATGGAAACTTAAAGGACAGGTGGGAAGTCGGAGCGATAGCAGAACAGGAGCCACAACGGTGGATAGATAAAGGGATCGTGGTCTGCAACGATGGGCACAATCTTGATCAGAAGGATAACACTTCTGGGAGCCGCAACGGCAGAAGCCCAAGACTTACAGAGCGGCGCAAACTGCGACGTGAGGTTTGAAAAGTCAAATCGGGAGACTTTACCATATGCTGTCCGCAACTGCGGGAACCAAAGTAACAAAACTTCCGACTTGAAAAAAACAAATTATAGCTGATTAAGGCAGATATCATTGAGGCTAGTTGCTCATTACTCTTCCGCAACGGGGGAAGCCTGGATAACAAAAAAAAACTTCCAACTCAAACACTACAATGTGCATGGCACGGCTTATTTGTAACAGTTTGGCAAACTTTTCTTGGCAGTTATGCCACAGTTGGGATAACATTGAAAGGATATGAACAGCCTGAGGCAACCATTTCAGAAATGTGGAAACCACCTATTGTGATAAATGAGTGGGCATTTGGCAGGAGGATGGGAACAGTCGCATTCTCTTTTACGTTTTGGCTCCTTTGTAACAACAAAAATGAGATATAAAGAGGAACCAGGGATGGTTCCAAAGGAGGGACTCAGTTCGTTGGGAGCACAGTGCAACGTTTTCTTTGTGATGAGAAGCTTGGAGAGAGCATTTTGCTGTTCCTTTTGAAGTTTACTATTCTCAGTTATAACTTGGCTTCTTTTGAATGTTGGGCTTCTTTTGACTGTTGAAGTCCAGTTTTGTAACTTTCAGATAGGAGGTCTTGAAGACTTTACTGTTAATGTCCAGTTTTTGTGATTAGTCCAGAACCATTTGTACCATTTTAAGAGATTAATTGGATCGGTACCCATTGGAGAGGGACCTAGAGACGTAGCCCAGTGGAGGGGGTGAGCTCCGTTATCAACTTCTGTTGGTGACTCTGTTTCTATGTTTTATTCCTTGTATCTATCTATCAGTGTTGTGGTTTTCATTCCTGTTCTAAGCATTTAATTTCTGTTAATGTTGTTCCATTAATTAACCTATTGATCGCATTCTTTTACAACAAACTTTTAATGCACTAAAGTTGAGGTCCTACAGATCATATTTTGGTATCAGAGCTGGTTGACTGTTGTGCAAGTTTGTGAATGCTTACCAGGTCCAGGTCAAAGGTTGGTGAAGGAGAATTAGTTGAAGGAAATCCTGAGATTGGCTCCAGGAGAAAATTCTCAAGAACCATGTCTTCTCCACGAGGGGAAGAAGAAAGACATACTGAACAGGAAAAACCTGTCATTTCTGAGACTGAGTTTCTGAAGGATTTTATGAGCATGAAAGCCATGATGGAAATTCTACTCAATGAGCGAGTAGAAAGGAAGAAGAAAGAAGAAGGATATTCATCCAAAGATACAGAAGTGAAGCCAGAAGAAAAGGGTAAAGGAGTAGGAGGTGATGGTGATCCTCCTGACACTAAACAGACTTTTTCTTCTTCTCATACTTCTCATTCAAATAATGCAAGTCCTAATATGCCTTATTTCAAATTGGATGTAAAATTTGAATTACCTATTTATAATGGAGATGCAGATGCTGAAAAATTAGACAATTGGATCAAGCAGCCTGAAGTATATTGTAGGGTGCAGGGCATTAATGATGACCCTTCCAGGATTCAATTGGCCACTTTGAGGATGAGTGGAATGGCTCTTACTTGGTGGGAGAGCAAGATTCAGCAAGATCTTCGAAATAATGGTAAAATTATTTCAGTTTGGAATGAATTCATCGAAGTATTAAGAAAGCAATTTTATCCTTTAGGTCACATGCAGCAATTAACCATGAATTGGAAAATGTTTAGAAAAGCTAAAGGACAAACCATTCAAGATTATACTCATGAATTCAGAAATAGGGCTATTGCATTGAATGTTTCATTAGATACACAGGAAACTCTTCTTAAGTACATTGGTGGCATGCATTCTTATTTGAAACATACTTTTTTGATGTTTAATCCCAGTAATTTGGATGATGTATGTGTTCAAGCTACCCATTTAGAAGCCAGGGGTAATGATGCTAATGATACCTTTGTGAAGAAGTCATTTAAATTTGACAGCAAATCGAAAGGTAAAGATAAGGGGAAAAATAAGATGGCTACCATTAAGAAAGAGGGTGAAAAGCCAACGTGTTCGTATTGTCAGAAGGGACATGATGTCTCTAAGTGTTGGAAAATTCATCCAGAGTTACAGCCAAAGAAGTACGGAGGAAACAAAGATAAAGGAAAATCCAAAGCTACTGCAGCCGTTATTCAAGACTTGGGATCCGACTCAGGTGATGAAACAAAGGTTACAACTGTCGGAATCCAAGGTAAGGATAAAAGTATCTGACTTCCCATTGATGCACAATCAATTTCTAGTGCAAGTACAAGTCTGCCATCTACTTCTAAGCAAAATGATAAAGATAGAAGTGCACTATTTCATGTTCGTGTCATTGCAAATCACACAAAGATTGATACATTGTTTGATAGTGGTTCACAAGTAAATCTGATATCAGAAGAAGTGGTTAAGAAATTGCATTTAGTTACTGTGCCTCATGAAAATCCCTATCCTCTAGGTTGGGTTACTAATGATACACGATTGCAAGTTACAAGGAAATGTGTATTAAAATTTGCAATTACTGAAAAGTTTAGGGATGAGGTAGAATTGGATGTAGTACCACTTGGCATTTGTGCAATTGTACTTAGGAGTCCATATTTGTATGACCGAAAAGCAGTCTTTTATAGAGAGTAGAATAAGTATAATCCTTTTAAAGAAGGTATGGAATATATTGTATGAGCACATAAGATAAAAACCAATCTAGCAATAGTCTCTGCAGGACAAATGAAGAGGTTGGTAAATTCTAGTAAGAATTTTGTGTTGATGATGGTTAAGATGAAAAATGATGAAGTCTCTAAATATTTTGAAGAATGTGACCCTAAGCATAAATCTGAACTGATTGACATCATTTTTGAGTATGATGATTTGTTTCAATATCTGAAGGGGTTACGACCGAAGAGAGAGATTCAGCATGAGATACATTTGCAGCAGGATGTGCCACTCCTGAACATAGCCATGTACCAAATGTCTATAATGTAGAACAAGGAAATCAAGAAGCAGGTTTAGGAGCTGATTGAGAAGGGGGTCATCCGGCCTAGCACTTCTCCTTGCGGCTCTCCTATAGTCTTGGTTCCGAAGAAGGATGGGTATTGGAGGATGTGCATCGACTACAGGGCCCTTAACAAAATCACCATTAAAAACATGTATCCTCTTCCTCGCATTGATGATTTTCTTGATCAATTGAAACATGCAACTTATTTTACAAAATTGGATCTGCGTAGTGGATATCATCAAATCCATGTTGCTAAGCATGATGCTTGGAAAAAAACGTTTAAAACAAAACAGGGTTTGTATGAATGGCTTGTGATGCCTTTTGGGATCTGTAATGCACCTGCTACTTTCATGTGGGTCATGAATGATGTCTTTCGTTCATTCATTGATGATTTTGTAATTGTATATCTAGATGATATTCTTGTGTTTATCAAGACTTGGGAAGAGCACATTGTCCATGTGAAGAAAATTTTAGATGTACCGAGAAAGGAAAAGATTTATGTAAAAATTTCTAAATGTGAATTTGCTAAAACTTCTTTAGTATATCTAGGCCATATTATTGGTGGAGGCCACATGTGAGTGGACCCAGCCAAGGTTGCTGTCATTGTAAACTGGCCACGGCCTAACACCGTTACTGAAATCAGAAGTTTTCTGGGTGCGGTTCAGTATTGGAGGAAATTCATTTCTGGGTTTTCCTCCATTGCTACGCCTTTGCATGCATTAACAAGCGTTAAAGAAATTTTCTAGTGGGGAGGCAAGCATCAGAGAGCCTTCGACACTTTAAAGGAAAAGATTAGCATAGCACTAGTTTTGACATTGCCAGATTTGCAGCAGCCATTTGAGATCGAAACCGATGCCAGCGGGTTTTCCATGGGAACAGTTTTGATGCAAGGAAGGAAGCCATTTTGTTACCATTCAGAGACATTCTCTACTATTGTAAGTAACTATCCGACCTATGACAAAGAATTGTATGCTTTAGTACAGAGTGTGAAGAAGTGGAAACATTATATCATGGGAAAAGAGATAGTCATACATATTGATCATCAGCCACTTCAATATTTACAATCTCAAACTAAAATACAACAAAGTAGGCATTTAAGATGGATGGGGTTCTTACAATAGCTTCATCTCGTCATTAAGTACAAAAAGGGAATTCATAATAAAGTAGAAGACATGTTATCAAAGCCACCTATGAATGCTTCAATCATTCTTCAAAACAGTTCATTAACACATGAAAGTTATATTGAACAGTATGTAGAAGATAAATATTTTAAGAAAGTATATGCATCACTTATACAAGGTAAACAGGAAGAGAACTATTATGTGCATAATAAACTCTTGTATCATCTTGGTAAAATTTGTATTCCAGAGAAAGAGAGAGTGTTCTGTGGTTTGAGAAGCACATAGTTCATTGATTGCAGGACATTTTGGAGTAAGTAAAACATTGTCTGTATTGCAGAATCACTGCTATTGGCCTCAGATGCAAGAAACTGTAGCTAAATATATAAGAGGTTGTGTTATGTGTGCAACAAGGAAGCCTAGCAATAGGAAATTGGGTTTGTACACTCCTCTTCTAGTTTCTTCTCATCCTTGGGAAAGTATTTCTATGGACTTTGTAGGGGGACTACCTATGTCTAGAAAAGGGCATTATTACCTATATGTTGTTGTGGGTAGATTCAACAAAATGTGTATCTTAATGCCATGTAACAAGTAGATCACTGTTGAACAAACAACTCTGTTATTATTTCAAAATGTTTGGGTACATTTTGGGCTGCCCATGTCTATTATATCTGATCAAGATTCCCGGTTCTTGGGAAAATTCTGGTCAACTTTATGGGAGCTTATGGATACCAAACTAAAGAAAAGTACAGATTTTCATCCACAGACCGATGGGCAAAGAGAGTTAGTGAGCATAACAGTGGTTCAGCTGCTCAAAGGATATTGTAGTAAACATCCTAAACTTTGGGATGAGCAGTTGTAGTATATACAACATGCTTACAATCATGCAGTTCATTCTTCCATGAAAAGATCTCCTTTTGAAACTTGTTTTGGTTATCTTCCAAAAAAACCGATGGACTTCTCTTTTGGCAAAGATGCAGTGGATGGACATCATGACGCAGATAAAGCTTTAAAGTTCATTCAGAGAATCCAAGCAGTGTAGCAAGAAGTTGAAGAATAGTTGGAGAAGATCCAGGCCAAGTACAAAGCCAGGCATGACAAGCATCGAATTGATCATCAATTTCAGGTTGGTGACCGAGTTTGGTTACATATAACCAAAGAAAGGATGAAAGGTGAAGGTAAAAAGCTTAATCCTATCAGGTATGGTCCTTTTGAGATCTTGGAAAAGATCAGTACTAATGCTTTGCTCTTGAATTTACCTCCATACATGCAAATTTATTCAGTTATCAATGTTGACAATCTTAAATTGTATGAGCCTCCTATGATCATGGATGAGGAAATTAGCATACAAATTCCTTCAGTTGATGATTTGGCACCTGAATATATGAGAGAGTTGCAGGATGATGTTATCCTTGACAGAAATGTAAGGACTTCACGAAGGGGGAATGCTAACTACCTTCGAGTGGGGCTGAAAGGAATGCATCCTAGCAAAGCAATATGGATGGAGATTGAGAAAGTGAGGGAGCTATACCCTCACTTACTTGCAGAATAATTTAGGCTTTTGGTGGTCCAAAAGCTCTCCAATGGGGAGGAATGATCTAGGGGGTCATTCATCTTTAAAAGTTACACTGATCCAATAATAAGAAATGGTACAATGGTTAAATGGTAACACCTGCGACATTTTGTGCATGATCCAGTCAAAACATCCGGAGGTTACAACGTCCATTGCGCAGTTAGTCTGGAGGTGAGGGATAACCATATCGTGTAACAGTTGTGGAAAAAAAAAACGGACAAAAAATATAAGGATCGGTGGGGCTCACAAGCATTTTCCCTTCCGCAACGACGGGGCTCACAAGCCTTTCCCCTTCTGCAATTGTGGGGCTCACAAGCCTTTTCCCTTCCACAACGATGGGGATCACAAGCATTTCCCCTTCCACAATGGTGGAAACTTAAAGGATGGGTGGGAAGTCGGAGCGATAGCGAAACGGGAGCCACAACGATGGATAGATAAAGGGATCGTGGTCCACAATGATAGGCACAATCTTGATCGGAAGGATAACGCTTCCGGCAGCTGCAACGGCGGAAGCCCAAGACTTACGGAGTGGTGCAAACCATGACGCGAGGTTTGAAAAGTCAAATCAGGAGACTTTACCATATGCCATCCGCAACTGTGGGAACCAAAGTAACAAAACTTCCGACTTGAAAAAAACAAATGATAGTCGATTAAGGCAGAGATCGTTAGGGCTAGTTGCTCGTCACTCTTCCACAACAGGAGAAGCCCAGATAACAAAAAAAAACTTTCGACTCAAACACTACAATGCGCATGGCATGACTTATTTGTAACAGTTTGGCAAAATTTTCTTGGCAGTTATGCCACAGTTGGGCTAACATTGAAAGGATATGAACAGCCTGAGGCAACGGTTTCGGAAATGTGGAAACCACCTGTTGTGATAAATGAGTGGGCATTTGGCAGGAGGATGTGAACAGTCGCATTCTCTTTTACATTTTGGCTCCTTTGTAACGGAAAAAAAGAGATACAAAGAGGAACCAGGGATGGTTCCAAAGGGGGGACTCAGTTCATTGGCAGCACAGTGCAACATTTTATCTATGATGAGAAGCTTGGAGAGAGCATTTTGCTGTTCCTTTCGAAGTCGACTATTCTCAGTTATAACTTGGATTCTTTTGACTGTTGAAGTCTAGTTTTGTAACTTTCAGAGAGGAGGTCTTGAATACTTTACTGTTAATGTCCAGTTTCTGTGATTATTCCATAACCATTTGTACCATTTTAAGAGATTAATTGGATCAGTATCCATTGGAGAGGGACTCAGAGATGTAGCCCAGTGGAGGGGGTGAACTCCGTCATCAACTTCTGTTGGTGACTCTGTTTCTGTGTTTTCTTCCTTGTATCTATCTATCAATGTTGTGGTTTTCATTCCTATTCTAAGCATTTAATTTCTGTTAATGATGTTCCATTAATTAACCTATTGATCGCATTCTTTTACAACAAAATTTTAATGCACTAAAGTTGAGGTCCTACGGATCACATATAGGAAGATAACTTAGTATCTCAGTTCATCAACTTGCTATATGAAATAAAACATAACAACATTGAAAAACAAACAAAGAATATCTGTAGTCTAAATCAAAGAAATAAAAGTGATGGTGACCCAATTGTCGACCTGGAAATTGAAGGATACCACGTCGGACAAGTCATGCTCAACTTTGGATCACAAGTAAACATCATGAATTGTGACACTTGGGAACAATTGGGCAGACCTCGACTATATGAGTCAGGTATATACCTGAAACTAGCCGAACAGGGCCTAATTGAACCTATTGGAGTCTAGAAAAATGTCAACATAATGATAAAAGGAATATTGACCAAAGTCCACTTTGAAATTATTGACCCTAAGGAAGGATCTAGCTCATTCCCAACATTAGTAGGTCGACCTTGGGGAAGGAAGATGAAAGCATCGATATCCCTAGACAAAGAAAGAATAAAATTGAAAGGAAATGGTCAAAAGGTCATTGTACCTATTCACCCATCCCAAGCAGAACCTTGGACAGAACCTATCGATGAAGAAGTTGATATCTGACAACTTTATCAGGTACACAACAATGAAGATTATACAAAACCTAATATCTATGGAGAACTTAATTTAGGTAACCAAGACTCAGTCGGTTATAATTCAGACACAGAATTATATGATTGGGAAGTCGAGAACTATGAAACACAAGCAAGAGGGTGCTGGACTATCCAAAAAAGTACAGGAAAATCCCACCCAACAGTGCTTCATAGTCTCCATTGTCCCAAAAATATTTGAGAAAAAAATTAGGGAATACCCTACTTTAAAACCTACAAATGTAAATAATACACAAATACCAAGATACAAGGAAAGGGAATCACCAGTCATGGACGTAGAAAAAGTGTCCAAAAATATTGGTGAACATGGTCGACTACAAAGTTTAGTAGAAACTTTTACAAGACAAGCTACTAGATGGTGGGATACCCATCAGACAAGACTGCAGACCTGGACATCAGCTTCATCTTACTTTGTCAAAATGTTTGGAGGAAAAAATCTAACCCAACAGGCTCAGATACCCATATTCACTGAAAGACAAAATCTAGAAGATCATATTAAGACATGTGAAAAAGAATGGAGAAGACTTAGATACAAGGATGAATGAGCATGGCCACACTTGTTTCCATCAACCCTCTCCAACTTACCAAACAAATGGTATAAAATGGAAGAAGCTAGGGTTGAAACCTTCCTATGGCATGAACTTAGAGAAAATTTCATTAAAGATTTCAACTTTATACCACAAAATGAGAATCTAGTCGAAACAACAAAACATATTAAAGAATTTATATAGCTGACACAAAACAAAACCTTACAAGACAACCGATAGATAATGGACTGTAACAATATACAAACCGGGAGAATACCACACTCGACAACACTATAGTTAGAAAATGAAAATATAGAAGGGAAATTTTTTAGATGGAAATCAAACCATGTCGAAACGACCAAACCTATTTGCACAGTACTCAAAGTTGGAACCACCGACAAGGACGATACCAACCAAATGACTGTAACTGATTTCCCTTCCACATTCTCCCAGTTTAAAGAAGGAATCGACCAATCAATAAAGCCAAAGCACTAGAATGGCTAGATGCTAAGGTCAAGACTAGAGAGTTTGACATCTCAAATGATGACCGACCAAAAATGGCAAATATTGGAGACTACTAGAGTGATGAGTAGACAACAGAATAGTGAACCTCTTAAAATATTTCCAAGATGTATTTGGCCAAGATTATACAGATCTCAAAAGTTTAGTCCACGAAATGGGTGAAATGAAAATTGACACTAATCCTGATGTCCGACTTGTGAAGAAAAGGCCATATAAGCTAGCTCATAAATACAAAGAGATAGTCAAAAAGGAGATTGATAACATGCTTGCAGCAAGCATCATCTACCCTATTGACCAATCAGAATGGGAAAGTCCAATGGTTGTTCAACCTAAGAAACATGGTCCGACCAAGCTAAGAATTTATGTCAACTTTAGAGAACTAAATAAAGTGACACTAATAGACTCATTTCCAACTCCTTATGTAGATGAAATCTTAAATGAAGTTGCAAGACATGAATTCTACTCATTTACAAATGGATTCTCAGGTTATAACCAAGTACCAATAGCTAAAGAAGATAAGAAAAAGACAACATTTGTATGTGAATTTGGCTCATTTGCTTACAAGGTTATTCCTTTTGGATTAAAGAATGCACCTACAGTATTTCCTAGAATTGTGGTCAAAACATTCCAAGAATATATTTACAAAACCATGGCAGTATAATTTGATGATTGGACAATATACTCCATGTTAAAAGATCATTGCAAGTGGCTAAGGCTTATGTTGGAAAGATGTTGACAAATCTAGTTAGCTTTAAACATCAGGAAGTGCATATTTGTGACCCCCATAGGGATATTATTAGGGCACATTGTATGTAAGGAAGGTATTAAGGTATATTTTGCAAAAATCAAAATTATCCTCGACCTAAAACCACCAGTGAACTCAAAACAAGTCAGAGTGTTACTAGTTCATATAGGCTATTATAGAAAATTCATAAGATACTACTCATATATGACCTATTCACTAGAAGAACTATTAATGGAAGACAAAGAGTTCAACTAGACAAAAGAGTGCCATATATCATTTGAAAAACTAAAAAGAAAACTAGTCGAAGCACCAATCCTAAGGTTTCCAAACTGGTCGACTAAATTCCATGTCCACATCGACGCATCAGGTCTAGCAATAGGAGCAATCCTAACTCAGCTAGGAGATGATGGAATGGATTATCCTATAGTTTACAGTAGTAGAAAAATAAACAAATCTGAAAGAAATTATTTTACGACAGAAAGAGAAGCATTAGAAATGGTCTTTGCACTACAAAAATATCAACACTATCTCCTAGCTAATCCATTTATCTTTTACACTGATCATCAGGAATTAAAATACCTTGTGAATAATCCTTTACACCATGGAAGGATTTATCGATGACTACTTCTATTCCAAGAATTTGAGTTCGAAGTCATTCTCAGAGTAGGTAAGTTAAATGTTGGTCCCAAGCATTTATCTTGAATCGACACTGGAGAGGAACCAACAGGAGTCGAAGACAACTTACCAGATGCACATCTATTCCGGATAGAAGCAGTCCTAATAGAGTTAGAGGAAATAGCTCAGTTTTTAGAGGATGGACAAGCACCAAAACGCATGAGTACCAAAAAGAAACAGATCTTAGCCATGAAAGCTGCACCTTATAGCCTCATAAATGGATTCCTATACAAAATGGGTTTAGACGACATCCCTAGAAGGTGCGTACTAGAACATGAAAGAAACAACATTATGCATGA
This sequence comes from Pseudotsuga menziesii, assembly GCA_001517045.1. Classification (NCBI taxonomy): domain Eukaryota; kingdom Viridiplantae; phylum Streptophyta; class Pinopsida; order Pinales; family Pinaceae; genus Pseudotsuga; species Pseudotsuga menziesii. The sequence continues at coordinate 590,186 of LPNX010949398.1, read as the reverse complement.
AGCACATTATGGACCTGCAGGAGGACATTTCCAAGCAAACATGACTGCTAATAAAATCCAACAATCAGGGTTATGGCGGCCGTCACTTCACAAGGATTGTAAAAATTTTGTAAGCAAATGTGACAGATGTCAACAACTAGGTCGACCCCTACCTAGCATAGAAATGACTTTGATATTAGTAAACCCAAGTTTGAAATTTGAAATTTGGGCCATAGACTTCATAGGATCATTTCCTATACCAGCAAAAAGAACAGGTGCAAGGTACATAATAACTGCAGTCGAATATGTAACCAAATGGGCAGATGCAGAACTAGTCAACACATGTTCCAGTGAGATAGCTGCTAAGTTTATCTATGAGAATATCATCACCAAATTTGGATGTCTAGTAACCCTATCCATCGACCAGGGAACACACTTTATTAATAGAACTATCAAAACCCTAACCGACTAGTTCCAAATCGACCATCGTCAGAGTACAACATACCATCCTCAGTCGAATGGAGCAATTGAAGGATTTAATAAAACATTAACAAAAGGACTAACCAAAATATGTAATGCTGAGAAACACGACTAGGATGAGAAGATACGTGCAGTACTATGGGCATACAAAACAGCATACAGAAGATCAACCGACCAAACCCCCTTTCAACTAGTTTATGGATAAGAAGCAGTAATTCCACTACACTTCCGAAAACATACACCTATTATTGCAGAAATTTTACATGTCGATGTCGAATAAGGAATAAAGGACCGACTATTACAACTAAGTAAACTTGAAGAACACCAACTCATTGTGATAGAAAATCAAGAAATACAGAAACAACAACAAAATCCATGGAACGATAGAAACATCAAAAATAAAAATCTATTGGTAGGAGACCTTGCTTTACTATACAATAGTCGAGTAAAAGGAAAACCTAAAAAGCTACATACAGAATGGATGGGTACCTATGTTGTCGAAGAGATACATACCAATGGATCATTTCGACTAAAGACATTACAAGGCATAGTATTTCGGAAACTCATTAATGGAGCCCGACTAAAGTGCTACAAAAACTAAAACAAAACACGTCTAAAAAAAAATCATATAACGACCATAACGTTTAAACAAAAGCTATAAAAATCTATAAATCCAAAAAGCAAAATAATACCATACATGCACAAAATTATGACAGGAAATCACCACTTCGACAACTGACATCATGCCCATCGACATAACGCCATCGACCATTTTCATAACCGACATCGATCGACAACCTCGATAGTCCCATCGTGCATTCATGACCTCGAGCACCGAAACCAATTCACCATTAATGCACACTCAAGTGTTCCAGCTGAAACATCATGTCCACCATTAATACACCTACTGACGAGAACATCCAATGTGTAGCTTATAAATACTGAACCACCAAAGGATCATTCACCGCAATTCAAACAGAGAGAGCATCAATGCAACCAGACTACTGAAAAGCAAAAGCCCCTTAGTGAAATTGACCACCAAATAGACAAAGATGGCACCAAAACAGACTAGAGCCTCATCCAAGGCCAACGAGTTACAAACTGTAGAAACACCATTAGTGAGGAGACTAAAGAACATCAAGAATGCTAAGGTACAGGAGGGCTCATGGAAAAAACTATGGGCCAAGATAAAAGAGTGGGCTTATGTCAACAAGAATCCTAAACCTGAAGCCGAGAAAATACAACACAGCTCAATTGTCAACTATTCCAATGCACCTCTCATGGCTAGCTTCAGTGGCACAAAAGAAACATCAGTCAAGATTGTCATCAGCTGGTACCACAATGGCTGATTTTACTTCGACCAAATGGTCGACATCTCAGGAGAAGTCATTTCCAAGCTAACAGGGTTATCAAACAAAGGAGACCCAGTACCATTTGGTATAAAACAAGGACTGGTCAAACAACTAATTGGGTCACCATCAGGAAAAAAACTCGAAAGGTATTAATGATTAGTCAAATCACAGTCCGAATACCATAGATTGTGGCCAAAATCATAGCTATAACACTCACCATGGCAGGTCAAGGAAGTGACCCCAAAATAGATATGCTAGAAGCAGTCAACACCATTGTGACTAATGGAAAGATATACAAATGGGTCGAATATGTTGCTGACATGATTAAAACCATCTATGAGAAATGCCAATAGATGGGAGGAATTATTAGGTTCCCATCCCTTATCTTATGGATAGTAATGTTCTATATTTTCCCTGAAGGAAACAAACATTTTCAAGAACCAACAAAATTCCACATGTGGAGATTCAAACCCTTAGCCCAGAAAGGAACAATGACGAAACTTGCCAACAAAAAAGTACTATTGGAAAACTGGCTCTAGTAGCTCAAAATCAGCATGACTAGATGGAGGGTGCCTTAAAACATCCGACGAATTCTACCCAAAAAGGCCCACATCTAGTTAGAGCTCGACCATACAGCAGTATGGTACATGCAGGGTGCCAAATCAAATGAAAAATCCCTCGAATATTATCCATCAGTCGAATAGATCTTTCAGGAGCTATCTCAACAAGCTGGAGAAAAAGTACCAATACCAGTGAAGGAAAAGGAAACCGATTTCTCGATAGAGGAGCCTTTGACAGACCAAGAGAAGGAACAGGATTATGAGCTTAGCCTCTACATTAGTACATTTGTGTCAAGAGGAGACATTGGTCGAAACCACTGGTTGACTACAGATCATAATCAAGCCTCTAACGATATAGAGGGAAGAAATACATACATAAGAAACACATGCAGAGCAGTAGGTAACCAATCCGGCTGAAGAAAATATGATCCCAACCAATACACCAAGGGAAGAGATAGAAGTTGAAAACCCAGAATATGTTGTCACCAAAGAGATTATCACCAAATTGTCGAAGGAGATAGCAACTGCAAGAAAAAGGAAAAGAACACAGCCACAAGGGAAAGGTAAGCGCAAGATTATCATTCCAGAGTCCTCAGATGATGATGAGGAAATGGCAGCTACAACCCTTGACATAATAGAAGATGCCGCAGCAAACAAAGTGCTAGTCAAAACCCAATTCTAGACATTTGTCGAGGCAAGAGAACTGCAAGGTCGACCAAAGAAGGCCATGATCACACACATGTCGATTCCTGAAACTATCGTAGATCTTGTGTCTACACCTCCACCTCCATCTCCGACAAAAATAACAGAAGAGATAGTACCCAAACAGCTCTCAATAAGCCCACTCGACTTATGCAAAAATTCTATGTCGGAGGCTGTGAAGGAGAAGTTCGATTGGGACATAGACCTTTAGGCATTTATTGAAAAATTACCTGAGATATTCACATCAGTGCAAAAAATCTCTACCAAATCACCTCTATTTGAAGCTGTTGGATCCCAACAACATGGCCACATACTTCAGGGGCTAAAAAAAATTTCAACTGTGACTTCCACCTTTGAGAGAAATCCTGATAAAGAAGACGAAGTTGTCACACGTCAGGCCACAACCATCACTCCGACTGAAACTAAACCCCACCTACAAGCCTCTGAACCTACTGAAGGAGAGGAAGAAGAAAATATCGATGACATAAATCGAGAAATCAACCAACTCTTCTCCGACTTGGACTCACCACCTCAAACTGACAATCCACCACTTGACCACATTTTCTCCAACCCAATCACACCTGACCATTCACCAACCCCATCACCACCACCACCACCACCCCCTGACGCAGAACCCATAATCCAACCAGCTGCACCAGAACCAACCCCACCACAACCATTAATACCAAACGCATCCACTTCTGGACCACCTACATATGAACAACTAGAGGAAACAGTCATCCTACCACCCTAAATAGAAATACCATCATCCACTGCCACACAACAAACCAAAAATCCTGACTCGACTTTTGTAGGTACAAAGATGCCGAAACAAGTCGAAGCAGAGAAGCAAAAAAAGAAGAAAAAGAATAAGGACCATCATGGCCAGCCAGCAATGGTCCACATCAATCTAGTTGGGTTGACCACTGTAGTCAATGAAACCAAATTGAGAGAGCCAGAGCTAGAACAACTATAGGAAACACTAGCAGTCAAAGCAAAGACAAGGAACCAACACAGACGCAAGGAACTAGAAAAAAAGAGAAAAGAACAAGTTAAGTTCCTTAACAAGTGCAGGGACCTGGTCCATTCTGTGATACCAGGGCTGATAGAGGTCAACACCGAAAAACTACTAGAAAGAGCTTATCAGTTGTTTGAAAGCGTGGTGTCGGTGCTCCAAGCACAGATTCAGGAAACAAAAGAAGAGCAGAAAGAAGAAACCGTCCAACTATTGATGGAGCAGCACACAACCTTTTTCGAAGCCTACAAAGTGTTGCAAGATCACATGGAGGAGTCTGTCATCACCGAAGAAGTATTGAGAAAATGACCTGCTTACTACAGGCAAGTCTATCAGCGCACCAGGCAGACCCAACAAGAGGTCCAAGCGCTTGAGAAGAGGAAAACCACTAACGAAGCACTTAGAAGCACAATTGAGGATCAAATAGTTCTTGAGATAGCTAAACTTCAGAAGCTTGAGTGGGAAGCACATCAGTGGGTGCATCAAGCCATTCCCAACTTGGAAAAAGTAGACATCATCTTCCCGCAGATGAAATGACTCATAGAGATAGCAGAGGAAAAGGACCTGTTTATGGGTCCTGACATGGAAAGAATAGCTGAACTTTCCATTCAATAGAAAATGTATATCTTATCAAGTCTGACTACACTCACCATCGACATACAAAAAATATTGCAGAGTTGGACAGAATTCCAACATCATCTAGTAGTGACAGCCCCAACAATTGTCAAAGTCTGCATACAGAAAAGACCGACCATCAGACTTCATAGCCCATAAAGATCAAGCCCAAAATAATGACTACTTAGAGGCTGTGAAGGAGCCTACTTAGTCCCTGTCTTGGTTGAACTTCTCCTTCACTATTTTGTAATCATATATATTAGGCTGTTGAGCCAGATGAGAACTCAGTTCGGTTCTCTGTATTGTATGGACCCTCTTATGCTAATACAATATGTTATTCTATCTATTTGTTCTTGTCTCTTGTCTCTGTTATGTATGTATGTTTTAGTATGTATTATTGGTAACCTTATGTGATCTATGAGATTATAACAAAACTATAGAAGCATCTTCACAATAACCCACATGATAGGAAATGAATATTATCATTTCAAACTTACAAATTTCATATATAATGTAAATTTTATTCGGAAAGAAAAACTAATTATAATAGAATAATAATATATGAGACATAATTGAATGCAACAAACTTCTCCTTCACTATTTTGTAATCATATATATTAGGCTGTTGAGCCAGACGAGAACTCAGTTCAGTTCTCTGTATTGTATGGACCCTCTTATGCTAATATAATATGTTATTCTATCTATTTGTTCTTGTCTCTTGTCTCTGTTATGTATGTATGTTTTAGTATGTATTATTGGTAACCTTATGTGATCTGTGAGCTTATAACAAAACTATAGAAGCATCTTCACAATAACCCACATGATAGGAAATGAATATTATCATTTCAAACTTACAAATTTCGTATATAATGGAAATTTTATTCGGAAAGAAAAACCAATTATAATAGAATAATAATATACGAGACATAATTGAATGCAACAAATACATAATTCATTTGTATTAAATAGTAGAATGCACCATATAGATTACACCTAACAGTATAAAAATTTATTAATGATATGTAAAATGTTTACAACTCCAAATGGGGTACACTAGTCCTCATCCGTAATCCATAAAATTTCAAAATCTATCCAAGATTCTTCCTCAGGACCACGAGGTAACAACAGAGGACTTCTATTGGTGCAACCTATATTTACTTCTCCCAAAGTTATCAAATAGCTTCCATTGATCAGTATATGGAAGATCTAGACTAATCATCTCCTTCTCCATTACGTTGAGCTCCACGTTTTCAGCATAAGAGAACTATGGAATTTTTGTAGATATGGCTTTGAAGTCAAACATCATCTCAAAATATCCATTTAATTTATCAATCACTATTTTTCTAGAAAAGGATTGATGTTGCATGTCATCAAACTGTTTGTGATCCAATCTAAAACTGATTAACCTGCCATTATATTCTTTCTGAGACCACATTCATCCTTTTTCTTCCCATAATAAAGGGAGTCCTCTTCTAAATAAATTATTAAACAGTTCAATGAATTCCTTGATTTGATGATGCAGGACATCAATTTTTGCTTGAACTGTTGCCAAATGATGATATTTATTTACCACTTTCCTTTCCCATATGATAACCAAAACTCTATCAGGTGGATATTTGCTTTCTTTATTTCCTCTTCTATCACGCTGTCCAAAAACATGATTGCATTATTAGTTGTGTCAATAGGCTTCTTATTTAACAAATGTTTTACAATGAAGACATTTTTTTTATTAGGTTGTGTAACAATATCCTTATCAAGAATAAAATATAAATAAGGCATGAACTTGGCTGCTTCTACTATCAGTACATCCCAGATGAGATGTTTTTCTCCCTGTAAGGATGACTATCCTGTAACATGTTTTGTCAATTTATTGTTCTTATCAACCAGTTCCTTACATTTATCTTCCAATTTCTTCCTTTTTATTTTTCTCTTTCCAGCTATGTCCTCCAAATTTTTATTTTGGTTCTTCAAACCAGTGATTTCCAACTCTTTAAGACTTACTTGTGACATAGCCTGGACTATGCCATGTTCACTAGATCCAGCCATAGGAGGAGTGATCCCCAATTCTATATCCTTTTCTTTCTTCTGCCACTTTATTTCCATTTAATCAAACTTTTCCTTCATGTCTTTATCAGTTTCTACTACCAAGGCATGTATTTTTTCCATTTATTTTCTTTATCGGCAAACTTCAATAATTTTGCTTGACAATCAGTGAGTTTATTATTTAGGTTCTCCTTTTCTTTTCTATCTCACCTAGTTCAGGACTCTGTATTAGCTGGGTGGAAGGTATGAGAATATTCTTTTTCAATAACTGAATGTCTTTCTATTTCTCATCCAACAACCTTTGGATCCCACCTCCATTACCATATTGTCCTCCAGCAGCCAACAACTCAGTTTGCAACTTCTTTATATGTGTTTGGTTGGCCTTATTTTCAACCATTTCTTGCCTCAATTGTTTCCCAATTTTATTTTAACTTGGATAATCTCAGAGTGATATTCATAAAGTGAGTAAATAAGATATCTCCTTTCTGCTTGTGCATATGAATAATGGCAGGTATGGGGATATCATCCAGGTTCATTTTTAGTTCAGCAACTGTGTTCTTGGTTTCCAAGGCCAATTTCAGAGTGTTTTGGACATAATCCCTGAATGAAACCAAAGACATATATTGATTAGAAATCTTTCTTACTTTATAATATAATTTCAAAGTCTCTTGTGAAGTTATGTCTTTGATTCCTTTGTATTTATCCACTAACTCTGCTTTGTTCTTTGACTGGGAGGAGAAATCAACATGAGTACTATCTGCAAATGTATACTCTTTTACCTCAAATGGAGGGCATGATATCTTCATTTTCCTTTTCCCCTTGTCTACAACTGTATCTAGGACAATTTGTCCTTTAGTTTCAACCTTTTTCCTTTTTGTAGTTTCAGCAGTATCCTCCTCATTGATATCCATAGACTCAGGAAAATCTCTTTTATTATTTCCTTCCGATTGACTGGCCAACAGAGTAATTCTCTCGGCTGCAGCAACCAAATTGGATATATCAAGAAAAAAAAAGACAACCTCTCCTATACGAGATCTTGGATATTCATCTAAGTCAACAATATTTGGGGCCTCCTTTGCATAATTAGACTAGTTAGCAACTTCTACCAATCCCACAAGCTCTTCGTGTTTAAAAGGATTTCTCTTTTGATCCTTTCTCTTGTTTGAGATAACCTAGTGAGGGTCATAGTCGATTGTGGGTTCTCTCTCAAATCCTAAATCTCTAAGTAAACCTTCCACCATTGGGAAAGCACCCTTATTCTTGATGGTGAATGGATCTAAAGCCCAAGGGTATTTGATGTTAGTGGACTTCTTATATTTTAGGAAGTGTTCAATCTCTATGAAAAGATTTTGTCTGATGAACTCCATTGAGAAAACTCTTGGAGTCAGGAAGGCCGGTAACATGTAAGGTGACTGAGTGAAACCATATATTTTGATCACTATTACATATTCAAATAGGAACCAATCTCATGTTCTCTTTTCTGTAGAATCTTGCAATAGATCCCACATCTCTGGCGGCACCTGATGCAACCTATTTTGGAAAATGGTAGCATAAATATCTATCATCAGAAAGTTCATGAACTTGGTATAATCCTTGTACATTTCATCTGTTAATACCATTTATGGTAGTTGTAGATTATCCTTGTGGAAAGAAAGGAACATCTTCAATAGATATGACTGGAACCTGAAAGTTTTGGTCTTGTGGAAGTTCATCAGTTGAGAATTGATATTCTCAGCTAAGAACTCATCAAATTCAATGCATGACACTTGTAATGACTGACTGGGTTCGTCTGAATCAATAGGACAAGTGCTTAAAATGAAGAGAAGACTCATCAGGGTTTCAGGGATGTATTTATTTGTGTCTAGACCCAAAAATTGATATAACATGGTTACTACACACTTGGTTTCTTCATTAAACAGGGTTGTATTGATTGGGAATGATGGGATGAATTACTCATCTTCTGGCTTGAAACATCTCTTAAAAATATGTTGCTTTCTCTCGATGGTGGACTCCTTAAGACATTGGAGTATAGACTCTTCACTGTAATATTTAGTCTTTAAGGTAAACTATTGAGGGACATACAAGGTTTTCCTAAGGACTAAGGAATTAACAGGACATAGAATGGTGGAGTGGTCGAGGTTCATTATGACTCTTTCTAACAGAGAATATTTGTTTGCACACCATTTTGCAAATTCTTTGAAACTAGGACTTTTTTTAGTAGAAAAAAGGCAAAAAAAGGACGTACAGATGTTATGAAGGTCCGTTCCCTAGTACCTTAGAAAATTCAACTTCTATTCCACAACTTCAATGGGTCCATTTAAAAGAACAGGGTCAAAAACATTAGCATTCATGTCATCCAACAATTATTCTACTTTCTGATACTCTAAGCCGTGAGTTTCTATATTTTCCATTTGATCCCTTTATATAACTTTTAGGGGGGACAAAAAGGAACTACCTGATGTTTGAAAAGTGGTTGATGGATGTTGTAGGAATTGGCTCCTTATGTCCTATATGTCATATTCTTCTACCGATGCAGGAGAATAAAATAATGTACACTCTTTTATGATTTTCCATATTCTTAACTCTGTTGCATCTTTGGTGATCGAAACTTTTCTCAGCCTTTCATTTATTCTTGATTTATTTTGTACCATTGATATTCTGTGCTATTTTGATTTTGTTATTCTCCCTCAAATTTTCCATTTCCATTAACTTCTATGTAGCTTGCATTCTGAAATTATATCTCAACCATCGATCTCGTCATAGATCATTTTTTACCGCTGATTTCATGTTTCCTTACTGAATCCGTGATTTGAAATGCACCTTCATAGTGGGAATCTTATATTTGTGAAGAGTTTATAGGTCATAGATCCTTACTCGATATGATTTAGATCGTTTATCTAGTTATCCCTTTATCCATTTTTGTTACGGAGATAAATTCCTATGGCTTGGGGTACCACAACAGACAGCTTGACTCCAGAAATCAATCTTTCACAATATGCAATAGAAATAAAATGTCTAACACTAAAGGATCAAACCTTGTACCTTATTACGGATGGTTGAAGTAGATCCCCATTGAGCTTTCCAATCTCCAGCTTGAATTGCTATATTACTTCCTCAACAATAATTAAACAATACATGCATTCTATATATCATGGTCTTAGATCTATTCTAGCATATATAATCAATAATGTAAAAGCATTTGACATAATCCCATGGATAAAATATTCATTCAAATACACATCATTGGACAGGAAAAGATATTTCTATTAATATAAATCAGAGATTACAAGATACAACCTCTGACGGCATGTCTATGAACCGGAGAAACTAAATCCCCCACTTGGGCCTCCACCACTTCAATCCTCCATCTCTCGATAGCAAGCTCACAAGCAAAAGGAAAGCTTTGGAAGAACACAAAAGTGCTCCAAGGGAAAAAGGGATGCAGACTCAACCATAAGTTCTCGCAACAATGGACTATAGTTTCGTTGCTCTCAATTATCTCGTATGCCTTCAATGTACCAAGGGGTTCCTTATATAGCTTTTCAAAGGGGTAATGAAAGGTCGAATTCGAGCGATCTCAAGGCATATGGAAGGCCAGGAGTCAAATGAGTCAGATCCATGTCAAAGAAAACTCCAAAAGGATTTGGATTATTTACACATCCCGATGTATGCGGTTTTAGTGGTCCAACCCGCGTATCTATGCGCTTATAAGGTTAAAAGTTGCGTATATCATTTTTCATGTGTTTTTAGGGATGATCAAGGAAGCATCAAAGGACAAAAAGTGATCCATAGGGTCTAAGGAGTCTGCAGTGGGACAGGGGAAGGCCATACAAAGTGTGATACACCTAGAGTGGTGAAATCCCCTATAACAGATGCCCCCTAATGTATGAGATCAGAGGGGTTATACGATGGCCGAAATACATTATAAGTCCATCCCAGAAGTGGAGTGATGAAGGATCCCAAATGGAATACTAGCCACCCAATCAGCATAGTACAATAATACAACTCTGTATATAGCTGCAAGTACATATAGCAGTCCCGGATACATAAGAGTACAAGGGCCATGAATATGCATGATCCATGATGTCACATATGTGGTCATAGCCACGTAAAATATACATAGATCAGAATCTCCATGATGAAGATATACAAAGGACCATGATCTCCAAAATGGCTGAAGATATATAATAGATCAAGATCTCCATAGTGGCTGGAAATGTCTGACATACACTGGAATCAAGTCACAAGAGCTGGAATCTCATGAACACTGGCACGATCAATGAGGTAGCATATAAGAGATGCCACCAATCTGGAAATTCTTCTACACAAACCGCTACAAGTACATGTCCTACTATGCGAATAGAGGTGTCGAGGTCGAACATAGTAGTCCATCGTTTGATTACCAGTCATTAATGTATATCGTTAACAGATGCGAGATCGCCCACCAATGATGAAAATGGGAATCAAGGTACTAGAGTGAAAACTAACAAGTGTGAATAAATGTGTTGAGGTCGAACACTTGAGAGGATCCATCGATCAGGGGACATTGATGTATTCCTAAGAAACTGTCGATGGCGAGAGAACCTGCCACTGATGACTGCAAGTCTCAAGGCACTCAAAATGACTCTAGATTCCAATCCCAGAATAAATGATCTGAAGTTGATGGGATGAAATCCACTGGAAGGAGGGAATTAAGGCATCCCCCATCATCCAACACGAGGTACTCAGCAAAGCTGTATAATGTGGAAGAACTCGATCATAGGTGCACGAACCAGTAACTGTACCGGGAATGGCTGACATGCAAAGTCAAGATAACTGAGGAATGGCCGACTCAGGTTTCAACTTCCTTCGAACAAGAGCATAACGACATATGGTGACTGAATGAAGGAAACATAGACTCGATATGCAAACTGGGACATCTCTGCGACATAGGAGGCATCGATAGAGGCTCCATAGGGACTGGAAGCTTAACCAGTCGATGGAGATAAACTCAGATAAATGAGTACAACTCCTAAAGTCAAACTATGACCCAACCAATGGATGTGATATACAGTGCTCTGTTCGAAGGCGACACAACTCGATAGCTGCCAAAGATAACATCTTTCCTTGTCTAGCTTTTTGGTTTTTTAATTTTTTTGGAATTTTTCAGTTATTTGAAAATCTTGTAAAAAGAATAAAATAGATTTATAGTTACAAACTAGGAGGAGATGAGTGTCATAATGGCAAACAAACTAGTTCCAAGCAGTGGAACATACCTATGCTCAATGCAAGGATACATGTGTAAGATATCGACACTCGGGGGAAAATCCCCTCCCGATAAAAAGGGAATCAAGGTGCGAAGGATAAAAAATGGCTCTGCATGGCTAGATATGAGACAAGATCGGGCTATATGGCTGAAACGCAATGTCAGGGGAGCCGGCATAAAGCTCAATGAGGCAGGCAAAGCTCATGATAATGCATTCACAACTTGACATGAGGGAGTCCTGAGGGAAATAGGGCAGCATAAGATCAAGAGGAGTATGAGGCTCTTACGAAATGTCATGGAAGTACTATACAACAGACTCCCATGCCTAAGAGAGGACTCACAACATGGGTACCAAATGAAAAAGGGAGCTAACTAGGGCACCCATGTAAAGGAAAGCTCTACCATTCACATAGTACCACTTCTAACAGCAGCATGAAGGTTCCGTGATACCATGGAATGGGTTCGTACCTAAGGTTCAGATGGAACGGTCATAAGGCAATGCATCTGAGTGCAAGCGGATGTGAAATCCTCACCTATATGCCAGTTCAAACATAATACCTGTGACAAGCACGAACGGGTCGAAACCTCGGAGAGAGTGTACAAAATTGGACCCTACATGGTAACCATATTAGTCCAAAACAACCCAAAATAGTCAATAAAGAATCCAAACTATAATATATAGGGAGGAATGATCATGAAAAATGTACCCAAAGGAAACAATACAGTGAAGGATAGGACACAAAAAGAAACATAGGTGTAGACCCAACATTCATGCATCCACTACCACCCCGATGAGGGTGACCACTGGTGTAAAGACCGAGCGAAAAAAAACCCTCCACAAATGGAGTAGAGGATGGAATATGACCATTCCCAAATCTATGAGCACAGCAAGGGGCTGTGATGCCCCCAAGTCTGACACCAGAGTCCATACTAGGACCAAGGATGGGTGATAAGATACCAGGCATGGCGAAAATAAAAGGACCCAAACTCAAGAGAGCATAAATATACTCAAGTCATCACGATCCCAAAGGCCAACTAGCGCACAAAGAGCATACTCCTAAGAAAATCTACATCCAAAATACAAGAAAACCAAGGGGAGGATATGTGAGCTCCCGAATGCAGCAAGTATGTCTCTCCTAGGAGAGGCTCGAAACTCCCATACACTACAAGCAGAGGTACATAACCAATTATAGTGGTCCTCAGCTCTTCAACGCATATAGCGACTATGCTATCCAACCTCTACCTAGCCAGGACAACTGCAGAATAACCTCTACAAGTACCCCCTTGATATCCTATGTAAGGCCACTAAGGTCACCTCAATATACTCAATGCTCAGGCGGACAGTCGCATGCAGATTGACTGTATGGGCAAGGTATCAAAGCCCGAAACTATCGAAAGAGCCCCCAAATACGAATACAATCCTGGAAATATCTTCGGTGCTACTCAGTTATGACTAGGGGTCATCCCAATCAATAACCGCTCACACTACCTCGTGCTTAACTCCCTTTTGACAAGAGGATCCTAAGAACACTCGTTATACCAAGGATTTCACACACTCACCTGGAGAGACACCTAGATGTTGTTGTTTAGTGATCTTCGAGAATTGACTTACAATGAACTATTCCAAGATCCTAAAACCTAAGCTTGTTGGTGCACCCTAGAAAAGAAAAGAGTGTAATTCATTTTATTTAGCGTTGATTTTAGTTGGCTGTAATTACTCAAAGGGAAATGGCCATGCAACTAGTGATATGAAGACTCAGCAGTGAAATAAAAGTGCACACCATAACAAACAATGCTAAGTGCAATCTTTCTCAAATGAAAAATAGGGTATGCCACTACATGAGATGCATAAATATATATTCCTTTCCGAATGCGAATGCAATCCTTCCTATATGAAAGCCTAAACACAACTCTCATCCAAGCAATCCAATGCAAGTACCTCCTCAAATCCATATCTAAGATGCAACTAAGAGTGCACCTACTTTGTATTTTTCAATATAAAAGAATGAAAAATGCAATAAAAGTCATCTAAAACTCTTAGTCTCTGCAGCAAGTATAAAAGACAAGCCCAGCAAGACACCAAGACAAAAAGAGTAATGCACTAATGGAAAAACAAAAAGGAAAAATGACTAAAACTACTTTCAAAGAAAAATCAATGAAAAAGTGGTCTCTGGTCACAAAAGAAGCATCCAACAGACAACATCAGACCCAAGGAAGACCCAACCACACTCAGAACCCACCCAACAACTTCCCCTAACACCAAACTCATCGAAAGGGAGGATGTACGCGACTGTTTAAAGAATAGCTGCGTATATACGTGACTTTTGGCCAAAAACCCGCGTGGATGGGCATATGTACATGACTTTTGGCCAAAAACCTGCATATATACGAATATATACGTGACTTTTGGCCAAAAACCTGCGTATATAGGCATATGTACGTGAATTTTGGCCAAAAACCTGCGTAAACAGGTAAGGCAGTGGTAAAAAGTAGGCCAAGGGTCAAACAAATAAAGGGGAGTGTCAATGGATGAACATACTATAAAATACAACCCAGAAACAAGGAGAAACAAAGAGCAAGTCAATAATATCAAGCCCATTGTACCGATAAAAACCCCCAAAGGAAAAATGACTAGGAACTCCCCAGCGGAATCGCCAATTCTGTTATGGAGAGAAATCCCTATGGCTTGGGGTACCACAACAGACAGCTTGACTCCAGAAATCAATCTTTCCCAATATGCAATAGAAATAAAATGTCTAACACTAAAGGATCAGACCTCGTACCTTATTCCGAACAGTTGAAGTAGATCCCCGTTGAGCTTTCCAATCTCCAGCTTGAATTGCTATATTACTTCCTCAACAACAAGTAAACAATACAAGCATTCTATATATCATGGTGTTAGATCTATTCTAGCATATATAATCAATAATGTAAAAGCATTTGACATAATCCCATGGATAAAATATTCATTCAAATACACATCATTGGACAGGAAAAGATATTTCTATTAATATAAATCAGAGATTACAAGATACAACCTCTGACGGCACGTCTACGAACCAGAGAAACTGAATCCCCCACTTGTGCCTCCACCACTTCAATCCTCCATCTCTCGATAGAAAACTCACAAGAAAAAGGCAATCTTGGGAAGAACACAAAAGTGCTCCAAGGGACAAAGGGATGCAGACTCATGCATAAGTTTCGGTAACAATGGACTATAGTTTCGTTGCTCTCAATTCTCTCTTATGCCTTCAATGTACCAAGGGGTTCCTTATATAGCTTTTCAAAGGGGTAATGAAAGGTTGAATCCGAGAAATCTCAAGGAATATGGAAGGCCAGGAATCAAATGAGTCGTATCCATGTCAAGGAAAACTCCAAAAGGATTTGGATTATTTACACATCCCGATGTACGCGGTTTTAGTGGTCAAACCCACGTATGTACGCACTTATAAGGTGAAAAGTCGCGTATATCATTTTTCATGTGTTTTTAGGGATGATCAAGGAAACATCAAAGGACAAAAAGTGGTCCATAGGGTCTAAGGAGTCTGCAGCAGGACAGGGGAAGACCATACAAAGTGTGATTCACCTAGAGTGGTGAAATCTGCTATAACAATTTTTCACAAGCTCCATATTATTTTTCACCCTCGCATATTTGCATCGCAAAAAACATTTCATCCGTAGATCTGAGGCTATGATGAGTCATGGTCATTCACTGGTGTGGCTCTTACCAGATTTCATGATCCACAACTTTTCTATCCTGCATGCATGTTTCCATCGTGAAATAACTTAAAACTATCCATCGTATGAGTTTTTTTTTTTGGGGGGGGGGGTTAGAAAATCTGCCGCAAGACAAAACCACCCCCAAAAGGGTATTTTGTTGTAGTGTACATACTCAAACATGTTCAAATTTAACTCCAGCACAATAAAATCCCCTAAATGCACTCAACTTTAATTCCACATTCAAAATCATATTCAAGCATAGTAAAAATATCTAATGGTAGTGGACTTTAATTCCATCATATGAAATCCCAACTCCCATAATTAAACAACCAAATTAACCCTAGAAGCATATCACAAGAAAAAATTTCCCTTAAAGGTATATGAGATTGCCAGAAATGTTAGAATAAACTTAAAACTTAAATTGAAGGAAACAAGGGGATGATACCATATACTAAGATTCACAATGCTCATCTACCCATGTAGGGAATTCTCCAATAATGTGGTCAAATGTAGGGCACATATTAGCACAAATCCACATGATTCTATTCTAGAAACCTTAGAATATATTAATAATAGATAAGATCAAGAACATAGTTAAGGGTATGTGGAGGATTACAAGGGTGAGAGAGAGAGAGAGAGAGAGAGAGAGAGAGAGAGAGAGAGAGAGAGAGATGGTGGGAAGAAGGGTGTTGGGTGTGGGTTCATAGGGGTAGGGGGGAGGAGGTAGGTTCAATAAGTGAAATACATAAATATCAGAGTGGAGGATATGAGTTTATAAAGGATTAGGGGAGTTACAGAGAAAGAGTGGAATTGGGTGGGAGTAGAGAAATATAGAGGGGTGGTAAGTGGTAGGTGGATGGGGATTTGGAGAGATAGAGATAGAGGGGGGATATAGGTAGGGTGACAATGATTGAGAAAGATGTAGAGAGAGGGAATTGTGGGCAGGGGGTTAGGAGAGGGACGAGGCCTAGGGGTAGTGGCAGGTCGTTATGGATAGTTTGAGTAGGATGGGTGTTATGGAGAGATATGGTGGTTAGGTGTAGTTAGAGTGTGTGATTGAGAAAGGGGAGAAGGTGTTAAGGATTTCTGGGAGGGGGGTGGCTGGACATGTTAGGGAGTTGGGTGAGAGAGAGATATTGGTGGTTATTAAATGTAGGTATAGTAGGGGAGAGAGAGGGAGAGAGAGGCTTAGTAAGGTTTAGAGGGAAGAGGGGAGAGAGGGAGAGAATAAAGGGGTTGGAGAGAGTGAGAAGGGGGTTGTTAGGGTGTTTGACGAGGGTGAGAGAGAGAGAGAGAGAGAGAGAGAGAGAGAGAGAGAGAGAGAGATTTGTGTGTAAATGTAACACGTGCATGATATGCTTTTAAAAAATAAGTGTGTTTTTTATAAAAAAAATTCACATGAAATAATTATCGTTAGGAAAGAATCGATGCGTCATGGGGGGAGGAGGGTGGTTGGAAGAGAGAAAAACATAGATATAAGGGTGGAGAGTAGGTCCTTAGGGAATACTATGGAATTTAGAAATAAAGGGGTATAGGTTTAGGGTAAAGAGAGAGAGAGACAAATTGAGAGAGAGAGAGAGAGAGAGAGAGAGAGAGAGAGAGAGAGAGAGAGAGAGAGAGAGAGAGGAGGGTGGTAAGATGTGGGAGGATTAGGGTGTGAGAGTGTGATAGGAAGAGAGGGGGGTGTTAGGGGGCTGTGCGGGAAAGACATGGGTGGGTGTTAGGTGTATATTGAGGAGTATGGGAGATATAGAGTGCGAGAGGGGATTCTTATCATGCCTATTATTCCTATGTATAGCCTCTCATTACATATCTAGAGTATGCAAATGGAAAATAGAATTTTTGAAAAAATATAAAAGACGGTTGTATGTGGTAGAGTATGAATAATCCATGTCTTAACCTTATTCGATATGCTTTGCAGTAAAATATACCATAAAACACTAGGAGAGGTTTTGAAGGCAAAGGGGATGCAAATAAAAATTAAATTTTTCTTGCTCTTTATCTAATACCAAACCAACATTATGAGTTGATTAGCAGTATCATCTTGATCCAACTTATTCCATTGAATATTATTAATTAGAGTTTGGACTAAGAGTCCCAATCAAATATTTGAATGTAGTCGATGGTGATGCTCAAATCAAATTATTATTAAAATATGGAAAGAAGGAAATCATTGATAAAATGTACATTTACCATTACTACAAGGAAAAGAACTAGTAGTAGTGTTTGTGGTGGAACCATCCGAGAAAACATGTCACTTATTCACTCATAGTGGAGGAAGGAGGGCATAGGTTTTAGTGGATGTTTTTATCAGTGCACCCAAAACCATTATCGAACACCAGTGCATATTTGGTTTAGGAACACTAGGTCTTGTTTTTTGGTAAAGGCTCACCATGAACTAAAGTGATTTTATCCAAAAAAACAAGTCGATACTCCACTTTTGTAGTAGCGCACAGGTACTTTTCTTTGGGTAAGGCTCAAAGGTGTCGTTGATCCTCATTGGTTAAAGTGCATCGATTCTAGTGCTCCTCTTTAGTGAAGGATGGTCAGTTCTATTTATAAGGAGTGAGCGCACCAATCCTCCATGACCCATATGCGCCGATATTGTTTTGTAAAAATAACATTGGTGCTCCACTTTTTAAATTGCACACCAGTGCTACTCTTATGTTAATCTGCATCGGTGTCGATGCTCCTCTTTGGTAAAGAAGCAACGATGTCAGTGCTCCTTTTTGGTAAAGGTGCATCGGTGCTAATTTTACAATTTAATATCACTAGTGCTTATAATATACAGAAGCATTGAAATAAAAGTTGTTTTTTTACTTATTAAGAAAAGAAATAATTTTTAAACATTTTAAAAAATCAGGAAAAATCACTTCAAAAGAGGAGAATAATTAGGTTTTTTATTTATTTTTTATTTCTTCATTTCACATGGTTATACCAAAGAGAAGAAGAAGATGAAGAGGAAAAGAAAGAGTATTGTATCCAAGCAATTGATTTTTCCCACTTCTTTGTTTCATTTCTTCCTATTATATATTTTATTTATACTATTAAATTGTATTTCTCATAATTGTTCCTAATTTCTTATTTGGTTTTGTTGTTTGTTTTGGTTGGTTTGAGGGGTTTTCCTCTATTTTGTAGGTTAATGGTGGATTTATTTTAGGGTTTTACATCAAAATATATCGGTTTTCCTTGCTTATTAAAAGAAATATTTTTTTTAAAACTTTTGAAAGATGTGATAAAAATGTATTAAGAAGAGGGGGGGAAGGGTTTGTTTTATTTCTTCATTTCACATGGATCTACGAGAGAGAAGAGGAAGAGGAAGTGTATTGAAACCAAGAAACTTTTTTCCCTTTAATTGTTTTATTTCTTCCCATTATATACTTTATTTCTATTATTTTTCCTTTCTCACTAGTGTTTCTAAGTTTTTATTTGTTTTATTTTGTTCATTTTTATTGGTTTGAGCATATTTCCTCTATTTTGTAGGTTAATGGTGGATTCGATTTACAACTTTTATTCAAAATATATTTATAGAAAATGAGGGGCAAGTTCGGAAAAGGAAATGATACAGTTTTTTATGTAGCATCGGTGCATCAACATGTGTTTTCACCTCCTCTTAGTTGTATGCTAACAAGGTTTTTGTACTCGTGGAAAACTGTTTTCTATAAACAACAATAATTTTTCTATCCATAGTGCTTCTCTTTGAAAGACGTGCATCAGCATATCTTTGGTAGAAGTGTACATGTTCATATCTTGGTGAAGGTGCACTGGTTCTCATTTTTGGTATAAATGCACCAATGGTCCTATTTTAAGGTGTGGGAACACTAGTGCTCTTCTTTGGTATGAGAGAATTGATTCTTCATTTCGGGCATATTATCTCTAGTGGATGAGTGGTTTAGGAGACTTATCATCAAACATTGTCCATCTAACAATTGAGTGGCTTTGTAATTACAAGAGATCCACTTATTGAGTGGTAAATGGAGTGGTTTGATACTCACCATGGTTTTTTATGGGTGGTTTTATTACCATTACTATCAATTGTAATGCTTAACATTTCAATATTATTTATCAAACATTTTATAATATTATTTTTATTTTTATTGATAACATCGTATTTCATATGCTTTTAAATGTAATTTTTTATTTCAAAACAATTGAAATTATAATTTTTATTTAATATTCACGAAGCATTTTATTTTTAAATTGCATATAAGAGATTCATTAATAAAAAATAGTAAGAACCAATACTTGGAGTATTTAAAATCAAAGTTATTATACCACTACATTTTAAGTATCTTGTGTTTATTAAATCAAATCACTTTATTTGCATGTTTACAAGGTTTTTGTACATGACATATTGTTTTTTGTCATCAATGCTCATGTTTGTATGGGCACAATGATGTTCATTGTTTTTTAAGGTATACTAGTTCTCATATTTTGTATAAGTGCATCGATGCTTATTTAATGTAGGTGCACCACTGCTCCATGGATTTAAATTGTAATGATTAATATTTAAGTATTAATTATTTACATTTTTCTGATATCATTTTCATCTTTATTGATAATGACCTATTTCATACGATTTTAACAATAAAATTATATTTCAAACAATGAAAATTATAATTTTTGTTTAATACTAGGATAGCATTTCATTTTTAAATTGTAAATAAGAGATTCATTAATAAACAAGGGTATGAAATAATACTTGGAATATTTAAAATCAAAGTTATTATACCACTACATTTTAATAATTTATCATGTATTTATTAAATCACCTCCCTTTATTTGCATGTTCACAACATTTATGTACACAACAAATTGTTTTTATGTCACCCTAGGTACCTTTCATGTATGCTTCCAAAACACGACTTGATTTAAAAATTAAATTTGAGGTGCTCGGGAAAAAAATTCAACCATGGGAATAAATGGAAAGTGAGTGTTGTATTTAAAAGGGAATCACAAATACCCCCCAATACCTCAAAACGAAAAAGAAGTACATCTCACATGTGTTTTAATCATAACCAACTTTTAGACAAGGACATAATAGTAACTTAAAACACATTCAATCGACAAAGCATAATTTAATTTCCCATTGCTATGCATTTCAACAACTACTGAAAATTACGTAGCCATGTAAATTTCATATCTATGTAAATCTATTCCATTAGAGGAATACTTGACATACTATCTCAAAATACTTTAAAACATGCATAAGAACACTATTAATTCAACAACCAGTGGTAGGATTTCCTCTGTCCTGGTTTCTTAAACAATAACCATCTCATACATTCAGGATTAAAGATATTATTTACCACAAACCTCAGTGACATGATTTCACCAATCCTAAGTATTCACAAAGCACAATATCTCATTCTTTCAGAACAAAAACACTTTATATCCAAAATTTCTACTAGCAGGCTTGCCTCAATCCTCGGTACCCTCAGAAATATAGAATTTCTATTTCTTTTGTACAACAAAATAAAACAAAGTGAATTAAATCATCTATATCTTGGTCATGTTGTATTTTAGATCAATAGAAGAAATTCAGTGGTCTGAGACTATGAAGAATGAGCAGAATAAAAAGAGAGAGAGAGCCAATTAATGTGATAGATCTAGGCAACTATTTCAAGACTTGAAACTCATGAAAAATTATTGAACACCCTCTTGCACCTTTTCAAGATGAGTTTAATTATGTTGTTAATGTTGACTATACACTTATGTTTGGAACTCTTTTCCATTCATCCAATGATAATGCATTTTTTTTCTTTTGGCATTTTATGCTAAAATGGCGGGAATTTGTTCCTTTTCCAAGCTCAAGAGAAAATTTGGAGCTGATGTAAAGATGGTATAAGTTTTTATATAAAGTTATAGAAGATATTTTTAGTGATCCCTTAGAATATTTGATTAGATTCTTGTAAAAAAATTCACAAATTCAAATTCTTCTGAACTATGTACAACCTCACCACCTGAAACAAAACAATCTGGTCAACGAATGAACTGAATTGGTGCCCATTTCCTCTTCTTTGTCTTTAAATATAGAATTGTAACAACCAATTTGCAGTGGCCAGAAATAAAACCCATGAACTCTTCTTGCATTCATATAGTCTCATTAAACCTTTAACATAACTCACTTTATCTTTGGCATAAACAATATCCATTTTAAACCTTATAACATGGAATCATCTTATAAAATGATTTCACCCCAAACAAAACATTGTCATATAATGTAAATTCCAACTTATAATATAAAGCCATTTCATGATTCCAAAGGTAAATTTAGAATATGGACATGATATAGGAGTATTATTTTAGTGCCCAAAAAGACTACCACTATCCATATGTATTCATAAAGCTTCTTTAATATATTCCTCCCACCTCGTGAATATATGCGGGTATAAAAAGATTCTAGGGATAAGCATTATGTCCTTCACATAAGAGGTTTTACGTGACACCCATCTCACATCACATAACATGGTTTACTTTATGCCAAGTTACCTTCGTATCCCCTCCTTATTTTTCCATTACCATGCGTTATACCTTAATTTGACACACTTACACCTTAGCACATTTACCAAGGGAAGAGTATGTGGTTTTGTTTATGTAATGGCATAAACATCCTTCATTTATGCACCTACCATTCCCAAACCATAGCATGCACCGTAGATTAAATACATGGCTTCCATCATCTAACCTTAATTGCATGCAATATCCACTCTCGAGGTTCGTTGGATCAAAACTGAATGAACCATTTTCCACCATTGATGGAGGTGGGTTTTAATTCCATTGGTTTTTCTTTTCCATCCCTCGATGGTGTGGGTTAAACCATTTGAATTGTGAAACTTGATCTTTTCTCTTAGAGGGTGTATGCTTTGCATTTTTTTCTCCATGTCATTGCTTTCTCCAATGGAGGAGATTAAATCATATAATGTGTGCAACTTAATATTTACCATTGGAGGTCCTTTCTTTTCCAAGTTGCACAGATGATCTAGATTTCATAGGATTTGATATGATGGTGGATAATAATTTGATGGAATTGGGGAAATTCAACCTAGAACCACACATGCACAAAGGTATAAACATTATAGTGGGACCTGTTGTGTCCTTTCACACACCTCGGAGTTAAGCACAACAAAAATATTCAAGCTTCTAGGTGTGTCCTTAGGGGAATGTCTTGAGTCAAGTATTGTCATTTGATCTTGAATCCTCTATTCATACCAAACTCCTAATGAAGCCAAGGGGGTGGTACCTAAGAAAGAGTTCAACTAAGGACTTTTACAGTTTAGTTGTTAATAACAAATTTAAGTTCTTTTAGGAGTTTTTTGGTAAATAATGATGTCGCAAGACTGATGCAAAATTGTTTAAACATTCAACAACATATAACATGAATATATAAACATTAATATTTACAAAACTAATAATCATATGAAAATAATATTGTTATGTACTCATATCAGTGCGGAATTGTGTCAAAAATGTTGCCGAAAAGGAAATGTTTTGTAATGTCTCTTGGTCAGTTTTAATTATTAAAGATGAGTTGATTTGAGGGAAGGGGGATTCTTGATATAATTATGAAGTACTGAGAATATGTCCGGAGAGATGAAAAAATTAGTTGCTCACTTGAAAATGTGGGATGAATCAGAGTCTCTGAGGAGGTGTTCAACACTACATGAACAATGGTGTATCCTAACTGTATCTCAAGGTCACTATTAAGTAGTCCTCTCTTCCTTTGATAAATTTTCCCAATAATGTCAAAATGTGTCATGCCATATTTTCACAATGTTTAGAAGGTTGTTAATTTTATTACCGTGAATTAATTATTTAGATGTGAAGAATTCATTAGTGTGCATTACTTCTTTTGAGTATAGCAAAGTTCAGGGTGAACTTGCACTAGGAAAGAGCATACATCGGATAGAAAAATGTTTGTTCCAATTGTATACTAAAGAAAAAATATTGTGGAAGAAAATTATAAACTAAAACCTAAAAGAATCCACAAGCTATGTGTCCCTTTCTGATCATCCACGAATAATCGAGAAGAAGCCTTTGGTTGGTGGAGAGAGCATACTTTGTGGCAACGAGCGAGGGAACAAAATTATTTGAACAATTTAAAATATGGAAATGAAAAGAAATAACTAACTAAAACAACCTTCAAAGAAAGCGGATTTTGTGAGTGTGATTGTTAGAAAAAATCAAGTGACGAAAGAGACACTACCAATCCCCCCAAGGGAAATGAAGTGTGGGCATTGTGTATCCCACTTGATTTCATTATTAATTATGATTACAATATCATAAAAATTAAATTAAAATATGTCTTATACCCTACAAAACAGGTCTAAATATTTATAAACTTTATGGAGTGAAGGGGAAAATGAGGGTTTTTTGATGTCTCGGGAGACCCAAAAATCAGATTATGAGCAGAGCTTCCTCCTCTTTTTATTTGGACCTGCTACAAAAAGGCAAGTTAAATTATTATAATATGATGCAATGAATGAATAAAGGAGAAAAACTAAAACTAATTTCAGTACTTCTAAAAGATTGAAATTTTTTTCTAGTTTTTAAAGCACCGAAATGACAACTTTAGACTCTATTTTTTTTATTTTTAAGCACTTCCAAATCTAAATTATCTGATTTTCTAAATAAGTAGATTTAAATTATCAGACTTTTAAATCATATCTATCAAATTTTCATATTCAAACTATGTAACCGGAAAGAGGAGAGAGAATTGTTTTGAGAAGATGGAAAGAAACTTCAAGCCTCGCTTAATCTTCTTATGAAAATTTTGGAGACCCTATAGAGATAAGATAAAAATTGAGATATTGTCAAAGAGAAAGAAGATACAACTGAGTTCAACTCCTTCTTTTAAAAAGTAACCTGTAAAACAAACCTATGAGAAACCCCTGCATAAAAAGTTAGAACTATTGTACTCAAAAACAGGAAATGAGAAAGAGTTGAAATACAAATGAACATGAAAAACTACTCTCCTATATGTTGATATAAAATTAAGAGTAAGCAATTTACATCAGTAAATACCTACTCTATCTACCTTAGGATGATTTTCTAAGCTAGATCTAATAGCAATTTTAAACAAAAGAAAAAAAACAACTCATAAATTTAACAATGTCACCTAAAATATTCGTAAGTAATCATCTCATAACATAGAGTGGAACTCCAAAGTCTGCAATTTTATTCATCAATATAGAAACAATACAAAATGGTAGAGGTTTTTTGCATCCATCTAAACAAAGGAGGAGAACCCTACTTTTATAGCCACAAAAGAGGTCAAACCTCAAGGGGTGCATTTGCCAACTGGAAAGGAGGTTTAGGAGGTTGAAAAATGCATGGTAGGAAGGCCTCATTGTTGGGATGAAGGTATTCCACCTCATAGGATATGATCCACATGTATCAGGAGGCCTCCACCTCTTCCAACCACTTCAACTACACGAGGGATTGTGTCTTCATTGAGGAGAATGTGCCCCCCTTTAGTGGAGAGCTATCTGACAACTAAGAGAGAAGGCTGAGGATACTCTCTAGGATCATAAATTCCCTAGAAAAGACCCTTAACCAACCTGCCACCTCAGACATGGGTACTAGACAACCTTCCCTTGAGTTAGGATCGGGATTTTCTCCTATTTTTTCATTTATTTGACCCTCTCAACCATTTTGGAGAGAAAATCAAAATTAACAATTGAAAATTACTAATATGACTCTTAAAGTGGGTCTATGGGTTAAGTTAGTTCCATGGCTCCAAAAGTGAGCATCGCCATGACCAAACTGGATCCGTAGGCCCAATTTTATAACCTTTTGAAATATTACAATTAAGATACACCTTATTGATGATTTTATTAAAAGCTAAAAATTAAAAAATACTAGGGGGGACTTATAGGATGTTCAATAAATTCTGTACATATGAATAGCATGGTATAATACATATACCATAGGCTTTAATAGCATTTCAGAGAAAAAAGTTATGAAACTCACCATTCGGCTTTGGAGGATTTTGAGTGAAAAACATGAAAATTATGTCGCTTAAAACAACGGCATATAATTAACAAGGAGAAAAACACTCAAGGACAATGACCTTCATGACCAAGTATAATAAGGACAAGACTTTTACATAAAATAACCTCATGCTATGTCATTTACAATTCCCTAGAAAGGGTGCAAACATCCAAAAGACGTCACAACTAGCCCTGATGAAACCACAGAACTTTCAAGCACTGAGTAAGAAAAAGTCATTTGTTCCAATCCTTGGTGGCTCACTTGAAAAGTCCCTTAAGTGAACTTAGTGGACAATAGGACCCTTCTAACACTACAATTTTCCACATGTAATTTAAAATCAACATTTTTATGCACTATGCAGCTTTGTGAAGGAGGAGATGGTTACAGATTTCCATTGGTTATTACAGGAGATATGGTCCACCTTAGGAATTGAAGTTTCTGTTATGCCTCATCATTAGACTCATTAAAATACTCCTAAAATTTCATGTAAAATGGTGGACTAGAGAGGGAGCACTATCAATAAGAACTTTGCATAAGAAACCTGGCGAAACCATAAAATTTTCATTCCTTTGGTTCCTGAGGGTAACAATGGTGTATCTTATGTATACAATGCCAGAATGATGTGCCATTAGAGGCACTGTGAGGTAGACACAAAGGGTTTTCCAATGAGTTGTTGCACAATAACTTCTCCCACCTTATTGGTATACCTTTTTAAATAAGAAAGAACATCTTAACACTTTTGCAGGAAATTTTTAATGCAAGATTTTGCATTTCTCGAGGTCGGAATTGAAGTATGTCATCTCTATGATGTTAAGTGACCCCAGTAAAAAATTATGAACTTTTCATTTCCTTCATATGAGTTATTTTTCTTATATTTATAGTTTCACCTAAAGTGGGCCCCACTGCATTCTCATACTTTTGCAACTAAGATTTTGATTATGTTAGCTCCAACATGATCAATGACCTCAATAAACCTTTCTCAGGAAGTCACTATACTTGAATTATCACTTTGATTTTGAAACTTGATTCCATGGAATGTGGGCCCCATAGGCTAAAATCATTTCTCTTACTTCTAAATGTCGAAACTGAATTTTGACAGTTCCATTGATTCTTGATTAGCCCTGCCAGCTTTTTTAAACCTACCCCTACAATAAAAATTTTCATTTGGATGATTTGTAAACTTTGGTTTAGGGTTATCCCCACCTGCAAAACTTTATTTTTTGTAGTGAGATTTTTTATGTGACAACATTAGCTCCTTTTGTGGGATGCCTCCTCCCCATGTGCCACCAAGAATCTAGATAAAATTTCTAGGGTGAGAAGACCAGTGCTTCATCCACTGGGATATGGAGTAAAAAATTGGGCATGGAGTCATGAATTAAATTCTTCTCAAGAAACATTTTTATAACAAAAGATGGAAAATAAACAAAACTGGGAATGTTGAAAATGAAATACTGATATTAACTAGGAAAACAAAAACACTACCTACCTAATATAACAGGCAACTCGACCCACTAGGTGACATGAGACTTCCAATGTAACCATGTATGTAATTTGACAATGCTATAAGACAAATGCTTGAAGCGTAGTGATGGGATTATGAATGACCTTGGGTTTTTGTGGATCAAAGGATGAGGAAAAACATCTCCAATGGATGAGAAACATGCCCATGAGGGACCAAACATAACAAACTACACCCCCCCCCGAAATGTATTCTAAATAAGGAATGGATTAGAAGTTAATTAGAATGTAATTAGCGTAGTTAATCACTTAAGGGAATTCCATCGGAAATCTTTTCTGACTACATGCAAACCCATGTGAGGTAAACTGGTTTGGTTAACGATTTTGCATGGATAACGATGTGTGGTTAGGTAAAAATTTTGAATTTTTCATGCTCGGTAGTAACCATCAGCGGATTTTTTTGACCCATTTCGATTTTACCTAGAACCTCCAACATCAGATGTTTTGACCCATTTCGATTTTACCCAGAACCTCCATCAGCGGATTTTTTGACCCATTTCGATTTTACCCAGAACCTCCATCAGCATATTTTTTGACCCATTTCGATGTTACCCAGAACCTTTGATCAAACTAGGCCATCTTCCATGATTGACCTCACTCACAAGCCCTGTAAGATAACCCTGTCAACAAACCAGGTCCCTTCTTAAGAAAAACTAGCAAGACAACCCTGTGAACCATAGGTTGGTGGATCCCCTACATAAAAAATAATCATTGATCAAATCAGATCGAACCCAACCAATTCGGATTGCATGGAAAATTTCTGAACAAAGGGTATAACTTTTTTTTTCTAGATATGGTTCTATTTCTGTTTGGGATTCGTTTAATGAATGTAATTGCTGAAAATCCATTTTTTTCATTTATATATTTTTATAAGGCTTATATCATTTATTTTTTAATTTCTGTTGTACAATTTCAGATCACATGGGATGCGATTCCAAATCAAACTAGATTAGATTGCATCGATTTTTTTTGACCAAATACAATGCATGATGGTGTAGGATAAGTTTGACACTATCATTTGTATTTCTATTTGAGATTCTTCATTTTTATATTTTTATAAGGTTTGTAAGATTCCTTTTCTAATTTCCATTGTACTTTTTTTTTTCTAACCATTCTGCCTAGAATAGTTATTTACCAGATACTGTATATGCACAATAATCAATTTTACCCCTAGTTTTTTGATGTAGAAATATTATAGGACTCGAAAGATTTTATTTTGTTGTCTATGAAATTCCATAACCCTATTTACAAGGAGAACATAAATTAATGGTTCTTATCAAAGGTTAGTGTAGCATTTATATTGCGCCTATAGAGCTAGATTTTTGTTTCACTGTTTATTTCCAATTCAGAGATCCCCTGTGTAACCTGTGTGGCCCCTTTGGGAATCTTGTCATGATTGCAGATTATAAATTTTTATAAATTTCATCATGTTCAGTACAGACCCTAATCCATTTCCACATAAAGAACGGAACCCGTTGACTCCAGAAGTTATGGAAGAAGCATTCTAAATACTTGTAGAAGAGGATGCTATACGAGAAAAACAACGACAGATGAAGCAAAAATTATCTAAAGAATGAAGGAAGTCACAAAAATTATGTAAAATTGTTAAAAATTATTTTTGGAGTGATGATGAAATTGATTCTAGCGGTAATGATGCTCAGGTCTAGCTTAACAATATGCAAATACCTTACCAACTCGGTTGTCGCTCATCTATGCAGTGTGTTAAGGGAAAATCTCAAAAATTCGATATTGTTTTCCTTATTAAAGAATAAAGTGGTTTAGAAGAGATCATTCTCTGCAAATTTATTGATGAATCACATACACGAAATGTAGAGTAGACAAACTTAGATCCTTGTTAGAATGATCCAATTCTTTACACTATTGGTATTAGTA
Source organism: Pseudotsuga menziesii (assembly GCA_001517045.1). Lineage (NCBI taxonomy): Eukaryota > Viridiplantae > Streptophyta > Pinopsida > Pinales > Pinaceae > Pseudotsuga > Pseudotsuga menziesii. The sequence continues at coordinate 561,071 of LPNX010949398.1, read as the reverse complement.
GCGCATGGACACATAGTATAGATGATGTTTTTCCCATTCTAATGGTGTATGAATATGATAGTGGAAAACTTATGCTGCACTGTCCTTCATTATCTGAAATAAAATCATAGTTATCTTCAAGTTCATATGAATATTGTTCCACTACAGCCATCAAGCGAGGGTTTGCATGGGATCTAGGTCATATGTAACTCCCTTATTGGGAGATGATCGTTTTATCAAGATTGGAAGAAAGAAACATTCAAATGGATGGGCTTCTAGTGGACAGTACAAATCCATTTGATTTTACCATAATGGTAGGCATGTATGTTTGTATTTATTATGAAACGTTTATCGGTATTTCCGAAGAAGAGTCATTGAATATTCCATATCCTATGGAAGTATTGAATTGTTTAGTAGATGTTTCTACTGGTGCAACATTCTGTTGGGTAAGAATTTTTGAATGTGAGTTGGATGTCATTGGTATAGGCCACCATATTCCCCAAGGTGTGAATTTATATCCACATGAGGTGTTCTATACAAAACAAGGTTTATTGATATCATCTGAAATCATTGATGGTGCGCATACATGTATCTTTTAATTCATGTTTTTCACTTTATATCACAATTTTTTTTCAGCCAGAAAAAAACCCAGTTTCTTGTTATTCATGTTTATGAATCAAAGAAAAATTACAGAAAACATAAGGTGCATAAGTTCCAAATAAAACTACCAGCTAGACTCTATAGAGACTCTTTGTAACAGTCATGAGTTGTATGCTCTACTGGATAAAACAAATTCCACATCAAATCATTAGTACATATTGATCACTGTGCCTTATTGACTAAGACAAAAAAATATTAAAAGCTGGAAATGTACTAAACTGGGTAGAGTGCACATATGTAAAGTCCTTCAGATAGTATTTAATGCACAAATGACTATATACTAATTACAATGGGTAGAATCTTTATCCACTAACATGGAATCAAGAAATTCCTCGAAATAAATTGTACCCTCTTCCAAACCAATAGTTTTCTTTGATAGAAAATTTGCATGTGTGTTGAGTGCCTTGTGAATATGAAAAAATGATAAATACTGATCCACTGATCCATATTTGTAACCTGTAACATTGATTTCCCTGCCAACTAGTCGAAGATACATTTTGAATGTCCACAAACCTGAAGTAATGTGATCCTTTTAAAGTTAGCAAAGAATAGTAAAGCCCAGTTGGCTATCAGTTTAACTCTAGTGTATGATCCTCTGCCACAACCTAAACAAACACAAAAAAACTGATTTCCTAGGAATCTGATATAAATACCTCCCCCACATTCACCCAGTTGTGCAACTAATGTTATTTTTATTTTATTGCAAGAATTGTTAATGTTTTCTTTACTGTGAGATCTATAAAAAGGAGAGGCAAGAGCACTCGAAAGGGAGTATATTTTTTTGTCATTTTAATGCTATGAAAGATGATAAGCACACCACTTTCCAACTTCTTTCAACAAAGGGTGATGATGAAGTTGTGATAGCCAGATTAGATGCTTCTACAGAATATGGAACTCACAATGCATTACCATCATGTAATGGAGCATTGTAGCCACATCGAATCCATCGCCACAATATCCATATTCTTTCGTACAAAGTTTTCAACCACATAAGGTCTCATAACATGATACATAGTGAATCATATGTGGAAATTCCTTGTTCAAATGAAAGTTTCATGGTTACTTTTGAGCTTATTGCAATGCATGTCGTACCTCCTGGGATTGTGAAGAAAAACAATTCACTAGAGTTCACCATAGAAGGCTATGTAAGGAGGCTGTTTTTTATACATGGCCAACCATTCCTGATAGATGTCAACTATCTTCAGGATCAAGCAATTATAGTCAACATGTTGGAAAATGGAGAGTAGGACCAACATTTAGATTTCGGTATTTGTATAATACCCTACAATCTCATGTGGAGGTGCATTTTTCATGGGATTCACACCAATGGGATCTTGTCCATGATTGTTATGGATTGAGGATGCAGAATGGTGCAATCCATTTGGAGATGTAAACATTATACCTATCATATATATGCTGAATTTAGTATGAGAGATCTGTGGTGTAATATATATGGTAAAATGTTTGAACTTTTTAATTTGAAGTTTTTATAAGAAAATATAAATCTGAATATGGGGAAATCCAAATAGTCTTCTTTGTGTGCTTGCTGAGATTGTTAGTGGTTTAGTCCTGACTGTGCACTCTGATTCTATATCCTTGTAGTATTATCTATTTATCTTGCAGGGATGCATCACATGACATATTGATGTTGTGTTATCAATGGTTTTTGTTTTCCAAGGAAAAAATATTTATCTTTGATATTTCAAAGTTTGAAATAAGAATATACATTTTTTAGCCTATGGGATCTTGAAAAGATACATATGTTATGTCTTCAAACTATCCTAATAGCTATTTATCCTATTCTTCCATAATCAACAAAATATTTGGTGAATTCTGTATGACAGATTTGCAGTGTAACATGTATGGTGAAATATGTTTTTTTTCCAGAAAAAAAAATCATACTTTTCATTTCAGAGATGAAATAGCATACATTATATATCATCCTCTCCTTTACTTCCTCAATAAAGATTATCTTTTTTGGTAACTGATAGATAACATTTATCCTATTTACCATTTTGGATTCCAAGCCTAAATATGTCAACAAGGATCACTGACCAAAGTATACATAATCAACCATTTAGTTGCAGAGTAGGATACTGAAAGAGGTTTTTGTCAAAAATGATTATGCATTCCTATCTTGCATTTTTATGCTTATGGATTGCATTTTACAACAAGTGTCCATAACAATAAAAAAAGGTTAAAATTTCACCTTTCATAAATCGACTGTGAGCATATGAGGTTAGGTTATATAAAATTAACACAAGGATAGTCTTTTCAATATATCTATCCATCCAATTTCAAAAAATATTTACTATAAACATTTAATAAGAGGGTTTGGCTTGCATTTTTATTAATCTAGGTGGATATTTCATAAATACAAGACAACCATGTAGTGTTTATGCACAACATGCACTTTCTAAACCCAAATTGTAAAAATAAATGTATAATAATGTGGAAAATAGTAAAACATACCATTTCCAACTAAAATGACTAAAAAATACCCAATACTTAGGGCTGGGCAGGCATTTATCCGATCTGGCTAAAACTGGGTTGAAAACACAAAAGTTGTCATATTGTAAATTTAGCTCTAGACAAATGAAACATAATTTAAAAAAACTGAAAGAGTTTTTTCTCAAAAATATATCTAGCTTCAACCCCTCGTGTTAGTTTCAACTGATGACAATTGTACGGACTATGGCGTGCATTTTCCTAAGCCCATTGTTGAATATTTACACACTGTTTTTTTACGTAACAACTTAGAATTTCAGCCATTAATTTGAATTTGTCAAACATACTTTCAATTTTAGTCATTCATATTCAATTTAACTGCTATGCATTCCTAGCTTGCATTTTTATGCTTATGGCTTGCATTTTACACCAAGTGTCCATAACATTAAAAAAAGGGTAAAATTACACCTTTCATAGGTTGACTATGAGCATACGAGGTCAGGTTATATAAAATTAACACAAGGATAGTCTTCTCAATATATATAGCCATCCAATTTCAAAAACCATTTACTATAAACATTTAAAAGGAGGGTTTGTATAGCATTCTTATCAATGTAGGTGGATATTTCATAAATACAAGACAACCATGTAGTGTTTTTGCACAACAGGCACTTTCTGAAACCAAATTGAAAAAAAAATCTATAATAATGTGTAAAATAGTAAAACATATGATTTCCAACTAAAATCACTCAGAAATACCCAATCCTTAGCGTTGGGTGGGCATTTCTCTTATCTGGGTAAAACTGGGTTGAAAACACAAAAAATGTCATTTTATCAATTTAACTCTGGACAAATGAAACATAATTTTAAAAAACTGAAAGAGGCTTTTGTCAAAAATATATCTATCTTCAACCCCATGGTGTTAGTTTCAACTTATGACAATTGTATGGATTGTGGCGTGCATTTTCCTAAGCCCAATTTTTAATATTTACACATTGTTTTTTACGAAACTTGGAATTTCAGTCATTTTTTTTGAATTTGTCCAAGATACTTCAAATTTTAGTCATTTATGTTCAATTTAAATTCTATGCATTACTAGCTTTCATTTTTATGCTTATGGCTTGCATTTTACACCAAGTGTCCATAAAATAAAAAAAAGGTTAAAATTGCACCTTTCATAGGTCGACTATGAGCATATGAGGTTAGGTTATATAAAATTAACACAAGCATACCCTTCTCAATATATCTAGCCATCCAATTTCCAAAACCATTTACTATAAACATTTAGTATGATGGTTTGGTTTGAGAGTACATCAAAACATGTAGAGAAGAATACTACTCTATTATTATATTACTCACTCTATTGCTCTATTTTTTCCAGAATAGTTAGAATGCCAAAATGCCAAATTTTTACTCTATTATTTACTCTTACTTTATTAGTTTCAATAAGTATACTTAACATGCTAGAAAAATAAGTATACTTAACATGCTAGAAAGTTCACTATATTGAAATTGAAAATGTAAGTTGTGTATAGTTGACTTGAAACACATTTGTAATTTTTATTATAGTTTGGAAAAGTTAGATCACATTTGTAATTTTTATTATAGATTGCAAAAGTCATAACACATTTCTAACTTTTAATATTGTTTGGAAACGTTAGAACACATTTGTAATTTTTATTTTAGTTTGGAAAATTCAACGTGTTGGTATCCTGTGCGTGCATTCCTATGCATCATGTGCGTGCATCCCCTTCTTCCTTTCTGAGTGTGCCATCATCCTGCAAAATGGAAACATCAGCCTCATGTTCCATGCCATCAACTGAAACAGGGGGTTTTGAAGTTGCTGACAGGTTCATTGTCAGAAAATTCAAAGAGAGCGCTGACGCATTGAGTGACAGAGCCAACTGGCAAGAAGGTATGCTAAATTTCCTTGTCAGAGTAGGAGTGCATCATTTTCTTTTCGGTCAGTTCAATTTCAACAATGAAGAGATAGATAATTCCATTTCTAGATATGATGATGAGTCCAAGGAATTGATAATTTTTGGGAGGAGGGTTTGTCTGGACCTTGATTTGTTGTTGAGTGCAACGAAAATTCCACATAGGGGGGGAGTCATGTTGACCACCAAGAAAACCCTCAAAGTAGAAAAGGGTGAGATGGCAAACAAAACATGTGGAAAAATGGTTTTGGTTGCCCCAAATGGTTTAAAGATGAAAGATGTTCCCCTAGGACTATACAAAACCTTAATTCAAATTTTACTTAGGACAATTATGAATCACCACAAGCAATATATTTCAAGTGATTGTATGAAGTTGGTGATTCATTGGGTTTAAGACATAATGTTATAACTCAAAATGACACATCTTTGCCTATGACCACTTTCCCATGATTTCGTCGCATGTCGACACTTCCATGATGACACTTCATGAAAGTCACTGAAAAAACACCTAACTTGGAGAACCCATATCTTGAGTTTTGTAACTTCATTTGACCTCATCTATGCACCGTTGGAAAGGTATTTTTGTGCGCTAAAACTTTTCGAAAGACACCAAAGTCTGAAAATCCCCAAAATTACTCTAAAAATTATTTTTTGATGTGTATGCGAGTTTCCTTAAGGAAAATCATGTACGTACACGAGTTGCTATATATAATAGTCACTTATGCCTTAAATACGTGACTTTCTACATTGCAACCCAAGTATACCTCCTCGTGTACGCAACTATTGTTTCTGCAACCCGCGTACGCCTCCTAAAACTGTCAAAAAAATACGTATTTTGAAATTCGGGTAGTTTGGGTAGTTATGCAACTGACTCCTTCAGTTGTAACTACTTTGTCTTCAACCCTAACTCTTCATTAAGCATATAAATAGAGGTATGGAGGTCCATGAGTGGAGACTTGAATCTTTGCATTGTTATGCTGGACGATTTGGAGCTCTCTTTGCCAACACCTTTTCCCTACAAGCATTCTACTTATGTTACAAAGTTTGGAGGCTGATTTCCTCATAGAAGAGAAGCAGCAGAACCAGAACAAGGTTTTGTGAGGTGCTGAAGTTGAAGAGAAGCTATAATTGTACTTGTTTTCAAGATTAAAAAAGATGTGATGTCCTTGTTCTTCCCAAATCATTGTTCAATGTGCGATTGAATCTTTGTTTATGATCATATTTTGATGTTAATCAGATTATCATTTCATGTTTCTTTGATTATCATTAATTTATATGCGGTCATGTTGGTTTGAGGAAGGTATAATTCATTCTGTAGGTCTCTTGGAGCAAGAGGAGCAAGACGAGGATTGAAGGGCTTCTTGGATCAACCTTCATTTGGCTAAGGTATGAAGCATTCTAATCTCCGAAACTTGTTTGTATTTACTTGTAGAACCATTTGCATCCACCTTTCAACCCCAGTATGTTGATGGCCTATTAAACCCTAGCCATAGGAAACTTTCCTTTACAACAGAACTAGCAACTCCGCTAGGGAGAGACTTGTCTCTTTGGGGTTTCTCTTTATTTCTTTCAGTCTTTTGCAAGGTTTTAGATCTTTCTTCCCACTTAGGAACACTTTTTTAGTATGATAAAACATATCCCCTATCTTCCTAAGGATTTTTTTGACCTTTTTTGGGATTTTTTCCACCCATACGCGAGTTGTAGAATGAACAGTTGCATGTCTGGTTCGGTACATGCGAATTTATATACTATCAACCTGCATATGATATGTGACTTGTCAGTGGTACAACCCACGTGTGATTTTACACATGACTTGCTGTATTGTCAACCCCCGTATGACACGTAACCTGTTAGTAGTGAAACTCGTGTATGCCCCTTTAAATAATGTTTTTTCCTCTTTTGTGGTTTTTCTTCTGTTTGAAGGTTGTTTGGTAGGCCTTTTGGGGTCCTCTGTAGGTGCATGGATCTAGGGAGTTAGTGTCATCCCTTTTGGTTATTCTTTATCTATGTGGTAATACTTTTGATAGCATTAGGGTTTGTTCTTTGCTCTTTCCCCCTGCCTGCTTCGCTTGGCACGATTTTTGGCTTATGTTTCTGGTCAGCCTCTGTTAGTGATCTTTGTCTGAGTTCAAAATATTTTTGGTGTTGGTTTCCTTCTTCTTTTGTTGGCTAACTTCACCATGCCAAATTAGTTGAATTGTCTCTTGTGTAAGCCTTCCTTTCAAGTAGGGTTTATACTAACTTTAGGGCATTCTAGAGTTTGTTTGGTGGTTGTATAGCAGAGTTCCTTTTGCTTTGTTCTTCTTATCTGCATACTTTACTTTGTAGGTAAATTTTTCTTTTTCATTTATAAAAGAAAAAGACAAAAACACATGTTTGCTTTATATGCATGTAGATTAGTTTTTTAGTCTATATTGCATGGCATATCATTGTTTTTGAAAAAATAAAAATAAAAAGAAATGGTTCTTTTGTGGCTTTCAAGTTTCTATTTGAAAAATAAAGAGAATACTTTTTGCCTTTTGCATTTCATTTTTCTTTGCTTAGTCATTTTGTTTCACCTTTGAGTCAAAACACCACATAAGTTTCATGCCATTTACCCTCTGACTAAAAACAACCCTTAAAATAAATGATATAATTTAAAAATTATTAGTAAGTTTTATTTTATAGGGTCATACACCAACTAGCTTAGGATGGACTTGTGGATTAGGGAGTTTTAACTCTCCACAAGTATTAAATCTCAGATGTATTTGGCCAATCACTAGGTAAACCCTTTTTTGTGTTGATTGTATCTGGGAAGCTCCTCTCAAATGGGAGTTAAGCACAAGGTTGCGTGGAGACTTGGACTGAGGAGATAACCCTTTGATTCCTTGTCAAAGAATAGACAAAGGTTTTTATGCATTTGGGGATTCTGTCTTAGACAGGGTTTCGGGCTTTGCTACCTTGCCCATGTGTATGAACCAGGATTGCGACTGTCCCCTCAGACTGTCAATATAGTTAAGGTAGCTTTTAGTCTCTTTGAAATATAGGGTTCATATACAGGTACATAGAAAGGCTATTTACCTTGGAAGAGCTTGGAAGGTAACCCCTGTAGAAGGTGTGGGAGGGTGGTGGGTGATTCCCCCGCTTGTACCTAAGAACATATACAAGGACGCCAAGTAACTGTCTATCAGCTTTCTTTTGGAAAGCGTATCTTATACCTGTTTGTCTATTTGGATTTAGGAATTTTTTAGTGAGTGCTGTGTGGTTTGCCTATACTTAGTCTGCCTTCAGGTGTGTGCTTGGTACTTTTGGTTTCCTGTTGACCCTATACTTTGTATTCTTGTTTGAAACTATTTCTAACACCCCTTTGAACACCAACCAAGAGATTCCCATGTTGGGAACTCCTTCTACTATTCATCTCATGGGGAATTTTGGTGTTCCCTTGATGGCCACCCTGAATCTACCTAGATTCACTCTAGGGCTACCGGTGTGGTTGTTTTCCACTCCAACTATCCTAAATTCTCCTGGTGCTTCTCAAGTAGGCTCCTTATACTGAGGGCATCAAAAAACTACTTCCCCTTCACCTGTAGATGGTTCTCCCCCTCCTTCTACCTCATGTGGTGAAAATACTAATACTAGTAACCAAGAGTATAAAAGGAGTAAAAGAAGGAGGAATAGGAAGAAGGCACATAAGAAAGGGTGCACCCATTCAACCTATGCAATTCAAGTTGAACCAAACCACCCAGCCTCTATAGTTCATGCTGGAGGAACCTATCCAACCTCTACAGGTCATGTTGGATCTAAGCACTCAACCTCTGCAAGTCAAGTTGATCTTCACCATCTAGCCTCTGTTGATCATGCTGGTGGGATCCTTCCAACTTGTATAGGTCATGTTGGATCCATTAAATCATCCTCTGTAGTTCATGCTGACGGTACCCGTTCAACCTCTGATGTTCAAGTCAAACCTCCCCATCAAACCTCTGCAAGTCATGTTGGATCCATCCACCCAACCTATGAAGTTCATGCTGGGGGCACACACTCAACTGTTGCAAAGCATGTTGATCCTAACCATTCAGCCTTTGTTGTTCATGCTGGCGGTGCTCGTCCAACCTCTGCAATTCATGTTGGACCCAGTCTCTCAGCCTCTCCAAGTCATGCTAGGGGAATTCTCTCAGCCTCTGTGGTTCATGCTGAAGACAATCCGTTAGCCACTGTGAGTCATGTTGACACTGTTGAAAAGACTAACTGTTCAAAACACAAGGCCAAGTTTCCTTGTAAGCTTTGTGAGGGAGACCATCTTAATTATAAATTCCCTTCTATCGTGGAGGAGCAAAGAGTTTGGTTTTGTGGTCAGCCCGTTTTTGAAGATTCTGAAGCTTTTCAACAACCAACCTCTCTTAGTCAGGTTGTACCCAGTTACCCAGCCTCTGGCAGTCATGCATGGGGAATTCACTTAGTGAACCTCTTACATAGCACATGAGATCATGGGATATTAAAGAATACCCTTAATTTCAAGAGATATTGACCCAAACTCTTTTTGTTGAAACCCCCTCCCAATACTTAAAACCTCCTCCCCACCCCTTTTTATACCTCAGTCCTTATAAACCACCCTACCCACCCCCACCTTAAACCCCTCATCCCCCCAATACCTGCAATATATTGGTTCGATATTTTATAATTTTAAAACCCACAATATGAACTAATGTGATAGGATATTGGTCAACAAGTGAAGCCCCCGTGCGTTCATGCTGGGGGAAAAATATCAACCTCTGTAGGTCATGTTGAGAGAAAACAGTCAGCCACTGCTAATCATGTTGACACCATTGATAAAACTGGGCATTTGAAATGCAAACTTAAGTTCCCTTGTAAGCTATGTGAGGGAGATCATCTTACTCACCAGTTCTCTACTATCGTAGAGGTGCGAAGAGTGTGGTCTGAGACTCAAGAATTTCCTTCTCCTAAACAACCTATAGTTTCTCAACAACCTAATCAACCTTTGGTTGATCAAGTGATCGAACCATTCTTATATTTTGTCTATACCACTCTTATTTTGGAGAGTGATCCTAATGTGATTGAACCAATGTCATCTTTGGTTAATCCCACTCTCCCTTCGTAGAGTGACTTTCACAAAGCGGTTGAATTGATTCCATTGTTGATCAACTCCACTCTTCCTTTTGAGAGAAAAGTGTCTGCTAGTCACATTTTCTTCACTGCCAATTCAAAACTTACTGAACAAGGGGGCACTGAACTTGTTTTCGATCAACCCCCACCAAGCTCTCAGATTTCTTCCTTTGATTGGGATAGCCTAGTTGAGCCGCGCTTTCCTTCTGATGCACCTTTCTAGATAAAGGTCAAAGTTGAACAATACATGATTTCTCATTGTATTGTTGATGAAGGAGCCTCAGTTAGTATTTTGTCTGCTCGTGCTTGGCAAGGCATGGGATCTCCCAGCCTTCTGTCGACTGGTAGTCAATTACTGGAATTTGATAGAAGAACTTGTATAGCCTTGGGAATTATTTCTCAAACAACTATTACTTTGGGTGGGAAGACCATCTTAGTTCACTTCATGGTGATAGAAGACCCCTTGGACTTCAATATGCTTCTTGGACATGATTATGTCTATATCATGCAAGCTGTGGTGTCAACATTCTTTCATGTGATGTACGTCAATCATGGCGAAGAAATTGTCACTATCGATCAGTTGGATTTTCTTGATCCGTCTGTTGACCCAACTAGAGACCAGGTCTTTCCTTTATTGATTCCCATTGTTTCTATAGACACTACCCTACCACAGGTGAGCTATGTGGCCTCATGTCCTTTGCATTCAATTGCTACTGAGAAGAAGCCTCTATTTCCATGCTTACCTTATCAGGACTTGGTCCCAGCAGTTGACCGGGTGAGTCATCCTATACATATTGTGAAGCCTCCTCTCCACTCTGTTGATCCATTTGAAAGTTTAGACATGCGTCCTATCTCAGATGATATCCTTCCTTCGGATGAAGTCTTCCTAGAGTCATTGATACAGTCTGATCTTCTATTGGATGTTGGTTCAGTTGTGACTAAGTCTAACCCTGATTTTCCTAGTAAGCATGACCTTTCTTCTTATGTTGATCTTGTTGAGTCTTTCGACTCTTCCTTTTAACAAAAGGTCAGTGATCTTGATGAGTTTGATTTTTCTTATGAATTTTTCAACTCTCATGATAGTGAGTTTGTTCGTGCAAACTCTATATCCCTTGATGATTTTTTCTCTCCTTCTGAGGTTGATCTTACTGATTATAAACCCTTGAGCCTTGGTTCTATAGAATATTTTTCAGTTGATTCTACCTTGACTTTACCTTTTATAGAAGATATCAAAGTCACATGTGTTTCTGCCAAAGTCACCTGCATCAGATCGTTTCTTCTGAATATGATCCCGATGTTGTTGTTTCTTGGAGACAAGATTCTTAGTTGGATTCATAGCTGTTTACTGGCCTCACCTTGTTGTTCAAGTTGTAATTGCATTTGCATGTGCCATGCTCGTGCTTATGAGCTTGATGGCGACTTCCACGCTTTTAGCTCTTTGTATAAGCCCTCATCATTTTTCTCATTGTTGCTAAGCCTTGTATCATTTTTCCTTTGCAACTTGACACCCTTTACCTTGAGGAGACTTTCCCTAAGTGTCTTTATCTTGCTCATGTTCCTTGCATTATGCATAGGTTTGTTCCTTGCGCTTGGAACTAGTTTTCCCTGTCTATAACACTCGTCTCCTTGCATTTAGAGCATTCTTTCTGCTCTCCTTTGAGCTTGTTAAAAAAAGTAAGGAGGCCATGATTTGAATTTTATGGACTTATTAAAAATCCATGGGAAAGATATTGAGTTTATTTATGCCCAGGTATGACTCCTCAAAATAGACTTGACTGCCAAGTAAACTTGTCCATTTAGGCTCGTTAAGAATATGTGAACGAGCATCCACATTGGTGGTAGGTTATCACTTTCTTGGACCATGTGGAATAGTACGAGAAAGGATCGCTCTCCTTTCTACACAATTGAGAAGAGTATTCTTACACATAGGTTTATCACTTTTCCATACCTGAGGGACTAAACTTACGAAAAAGGAGCCCCCGGTATGAACTTAGTTTTCTATTTTTCATGCTCTGGACCTAAACATGAAAAATATTCCGAGTGTACTTTATGTCTTTTTCATGCTTGTTAAAACCTAACGAAAAAAGCATTGAGTTTATTGTTGTAAGCCCCATTTCTCGTAATCAAATGGATCTTTCTAAGTGATCTTGCCTTCCTTCACACTCGTAAAACTTAGGCTATATGCTGCTTTTGAAGGAGCATTGGGTAGGTGGTAATTTAACCTTTTTCGGACCTTCCTAACTAAGTACGAAAAAGGTGGACCTTTTCTTCTTCGGAAGTTAAGAGAGTTATTCTTTGGTATGTTTTATACTTTTTCATCCTTAGGAGACTAAATTGTATGACAAAGCACCCCCCTGGAGTCTCTCTAAACTATGAAAACATCATCGAGCACGTACTAGGTCGAGCTCGTAAAATCCATGAATAAGTGCTTTATCAAGCATTCTTTTGTCTTTTCTTCAAGCTTTCCAAAACTGAAGATAGTCTCAAGTTTGATTTATTGGACTCATTAAACCTTTACAAGAAAGAGGGGAAGGGAAGTTCATTCACATGTTTTTTACATCATGGCAGCATGTCTTATTTCCTTGAGAAAAGCACCAATTTTGAGTTTATCAATAGTTGGGTCCTAGTATTTTGACCCTATCCTGATTCAGAGTTTCTTACTCCTCCAGTTGGTTTCTTTTCCAATTATATGGGGAATCTGTCAATGTCGTCTACATTGCAGATTTGTGTTGTTGGTTCTTTTGTGTCAAAATCTTCCTAAGTCACTTTTTTTCATGCTCACTATTCAAGGACTAAAACCTTTCTTGGTCATTCTACAGTTTCCTTGACCTTTTGTGTGGGCCATTCCCTGGTATCAGTTAATTACATCATGTCTTTAGCATTTCTTGTTGTGGAATTTAGTACTAATTCCAGATCCAATTAGTATTTGACTTATCTCATGTTGGATGATGAAGGATGCCTTAATGCCTTCCTTCCAACGAATCTCGTCCTATCAACTGCAACACATCTTTCTCTGGGAATGAGATTTAGATTTTTATGACAGTAACCTTGGGGATTGTAGTCATCAGTGGCAATTTCCCTCGCTATTGGGTAGTGAGAATACCTTAATGTCTCCTACTCGATGGATTCTTCAAGTGTTCGACTTCAAGTCCTTGTATTCACACTTGTTAGAATGTACTAGGTGCCTTGGGGACCATTTTCATTAATGGTGGTTTCCCTTGCATTTGTTAATGGTTCTCATTATTGACCGGTAATCAAATGGTTTCCTCCATGTTTGAATTCAACTCCTTTATTCACATGGTTAGTATTTGTATGTTTTGGAAGGTTTGGATTGAATACCTTGGGCAAATAGTAGCATTTCCATTTTGCTATTGCCCAAGCTGGGCAAGACCTTGTTACACTTTATATGACATTTTATTGAGACATAGATCCACCTTGTATTTTTGTGGCTATGATCGATTGTTGAATATGGATCCACCTTGTTCATTTGTGGCCATGATTTCTTTAGATTTGATATGGCGCCTTTTTGCATATTGAGCGACTATGATAGTTTCATCAGTTATACATATGTTGGATCCGACTATATATTTATGGTGACATTTTGTATATGGACTTGTATGTCCCAGAGATCAATTTTTTCTGACATTTATCTCTCTTTCAAGTAACTTTGTTTGACCCTTTTGATCTTGGATTTTTTGCTCTTTCCATACTCAGCTATTTCCTTTATAATGTATTTTGGCTATCATCTTCCCCTCTAACCTCATACATTAGGGGGCATCTGTTATAGCTCAAAATGGCACATCTCTACCTCTGACCACTTTCCCATGATTTCATCACATGTCGACACTTCCATGACGACACTTCATGAAAGTCACTGAAAAAACACCTGAATTAGAGGACCCATATCTTGAGTTTTGTAACTTTTTTTGACCTCATCTCTACATTGTTGGAAAGGTACTTTTTTTAGCTAAAACTTTCCAAAAGACACCAAAGTATGAAAATGCCCAGAAGTACCCTAAAAATGAGCTTTTTGATGTGTACGTGAGTTTCCTTAAGGAAACCCATGTAAGTATGCAAGTTTCTATATATAATAGTCGCTTATGCCAAATACATGACTTTCTACATTGCAACCCAAGTATACCTCCTCTTGTATGCGACTATTGTTTCTGCAACCCACATACGCCTCCTGAAAATGTCAAAAAAATATGTATTTTGAAATTCAGATAGTTTGGGTAGTTATGCAACTGACTCCTTCAGTTGTAACTACTCTATCTTCAACCCTAACTCTTCATTAAGCATATAAATAGAGGTAGGGAGGTCCATGAGAGGAGACCTGAATCTTTGCATTGTTATGATGGAGGATTTGGAACTCTCTTTGCCCACACCTTTGGCCTAGAAGGATTCTCCTTGTCACTGTAGAGTTTGGAGGCTGAGTTCCTTGGAGAAGAGAAGCATCAAAACCAGATCAAGGTTTCGTGAGGTGTCAAACTTGAAGAGAAGGTATAATTGTACTTGTTTTCAAGATTAATAAATATGTGATGTTTTTCTTCTTCCCAAATCATTGTTCAATGTGTGATTGAATCTTTGTTTATGATCAGATTTTTATGTTAATCAGATTATTATTTCATGTTTCTTTAATTATCATTAATTTATATGTGGTCATGTTGGTTTGAGGAAGGCATAATTCGTTTTGCAGGTCTCTTGGAGCAGGAGGATCAAGAGGAGCAAGAAGAGGATTGAAGGGCCGCTTGGATCAACCTTCATTTGGCTAAGGTATGAACCATTCTAATCTCCGAAACTTGTTTGTATTTACTTGCAGAACCATTTTCATCCATTTTTCTCTGTAGGAGAGCAAAATGAAGAGAGTGAAGTTCAGTTACCTTGGTACACTACAAAAAATTATTGACTTATATCGACCGAGCACTGTAGAAGGAAGCATATTTAAAAATACATATATTAAGAGGTCAAAATAGCACAAAATCAAACAGGAAGCTCCTCAACAATCTCCAAAGGACAATGAACAAGTCCGTGAAGAGACTTTTGAGTACTGTATTGAAGGTATGGGAAGTGACCCTGAAGAATTCGATGTTGTCTCAATCCTAGCTGGATTACATGAAGGTAGAGAAATAAATGTAAACGAGATGCATGATGTTGATTTTAATGAACAGGAGGAGCATAGTGATGATCATATTTATGCTCCTACAGAAATTCCACTTGTTATATATACACCTCCATAGTTCGGAGTTGAGAAAACTTCCTCTCCAAAATATTTTTTTGATGGTAAAATTGTTTTTAAGCTATTTGATGAAATGTTCCATTTCAAATAAAAATATGAATTTTGGTATCTTACCACAGTATAGAGCATAGAAATCTGTAGGATTAAGAAAATGCAAATTCAGGACCTCTTAAAGGTAGGCGCTATTTTTCAATGCTATTTTTCAAAAAGAAACAGTTGCCAAATTCCTTTTTTTGAAGCCTCGTTAAAATTTTCAATATTTACAGGTAATTTCAAGGTTAGAAACATAAGATGTGGATGCTATGGAATATTCTATTAATAATTTGCAAATGCTGGACCTCTTTAAGGTAGGAGGCATTTTTCAATACTTTTTTCCAATTTTTTTTTGCCAAATTCCATTTTTTGAAACCACCTTAAAGTTTTCCTTGTTAACAGGAAATTGCAAGATTACGATAATCCCTTGTGAAGACTATGGACTATTCGAGAAGGACAATAGAAGGTAAGGACTAAGTTCTTCAGTCTTTGAATAAGGAACTAGAAAAAATTTCGGATGAATTTAGAAAGGAAAATGAGAAATGTAGAGAAGAATATATCATTGTTCAGAAGAAAGATGAACAAACCATAAAGAGCCTGAAAGATAAGCAGAAACATCGATTGAAGGTTTCAAACATTCCCCCTCTAAGGACTTTTATCACTAAGGAAGAAATACTTACAACTGAAGTCAATAAGAAAAAGATAATAATTGAAATAATGAAGGATTAGTTTCAAAATAGCCTTGCTGAAGACTACAGTAAACATCAACTTGAGATAAATGAATATAAAAAAAAAATAGGAAAACATGAAAAACATAATTGATAAGAAAGATGAAGAGTTGAAAGGAAAAATATTTGAACTTGAAAATATTACTGTAGAACTACAGACTGGAGTAGTTGAAAAGTTAAAATAATATGAAATTGGTAAGGGACAGAGTAGGCATCTGATTTCTGGTGAAATTTATGATATGTCCTCACACCAACAGGCTTTAATAAGGTATGAGAGTTCCCTGCAAAATAGAGAGAATGCACTGGACATATCGTTTAATGCAATACAAACTCATAAAAAATTCAAAAAGGGGTTACAAAGCTATCGTGCCTTCTTAAGAATTCGATAGATGTCCTTGATGGATGCTATTGCAGCAATGAATGTTGGAGCTGATATCTCTATGTCATCAACCATAAAATAAACATTGAAAAACAAGGTAGCTGAGAGAGAAGATGAGATTAAAGAGCTCATATTGAAAATACTAGAGGATAGAGAATCACAACATTTGGGATGTAAGTCTAAGATAGAATGTCTGAAATCCCAAATTTCCACTCTATAGAAGAACAACATACTTCAGCAAGTAGCAATTGTGTATACTCCAAATAATACATAATTAAGGGAAAAAGAGTTAGAGACAGAGACTCGGAGCAACTGAAGAAAAAATTGACCCAACTTCAGTCTGAGTTGAAATACACAAATGATCATCTTCAGCAAAAGGAAAAGGAACATGAAGAGAAAAATAAGAAGAATGTGGAATTGTTGAAGAAGTACATCCAAGATATAGATAGATTGAAAGAAAGTTTTCACAAATGTGCAACAAAAGTGAAAGAATTAGAACGAAAATCAGAACATGCACCTGCTGCAGCTTCTAAAGAACCAGAAGCTTCTCTGGAAAAGGAGGACTTGCAACCTAAACCTCCCAAGCAGCCTAGAACTATGGAATAACATTATTTATATATGTTGTGTATGTAAATACATTTCAAGTTTTAATACATAAATTTATGTGTGTGTGTGTGTGTGTGTGTATTTCTCGACAATGTATATGTTTTTGATGCATTTAATGTGAATGGTAATTTTGAATTTAACTTTTTAATAAGTGTATATAACTGGCCAGAAAGTTAACAATATCAAAACTGAAAACTTAACTTGTGTATTATAGGCATATATATTTGAATTTGTAAGAAATTAAAAGAGTGATAGTGATTAGTGGATATGATATGTGAGTAGATTTGGTGACATAGGTAGATCTTAGTTGTTTTCTTGGAACTATGGATATTATAGGGATATTATGGGGATGATGGATTGAGAACTTTCAAGTTCTTTATGAGAATTTTGATGCTATGTATTATTGTATTTATATAAGTTTCTTTATCTCATGAAAATGAAATTCCAATTCTGGATCAATGTCATACAATTCTACTCATACAACCAAATTTCAGCGAATAACCCAAAGCTGTAATGCCTATAGAACTGGCCAAAAAAAGACAGAAATTTACAAAATATAAGCAAAGAAAGAAAACAACTGTAATTTTATTACTGAAAAATAAATTAAATATTTAATATTCCTTCCAGCATTTGTTACATTTCCAAAATTTGGTAACATAAATGTTAGCACAATAGAATAAATTTTCAGTACGACAAGATCACTAGAAATGCTTATTGGAACATAAGTTTCTTTCACCATTTCTCATACAATGTTGCATTTCTATCATCTAGGACTTTTTTCTTTTTGGCTTGTCTCACACTCTTTATAATGACATCATTTTTTATAGGATTCCCAACATCCATCTTTTGGATATCAACTATTGCCCCTTGAATTTATTGTTTTTCACCACTCTGCCTTATACAATTTACCAAGGATGGAACAACCTTTTTATTGTGAACCATAGCCTCCATCATTGGCATATCAATAGAAGCTGATCCATACACTTCTTGTAAATCATTGATTTTCCTTGCTTCATTTCTTAAGGATGAAACACCAATTTTACAGTAATTTTCAGTCGCCATCATAGGTATTTCAACACCAGCTACTCCATTCAATTCTTGTGTTTGATCAGTTTGCATTGCCACTTTCCTGTTTGATGAAAAACTTAGAGTTTTACTGTTATTTCTTCTTTGAACATTAGTTTTTTTCCTTGTGCCTTTCGAAGCGATGTGATTCACGAAAATCCTCTTCACCATATTTGCTTATCGTCCTTAATCTTGGAATATGATTACTGAACTGCGAGAACATATTAGTATTTAGTAGTTAAAAACATATTATGAGTCCTCACACCATAAAATGAAAGCATAATTAGCAACCATTTAAAATTAGGGCATACTTACTATTGGTGGTACAATCAATGATTTATTAGATTGTCTTACCCATGACTGAAATAGGTTTTTACTTGTTTAGAAGTGACATCAGGGAAACAAGATGCCAACTGTGCTGTAGTTTCATCATTTTGTTGACATCTTGTATTTTCATATTCAGCACGAAGTTGACATCTAATATTAGAAGCCAAAAATATTCTTTCTTGAAAATTTTGGAAAGTATCCTCTGATCTCATAACCAGTTTGAAAAAATGTGCTTGCATCTCATTTACAAGACACATTTTGTCATGTTCAAATGTGTTTCTATACTCAGCAACTCCTCTTCCTCGTCCTTGGTTGCTGCTCAAAATTTTCATTTCCCTATGCTTACATTCCATTACTTCATTCCTTAATAGTCCTAAAGTATAAGGATGAACAACCCTAGTCATATGAAGAGCATGGGCCACTTGGATATGCATATAAGGAACCATCTTATCTCCTAAACCACAAGAACACAACCAAAGACACCCACTAGAAAGGAATCTAATCCTGCAATGATAGTGGATCAAATTTTATATCGCGAATGAGATAATACCACAATGATGAAAAACATAATACTATGAACTTAGTATAATTTGGCGTACTTTTCCTCATATTCATATTTATCATACCCTACACACCCTTGCAATTGCACCATGTGGAATTATTTATAACGCTTCCACATCATCACCAACTTTTATACTTTTCTTCATCTAGTAGGCCTTAAATAACCTACAAGCACAACATTTCATTGTACATTATACACTACTTAATTTTCTATTAAAATTGCATAAAAATAAGAGTGAATTTCACTCTTGTGCCGTCATAAAATCATCACTTATTGTTAGTTAAGACCCACATTAAAAATATTGGATATGCTAACATAATTATTAAAACTTTAAAATACCCTCATGCTAAATGAGGATCTTTTCTAATGTGGATCCATATGATTTCCCATAGTTAACATCATTTTACTCTTGGCCTTTATGATGGTATGGTTCCTAGGTCTTACATGGAGCACCAATTTTCTCCATCACCTCCCAAATTTGAAAAAAAATTGTTTCCTTGATCGCTCTAGTTGGATGAACCTTGTCATAATCTTGTGCATTTTTTAGAATTTCATGCAACATCTTCAACATAGTTCTAAGTCTAGCATAGCGAGCACAATATACAAGGTTGGAGATTGAGCCAGGAGTTAGCTGTAATAAGTTGGCAGCACATGTTTCACTAGGTAAGAGTTAGTTAAATAATAATAATTTCCATTTATAGTAAAGAAATAATTATGAAAACATGTACCTTTTGATCATTTGTTCTATTCATGAGATACTTTTTGATAATATTCAATTCTTTGTTGTATAAGGATGGTTAAATGTCTGTAATACACTCATCCATCTTTATGCCATCCTTCAATGCTTTGTTACAAAGAAGGATTCAATTCCTAAAGTTTTAACACAAAGTAAGATTAAGAAAGTCATGGCAATATATTAACAAAAATCAGTAAACTTTTAATAAATATGTAAAACGTACAATGAGCAAGTTCGGTGACATTGCATAAAACTTGGAAATGATACTAATAGCATCCCCATATTCAATTTCGATTTTATCTGTAACCATGTGTATAGCTTTTTTACAACATATGCACCAAGGACAAAAAGTATTCCCCATTGGAGAAACATTATTATTGCATACTAAATTGCATATGGACACTAGATCATGGAACTCGAACAAATTAACTTTCACTACCATTCCATCTGGCATTAGGATCCTATATTGTGAGAGTTTGTTTATATGATTCATTACGTTATCCTCATTTGTAGGATCAGCAGCATGTGCTAAAACTTGTTTATATTCTTCCTTTCCATCCCATTTTCCAAGGATTACACAAGACATCAAGCCACTATCTTCTAGTAACTCAAATAATATCTCACATACCTGCCCACCTCGATCATAATGTACATGAGAATCAATACCAAGTTTGAAAGAAACTTCAATGACTCTAATTCTATTCCTCTTTTCATAGGACTCAACCATAAAGGAAGAATATGACTTTACTTGCTTCACTCTAACTCCATATGTGAGACCATCAGTTCTCTCCCAACCCATATCAATATCCTCAACTCCTTTACTCCACTTTTTCATCCCCTTGGAAACTGAAGTTGGACTACCCCTTGCAATACACCATGATGGTGAATCCACTTCAGACATTGCAAATCCTTATGGCTCATGCTTGATTCAATAAATACAGAAGCCATATTCCTAGGCATAAAATCATAAGGATCTCTTGCATAACAATTGATTGAAGTTTATGAACCACTCCATCTAGGTGTTCAACAACATCCTCAAATTTAGAATCTTCGCTAAAAAAAATTCTCATGAAGTTCCCAATTCTAGAAACAATATAAATTTCGTTTACATCTTCAAGTGACTTACCAGAGAACCATCTACCAATTTCCTTAAATTTTTTGTTCCCCTCATTTAGTTTGTGGTTAAACCATCTAGACCGCTTCTTAGGACTCAATAAGGATGTGCTTAAGATGTTTCTTGCTGACCTTCTAGTTACAACATATGTAGTTTGATATGTTGAACACCCTTCAGGCATTTGTATTGAAGCTTGTACATCTACAGAATTTTGATTTTCTATAGGTGCATTTCTATCCATTTGTCCTTCTAGCATTTCTACTGATGCTTTTGCATCTGCAGAATTTTGATTTTCTGTAGTTGCATTTCTATCCATTTGTCCTTCAGGCATTTGTAATGAAGCTTGTACATCTGTAGAATTTTGATTTTCTCTAGTTGCATTTCTATCCATTTGTCCTTCATAAATTTGTATTGAATCCTGTAAATCTACACATTTTTTATTTTCTCTAGGTGCATTTCTATCCATTTGTCCTTTAGTCATTTCTACTAAAGCTTGTGAATCTGCAAAATTTTGATTTTTTGTAGGTGCATTTCTATCCATTTGTTCACGAAAGGTAGTTCTTTCAACTGTTTCATGACTTCTAGTTATTTCCAACTTCTCAAGGGATGCATGTTAAAATTGTTTTCCACTAGGTAGGATTACACTTTCATTCCCTTCAACCGTAACCAAAGACAAAGGAAAACTAGGTTGTTGAGCAAAACAAACTTCTATACTTTGACACAAATTATTTGTAATGGTAGCATTATCAACAGTTGATATTTGAGGGACATTTCAAACGACATGATGTGAATTAGAGTTAATAGTATGGTCAAGAGTTATATCTTGTACATTACCATTTCCCTCAATTGTAATTGGAATCAAAGGTTTCCTAGGTTGTTGACAAACATTGTTGTTTGTCACACATTGCTTACATAGAGGACATCTAATTTCAACAGTTGTTGCATGATTTCCTGTCATTTGATGGAAATTCATAGTATTATTTTCTGGTATGGAGTTCTGATCTGTAAGTGCTTGACATTGTTGATGGACATCACGAATAAATTTTTTTTTACCCCCAACAGGAGTGAATTGAAGGAAAATATCATGTGGGTTGAAAATTGGAATATTATTCAATTCTACTTGCATTGACCTCTTTTTCGAGGAATATTTTTTTGAGATGACTCGTTTGAATGATCTATTGATGAGTTATTCTGCAAAATCAACAAAATAATCAACATTAATACAAAAATATAGTTTTTTGTATAAAAAATACTTTTTATGGCTCAAAAAGAAAATATGGAATAGTACAAGAACATGGGAGGAGGAAACATATATTCTCCAACTTAAGCAACTTAAAAATACCTAAGGATGGAAGTTATGCTTGCATTTTAGTGGACTAAGCGGACATTTCACACAAGGAAGCCTTGCAATTTTTTTGCATAGCAATCATGTTTTTAGCAAAGAATAGAAAAATAGAAGTACACGAAGGTGTAAAATAATAAAAAAACACCATATCCAATTGATATCACTAAAAAATACTAAACAATGAGGGCTATGCGTGCATTTTACAGACCTGGTAAAATAAAGTTCAAAACAAAAAAAATGCATTTTTCAAAACTTTACTGTACACAAAATAAACATATTTTAAAAATTATGAAGGAGGTTTTTGTCCATAGTATATATAGATCTAGGTATATGGAATTAGGTTTTTCAATTCTCCTCTATAAACATTATGGCGGGTATTTTTCTAAGCCCATTTTTATAGATTTACACTCTGCTTTTACAAAACAAAAATGTGAATTTAGACATTCTCTTCAATTATGACCATGCTAATTATAAATTATGATAATTCATACATGTATAATACATATAGTATGATATAAATAGAATACTATCTTGATGCTGTGGGCTTGCTACAAGATCCTCATGCAAATGTTATGAGCCATATTTGGTCTTCATGCAAATATTATGAGACATATTTAGACATGTGTAAGAACATGGAAAGAAGAAATATATATTATCCAAATTAAGCCACTTAAAAATACCTAACGATGGAACTTATGCTTGCATTTTAGTGGACTAAGCAGGCATTTCACATTTACAAGGAAGCCTTGCAATGTTTTTGCACAACAATCATATTTTGAGCGAAGATTAAAAAAATAGAAGTACAGGAAGGTGTAACACAATAAAAAAACCCCATATCCAACTTATATCACTAAAAATTACTTGTGGAAATTGAACTTAAGAGATATATCAATTACACTCAGAAAATTTCTAACCAAACATGCAAAATTCATACAAAAGGAGATTGAAATTGGAGCATAAATTAATCCTGTATTGAATAAGTGTACATAATCCAACCATATGAAGTAATAAAATGCTCAAATATACAATTACATGAGATATTAAGAAGCACTAGGTTGCTATTCGAATTGTTCAAAAAGTAGGCTTACTAAATCAAGTTAAATCCCCCATAGGTGCAAAAAGGACTTCCCAAATCTATGAAGATGTTCATGAATTGGATAAAGCAAGTGGTAAAGCTAATAGGTAATGGAAATAAAACTCATTCATGCTTTTATTTGGAGAAAAGGAAGGAGTATGGTGTGGGAAAAAAAATAGGCAAGTTCCCTAGACCATTAGAGGAAATTTCAACTCAATATGGGCCTCCTAAAAAGAATTAATAAAATAA
>LPNX010949398.1:424432-537424 GCA_001517045.1 Pseudotsuga menziesii | reverse complement strand
CCAAAACCAAGAAATACCTGAAAAAATGTGATGATGATGTCATCATCACATTTTTTCAGGTATTTCTTGGTTTTGGGGTAGCGGGGTCCGTCAAAAGTATGCCGAGTGGGTGCGTGTTGGATGCGGAATTTAATTTTGCATCCAACGAGCTCTTCCGATCTAAATTTGAGTAAAAACACGAAGAGATATGTCGAAAATACAAACAAAAAAATTAGTTTTTTTTATGATACCTATCCCAAAATTTATATTAAAAAAGTGTTTAAGACCTATACGGTATCTCAAATTTAAATCAATGTCATTGGATAACACATGATGACATGGAATTTGAATCAAAGTTAAAAGGCCCATTTTGAGTTGAAATTTCCTCTAATGTAGCTTTTCCTTTGTGCCTTAAAAGTGCTGTAAAGCAAGGCAGCTTTCAGAAAAAGAAGATATGCACTCTAAGGAACCAAGAATAAATCATACATGATAAATATGTTTCCAGGATGATTCCAAAGAGCTCCATGACCCATTTTAGCAAGTATTGACTTCTAGGAACATGCGGAAGTCAACTAGTATAGAGAGGGAATCTAGGAATATAGGAATAAGACAAAAATGATTTAATTAATGTCAAATATAGATAACTGTGGGTTGATTATTCTAACACTTCCCCCTTAAGACTGAATTTTTGAGTAAATATCAAAAAATTATAGGGCCTAGAAACAAGGTTTAGTCACCATTTTACATATTGCATGTCCATACAACCAAGGAAAGAGGCAAAAACCCAGTGGGAAAATCCTTTCTTAAACATGGATAGGAAACAAAATTTTGGAAATATTGTTATCAATCATTCTTCAACACATGATCTGCAATACCTAGAAGTGATTTGAGATTAATGAAGGTCTTCTCACATAATAATTTGGTGAAGATATTTGCTACTTGTTCTGAAAATGCGTAGTAGAGTGGAGAAATGGTAGCATCATGCACAAGCTCCCTGATATAGTTCATATGGATCTCAATGTTCTTGGTTCCTTGACTTTGAAATGGATCAGTGGATATTCAAATGGTGATTTGATTGTCACAATAGATGATTGCTGAAAACTCTGATTCGAATCCGTGTTCTCTAAGTATCCCCTACAACCACAAACATTGAGTAGCTGCATTTACAACTCCTCTATACTTTGCCTCTATAGATGAGAGTGTTATGGCACTCTGTTTCTTATGTAACCAGTTGATTGGTCCTTCTACAAGAATGAACACATATCCTAAAGAAAACTTTCGATCTGTGTTGCCACGTGCCCAATCATTGTCAGTAAATCCAACTAGCTCTAAGTCATATTTTGCTTTGTAGAAAATCCCATTAGTCCTTGTTCCTTGAACAAAGTTTAGGATCCTCTTGGTTTCTCTCCAATGGATCTCATGAGGCTGATCCATGTATCTCAAAGTCACACTAACTAAATAAGGTAAATTAGGTAGAGTATGTGTAATATAAAGCAAACACCCAATCAACTACCTATACAGTGTATTATTTACCATAGGAGAAGAACCTGCTTCCTCAAGCTTAACTCCTGAAAGGAAATGAGTCTTTCTTGGCTTGCAATATTTCATGTTGAACTTGTTGACAAAATATGAAGCATACTTTAACTGAAGAACCTTGATTCCATGTTGCGATTGAGCAATTTCAAGACCCAAGAATTGGCTCAACAATCCCAAATTTGTCATAGAAAAGGCATGATTCATTCCATCCTTCAAGGAGGCAATCTCTTTCTTAGAAATTATTGTAATCAGCAAGTCATCCACATAGAGAAAAATAATCATTAGAGAACCATCAATCAGCTTCAAATAGACATTAGGATCAGACTTGCATCGAACAAAACTCAATGACAGCAGAAATCCATCAATCTTGGCATACCAAGCCTTGGGGGCTTGCTTGAGCGCATACAATGATTTATTTAACCTGCATAATAAAGATGGATTAGATACAAAACATTTTGGTTTATACATATACATATCTTCATTCATATCTCCATTTATAAAGGAACACCTCACATCCATGTGATGTACCTCCCATTGCCTTGAAGCTGCAATGGCTAGAGCTAGCCTTATGGAGTCCATCTTTGCCACTGGTGCAAAGGTCTCATTGTAGTCAATACCATGTACCTGAGAGTATCCCTAGGATACTAATATTTCCTTATCTTTCAAAGGTGAACCATCAGCGGAAAACTTAGTTTTAAGGACCAACTTACACTTCACTAGCTTTCTCCCTAGGGGGAGATCAACTAGTTCCCATGTGTTGTTCTTCTAGAGCGAGATGAATTCTTCTTTCATGTATGTTTTCCATCTTGGATCATGTGCTGCATCTTCATATGTCTGAGGATCAAAATATACCATCAAATAACACTTCTCAGCAAAGAGTGGATCTTTCACAGAAAAGTCACTCTCAAATTGATATCTAGTCCTCCTAGTGTGACTAGGATTTCTAGCTAGTTCCCTAGTTGCATGAATGATCCTTGCTGACCACTTTGGTCTTGTAGGTCTATTAGGATCTGCAATTAATTCATCATTATCAGACATATCAGAATCAACAAACTCATTAGTCTCTTCACTTACAATCAATGGTTGTGGTAGTGAACAGGACTCAAACTTCAACTGCTGCTAAAGGATCTTCCACAAATTGAACACTCCTTTCAATGAATCCTAGTCATCACGCTTTATATTGCATACCTTCATTAGCACATTTTCCAATAAATTATTGAACACCTCGACTGTCCTATTCGCTTGCAGATGATAAAATGTATTTTTCTTATGTTGGATATGAAATTCCTTAGTCATCGACCTAATCATTTGATTAACAAAGTGAGCCCCCTAGTCACTCATCAAGGTCTTTGAACAACCAAATCTAGTAACCACATTATCAAACAATAAGATTGATGGTGTTGCAACTTTACAATCCTTCATTGGTGTTTCCTATGCCCATCTTGTTATATAATTTATCACAATGCTAATGTATCTTGCACCTGTTCTTTTTCCTAGCGGCTTAATGTGTATGTAACGTCCCTGACCCTCCGAATGGTAAGGAAGATGCTACAATACATCAAATCATCCAAGCATCTAGCCCCATGAACATGAACATACATACATATAATGCTGAAGCATGATACTTAAAAACATAAAACATATTACGAAGCATAATAATTCATATACACAACGGAAGCAAAACATATCAAGCAACACTCATGCATATACATATCAGCATTTAACATGTATATCATCATTCATCAATGGTAAATATGATTGCAGACACAAGTTAGGTAAGAATACTTATCTTATTAAGAACGTGTTCTGCAACCAGCTATGTCACTGCAACATTCCACCCAAGCATAGGCCCACGTGCTCCTTAATATCTCAGCAACGCTGCCACCCACGAGCCGAGAATGATTACCCAAGGAATAAGGAAATAACAGGCTTACACATAGCCAAGGATAACAACACCACAAGGGTACAGAATTGAGCCAAGCCAACACAGTTGGGTTTATCAGGCGAACATCAGATCAGCCAAGCCAACCAAATTAGATTTATCAGGACATCAAGGAGATGAGAAAGGCTAAATGCTAAGATGGTGAGATCATTGAAGAGATACAAACATCAACACTAGAGCCATCCTGGATTCTAGCACACCCACACACACCCAACACAAGGAAATCAATCCTTTCTCTACAGTGTAGTCCCTTAGACCCTGATCTCCCTTCCAGTACTATTTTGGGGTTGTGGAGAAGTAAGCAAGCTCGGTAGCTATGTCTGTGTGGTTCTCAACCCACCAGGTTTATCAAGCACCTCAAACCCTCATTCACCACTCCAATGCAGTCCGAGGACAAAACCAATGCATGCAAGCAGCTGAACAGCTATTCAAGCTTTTATAGGGGAAAAATGAAGTTCATTAATCATGGGAAAACAACATCCCACAAACCACTATGAACCCACAACACCCGATCCTCAATGCAATTGCTGGAGAAATTGCACAAGCAGAAAATGGGGAAAGAACAAACTCCCAAACTATGCATGATGGAAAAAAGACACAGCCAAAGTAAAATGTGGAAAACACATAGAAGAAACCCACAACGTGGATCACAATGAAACAACATATCGTTCCATAGTCCAAACACACTAGCAACGTTGGACAATAAGGGTCCCTTCTCCATGATGAATCCAATGAACCCTTCACAATTGGCAATGGTGGAATAAACGCAGGTTCTATGCATGATCAATAGGAAAGAACATCTCTAACTAGCAAAATGGTGTATGAGAGAAAAAGGACAAACCCCCACACAAGGAATTTCCATCCTTTTAACTCCCTCCACCTAAGGAAAATGAACAGTCACCATCGGGATAGTGGATAGACCATTTGCAACCCAGAAGGCACGTCGTGGAGAGAGTGTAGGCATGAGCGTAGTGGTATTTTTTGCCAGCAAATAGATGCCCCAACTAATCAATAGAACAATGAAGGTGGTGGTTGTATGAAACAAGGAAAAATGAGAAAAACAAACATGGTGGTGACACATGGCTTTTCCCCCATGGCTCAAGGTTTATCATTTCCCTCCTTATCCTTGGGAATCATGCCCCTTCTCAATTTAGTTGCAGTGAACATAGCTAGTTGGGTTATTTAATTAAAATGCACATTTACATGATGTCACTATTTAATATACGGTGTATGTCCCGATATACCATTGGTGACCATTCCAATCTAAATAATAACATAACCAAATCGACGGTGGGGATTTATCTTTTAGCTCCTCACCATGATTATTACAACATATGTATCATGTATATTTAATGAAAATAGGGTCAAAAATGGGGTGTTACATTCCCCTCCCCCTTCAATAGCACTATCCTCAGTGATTTACAAAATTTGAACAAAATGCTACACTGCTACCGCCTCAGTGTTCCGCAAGATTGAACAAAAATGGATGTGCCAATCGTATGGCATCCTCTAGCTCCCACGTAGCCTCTTGAGGTCTGTAGTTCTCCCATTGAACCTTTACCTGCCCTATGGCTCTGTTCCGAAGCATTGCGACCTTCCTATTGAGGATGCGCATTGGCCCGATTTGGGACTCTCCCTCGGGTTCCACCTGAATCACATCCCAATTTATCACATGGTTAGGATCATGTACATATTTCTTAAGCAAAGAAACATGAAAAAAATTATGAGCTCTAGTACTAGCAGGTAATGCAAGTCTATATGCAACAAGCCCTATTCTTTTAAGCACTTCAAACGCCCCACAATATCTAGGTGATAGCTTGGCACAACTTCCAAGCTTCAAGGAAATTTTCTTTGCTTTCACTTTGAGGTAAACATGATCCCCAACACTGAACTATCTATTCATCCTATGCTTATCTGCAGAACATTTCTATCTATCCTGTGCTGCTTTCAGATTCTGTCTGATCTTTACAACCTCTTGCTCCATTTCCTTGAGTATTTATGGTCCAAGCACAACTCTGTTCACTGGGTTATCCCAAGTCATTGGTGTCCTACAACTTCTTCCATAAAAAGATTCATACAAACTCATCCCCAAGGATGCCTATTGTCCATTGTTGTAAGCAAACTTTACCAAGTGTAAGTAATCTTCCCACTTGGTTGGTTTGTCCATCACATACATGCGAAGCATGTATTCCATCACTTGATTAACTCTCTCTGTCTGCCCATCTATCCAGGGATGGTATGCAGTGCTAAAGTTTAGCTTTGTACCCAAATCCACAAACAATCCCTTCCAAAAATTGGAAGTGAACTTGACATCTCTGTTAGAGACTATTTCCTTCAGTAATCCATGCAATTTGAAAATATCCTTCATGAATATCTTTGCATTGTCAACCGTCTTGTGCGTAGACTTCACTGGTATAAAATGTGCTGCTTTTGTCAACTTGTCTACCACAACCATGATGGAATCATGTTGTCTCCAAGTCATCGACAATCCTGTAATAAAATCCATGGAAATAACTCCCCATTTCCAATTCGAAACTGCCAAAGGTTGCAACAAACCTGTTGGATGTTGATGCTCAACCTTTACCTGTTGACCTTTCATGCACCTTGAAATGTATTTAGCCATGTCCTTCTTCATCCCTAACCAAAAGTACTGATTTATAGCTGTAGAAATTGTATTTTGGTACCGGGGGTGACCAGAATATGGAGCTTGATGGATTTCATCCATAAAAACTCTCCTCAAATCTAATACATGTAGAATATGAATTCTGCCTTTATAAGTAAGAATTCCATCTTCTTCCAATTTATATCCCTCATACCTCTTCTCAAGGTTTTTCTGTTGCAATTTGTCTTTTACCTGCTCATACAATTCATCTCTGGCAACATGATTAACAATCTACTACTTCAAATCTGATTGGCAAATACTAAGAGATGCCACATGCATTTCCTGTACCTTCCTGCTCAGTGCATCAGCTACCTTGTTCTCTTTTCCTTTTATGTGCTTGATTTCAAAATAAAACTCACATAGAAATTACAGCCATCTTGCTTTCCTAGCATTCAGAGTAGGTTGATCAAACAAATACTTCAGGCCACAATGGTCTGTCCTGAGCTCAAATCTTCTACCCATCAAGTAATGTCTCCACATCTTGAGAGCATGTACTATGGCTACAAGCTCTAAATCATGCATGGCATAGTTCTTCTCATGCTCCTTCAACTTTCTTGACTCATAACATATCACGTGGTTGTCCTGCATAAGGACTCCTCCAAGCCCTTGTTCGCATGCATTGGTACATACCACAAAATCTTTCTCTGGATCTGCAACCTTCAATACTAGCTCACTGGTGAGAAGATTCTTCAACCGCTGGAAGATATATTCACACTTTGAAGTCCATTCGAACTTCATCCCCTTCTTTTGCAAAGAAGTGATGGCATGTGCAACCTTGGAACATACCACAAAATATTTCTCTCGATCTGCAACCTTCAATAATTGTTCACTGGTGAGAAGATTCTTCAACTGCTGGAAGCTCTCTTCACATTTCAAAGTCCATTCGAACTTCATCCCCTTCATTTTCAAAGAAGTGATGGCATGTGCAACCTTGGAAAATCCTTCAATGAATCTCCTGTAGTATCCTGCAAGTCCCATAAAAGATCTTACATCCATCACATTTCTTGGAGTAGGCCAATTAATAATGGCTTCGATCTTGTCAAGGTCTACTGATATACCCTCTTCTGAGATAATGTGACCCAAATACTGAATTCTATCTCTATAGAAGTCACACTTTCTTAGTTTTGCATACACCTGATGTTCCCTGAGCACTTGCAATGTCAGTCTCAAATTCTCTTCATACTCTTGAGTCATTCTTAGAATAAACAAGAATGTCGTTAAGGAAAACAAGAACAAAATTGTCCAAATACTTACTGAAGACACTGTTCATAAGGCACATAAATGTAGCCGGTGCATTTGTGAGACCAAATGGTACCACTACAAACTCATAATCTCCATACCTTGTCCTCAAGGATTTCTTATGAGGGTGAATCCGTGGACCTGGATAACACTTTTTGGCAAAGGCATGTGGGAAAAAAACAAAAAACGCACCTCGATCGAGGGCTTGTTAAACCCTCGATCGAGCTATTAATACCTCGACCGAGGTCTTATCGAGCCCTCGACCGAGGTTTTCTTCAGCCCTCGGTCGAGGTATTTAGTAACCCTCGGTCGTGGTATTAAAACCTCGATCGAGGTTTAATAAATACCTCAACCGAGGTATTAACTCGGTCAAGGTAAATACCTCGACCGAGCTACCTTTGTCAAAAAAATCATAAACACTCCCCGAAGTCCTCGGTACAAAACAAAATTGAGCCATTCTTGAGTAGTGGGATGCAACTGCAAGTAGTGAAAACTTTTCAGATATTGTAGTTCACCATTTTCAATATGTGAAAAGCTTCCACTATGTAGTTGCATCCCACTACTCAATAAATGGCTCCATTTCATTTTGTACTAGAGACTTCGAGGAGTGTCATTAATGTTTGAATAGGAGTAGATATGTAGATATGGGTCGAGGAGTCATAGGAGTCATAGATTTGATTTGATCAATCATATCTATAACTCCTAATACTCCCAGACCCATTTCTACAAATGTAATGACCACCAACTCTCAAAAAATGTAATGACCACCTACCCTTTTGTCTTAAGTCTGCTCTCTTTAAATAGAATATTGCAGGGCTACGACCTCGGTCGAGGTCTTAACAAAACCTCGACCGAGGTTTTGTTAAACCCTTGGTCGAGGTATTTACAAACCCTCGTCCGAGGTTTTGTTAGGACCTCGACCGAGGTATTTAAATACCTCAGTCAAGGTTTATACCTCGGTTAAGGGCTTAAAAAAACAGACTTAGCCCATATTCAAGCAAATGAAAAATTTCTTGTGGCTTGCAAAGGTGTAAACCCTACCATTCCTAGCACATAACTGAGCGGAGTTCATACCGATAAATTCACCAACGAATCTTCTATCCATTGAGGTATCATACACACATTTTGGCATTCATATGAAATTTATTTTTTAATTACTTCTAAAACTTATACTTAGAAAACCACACTGCAACTTCGAAGCAGCTCAAAGAAAAATACGCAGAGTTAAAAATACACAACCAAAAAATTCTTAAAAATGCACACATCACACATCGACGTGTCCTCTTCAAAAGGGTATCTTTGGTTTTTCAATTTTTGAAAAAATAGAAAAAATTCCTTTACATGGACAAATATGTGTTTAAAATGATGCTGAAATCAAATGTGGTCACTTTCGAAAAATAATAAATAATTGTATAATGCGAAAAAAATTAACAAACAAATATGCACATCACACTGCATTTTATGTAGATCATGCTCATATATTTATTTTTTTTAAATTATTAATGCAAGATTGAATTACTCTACGTGGACATGAGCCACTTATTAGCTTCTTCAAATTTTTAAGGTCACATAGTTCATTAAATAAAAAAATTCACACATTAAATGACATCGAAATATTTTTAAAAAAATATCACTATGAAGCCAACATAATATTCTACAATTTGTTTTTTTACTGCAAGTCAAAATTCACATGGCATGTATGCATTTTGAGGGCTTCTATCTAGCACATAAGTAAAAAATCAGGTTTTCATCGCCAAATTTGGCCAAAAAGTGTTACCCATCTTCATGGAATCACCCATGAATGTCTTCATCCTTTATCCTCACCTAATGGTAACTAAACCTTAAGTCAATCTTGGAAAATACCTTTGCTCCTCTCATTTGATCAAAGAGGTCATCAATCCTAGGCAAAGGATATTTATTCTTCCCAGTAACCTTGTTCAACTGTCTGTAATCAATATATAACCTGAGTGTACCATATTTCTTCTTCATAAACAGAACTGGTGCTCCCCAAGGAGACACACTTGGTTGGATATACTTCTTTTCCAACAACTCTTACAGTTGCATATTCAACTCTAGCATCTCCAGTGTACTCATCCTGTAGGGTGTCTTGGACACTGGTGCTACTCCTGCCACAAGTTCAATTGTGAAATCAATGTCCCTCTTTGGAGGAAGCCTTGGAATCTCATTAGGAAACACATCCTTGAATTCCTCTAACACCTGATAGTCCTCCAACCTAGGATTTTTATCTCCTGTTGGTTCCAAAATATGAGCTGCATACAACTGGAAACCTTTCCTATATAACTTCTTCAACTGCATTGCTGAAACCTGACTTACTGAAATTACCTTCAGAATACCTTTCACAATTATTGGGTTTCCTTCCTCATCCGTGAATTCAAAAGTCTTGTTATAACAGTCAATCATTACTCTGTGAGCTTTTAACCAATCCATTCCAATGAGAACAACATAGGAACCAAGCGGTAGAACATTCAGATCTACATAAGTGATCAATCAATTCATAACCAATGGACATTTCTCTACCAATTCACTGACTTTTCTCTTAGTCCCAGTGGCTAGCTAAACTAACCAAGATTTTCCATGCTTTACCTTCTTGAAAGCACAAATCTCCACTACCCTAGGAGTGATATAACTATGACTAGAACCAGGGTCAATCAAAATAGAAACAGATTGTTCAACAATCTTACCTGCAACTGCAACCACAGTTGACTGGTGATCTGCCTAGCGATCCTCCAGCACTGCATAAATTGTAGGGACTGCTCTTGCTACTTGACCCACTGTTTTTGCTTCCCAAATGTTATAATATGACCTTGCACTTTCATTCTCAAGTGGAAAATATATGCACAAGTGGGGTCCTTCACATTTCCAACATTTGAGTGGACCTGTATTCTAATGTGGCTCTTGATGCTTTCCACTTGTCAATCCAACTGGATTACTCACAGCTTGGGATGGCTGCTTCTACTGATTCCTGAATCTATAAGGCTTGGAACCTTTCCTTCTTTGGTCAAAATTCTCATTCTTCTTGTCCTTCTATGCCTTATGGTAATCAGGTTTACCTTTGCTTTGCTCATAGCAATATTTATCCTTTCTTATTGCTTCTTCGAGAGTTCTTGGTTCATAGAACTCAATTGTATATTTGTAATCTTGAGGAAATCCACTTAGAAACCGCTAGACCTTCACTTTTTCATCTCTGATGTACCAGACATACCTCAACAATTCCAAGAACTTATTTGCATATTCATCCATGGTTTGTTGTCCCAATCTGAGCTCATGGAACTCCTTAATGTTATCATCATAATACTTGTCAGAGAGGTATTTCTACCTGAAATACTTCTTGAACAGTTTCCACTTCAATTTCCTTTCACTAAAGTTTTCCCACCAAATGGATGCTCATCCATTCAGATTAAATATGGAAACTCTTGCCTTCATGTTTCCTGAATAATCTTGTACTTGCAAGTACTTCTTTATCCCAAGAAGCCAAGCTTCAGTTTCTTGTCTCGTCTTTATCTCACCATCAAATGTAGGAGGTTTAGCTTTCCTGAATTCACCTCGAGAAAAATCCCTATGGTGTTTTCTTCTTCTCCTTTTATGTGGAGATGAACTTGTATCTCCACTGGATTCTTCAGAATCAAATGATCCACTAGAAGTCCTTCTCGTTCTCCTAGTGCTACTCTTACTGCCTTCTAGTCTTGATGTACCTCATCCATAATCTATCTTTTTCTACAAGTCTATCAAACTCTGCAATATGGAAGCATTCAACTGATGCTACTCTTCCTAGGATTTAATAGAGCTTCTCATGGTGGCTGCAACCTCGGATGGTGTATCTTGGAATCTCCTTCCATTATACTCTATGTCATCATTTCCATTCCAGATATTTTCTCTCATGGCATCTCCTACACTCTCGTAAGAATCCCGAGCATCATACCCATCATGGGTTCTCATGACTTAACAACCTCTTGCTTTACCACATTGTTCTTTCTGGAGTACTACTCTTGGAAGTTGTCTATAATTCTACAAGGTGTCAGTAACAAACTGTTAGATGCATATCATTAATATAAATCAAAACTACTTACCTTCCTCTTTTGGAAATTCATAAAACACAATCTTGCTTAAAACACAAAATTTTCCTCTCTTTCTTTTTAGCCCTATGACTGCTGATATTCTGCTGAATTATGTTGAAATACAGTTGAAAAATGCTTGAAAAATCACTAAGAAATTCTCTCGAGAACCCCAATTTCCTTAGGCCCAATCGGACCTCTTCCCAGCTATCTTTCCGATACTTTGGTGGTCAAAACACCTAGTTCATTGGCAGTCTGTTTGCTTACTTCTCTCTGGCATTTCGACGGTCAAATTGACTAAACTTCTGATCTGTGTCAGGGAGAAAATAGTCTGTTCATCGAGTGCACAGTCCCTTGAGCAACCACAATGGCGAAACGTGATCTTAATATGGTTTCCGTAGACGTCTATCATCTATAGGGCCTACTATCCATTGGGCGGATAGTGCTTTAGACTGCCGCAATGATGGGTTTAAGATCCTTTGATTCCTTTCGATCGGTGGCCTGATCATCAAAAAAATTTCGATGAATTTATACTCTTCAAAGATTTCTTCTTATCGGATCTTCTCCTTACTAATCTCCCGGCGTTTCAGTGGTTGAAACCTCTAGCTTTCTCTGCTGTATCGATGGGTCGCTTGTTTATTCCCTTTTGTCATATCATCCCTACAGTGGTCTACTATTTTGAGTTTCATCATTAATTTATTGGTCTAATTTCATCCACCTAACCGCTGCGTTGATGGCCGGGTTCCCTATGCATCGGAATATTAGTCCTTTCAGCTTCCGCAACGGTGGCCCACAATCTTCCTATGTCTTCCGCAGCTCATGACTTTGTCGTCAGTCAGAGCGACTAGTCTTTTGCAGCATGGGCACTTGGATGCTCATCGGGTGATTAGTTCTTTATGTGGCTGCAATGGCAGACCGTGATGTTTCTATGCCTTCCGTAGCCATAGGTCTATTAGGGGAATAGTCTACTAATCAGCTGCAATGGCGGACGTTCGATCAACTGAATTTATCCAACGTAGCTCATCCACAACTGAATCATCTAAGCATCAATGATGGGATCAAATAACCATCGTCGATGGCTGATGATTCTACGACTTAGAAAAAATTTCCAATTTTTTCTCTTTATTCTTCCTTTTCGCTGCTTCATTAGCTCAACTATCTTCTATTCATCGATGATCAAGCAACTGTTTGTCACCGCCGTAGTTATGAACCCAGAACTACTATTCACTAAAAGCCTCGACATCGGCGACTGGAAGGACTAGTGCATCAGTGGAGTAGTTCAATCAGCAGCCACAATTATAGCTTATCAACTTCAATCCTTCTTCAATCAGCGGCCCAATCCACTAATGATTTTTGATCGACAAGCTGAAGCACATCGGCATCAGTAGTCGAAAATTTTCCTCATCAAAATACTAGTGCTCTAGGCTTCCACAATGACGGGTTCACGAACCACTAATGTATTTTGATGGCCGATGATTTCGTTACTTGGATAAATTTTTGAACTTTCTTTACTGCTTCGATGATCGGAGGCTATATCCATCAGAAGGATAGTCCTCTAGCTATCTGCACTGGTGGGTTTACAATCCCTTGATCCCTTCCGATCGGTGACTGAAACACAACCATCACGGACTCGGTAAGCGGAACCTGTATCCCTTAGAGGATTAGTGCACTAGGCTTCCACAATGGCTGCGCTTGAACCACTAATTCCTTCCACTATTCATCGACAATGAATACCACTGACATGTTTTGATGGCTGACGATTTTAACACTTAAACAAAATTTCGCAAAACCTTCCGCCATCTAGTGGGCTTCAAACTAACATTTACACCATGTCGGAGGAACTTCGTACTAAGTTCTCCAATTAAATGATGACTGACGAATGCAACCTTTTCTCAATTTCCTTCTAATTACCGTCCATCGGGTGTCCTTCCCACTAAGTGCTCCACTGCATCAGAAGAACTTGTCACTAAGTTTTTCGATGAGCCAACATTCTGGCACTTAGAAAATTTTGTGAATTTTCTTGTCTTCACCCATTTTTCCTGGTTTCTTCTGGGAAGTAGGCATCCTGCATCTGTTAACTGTTTCTCATGGCCCTCTAAGGCCCAAATGCTACAACATAAGCTCTGTCACTACATCTTCAAGGCCCATTCAGGCCCATGCTACAAGCAGAGCTCTGATACCACACTGTAACGTCCCCGACCCTCCGATCGGCGAGGAGGATGCTACGATACATCAAATCATCCTAGCATCTAGCCCCATCAACATGAACATAAATACATATAATGCTGAAGCATGATACTTAAAAACATAAAACATATTATGAATCATAATCATTCATATACACAAGGGAAGCAAAACATATCAAGCAACACTCATGCATATACAGATCGACATTTAACATGTATATCATCATTCATCAACAGTAAATATGATTGCAGACACAAGTTAGGTAAGAATACTTATCTTATTAAGAACTTGTTTCGCAACCAGCTACGTCACTACAACATTCCACCCAAGCATAGGCCCGTGTGCTCCTTAATCTCTCAGCAAGGCTGCCACCCCCGAGATGGGCATGATTCCCCAAGGAATAAGGAACTAACAGGATTACACATAGCCAAGGATAACAACACCACAAGGGTACATAGTTCAGCCAAGCCAACACAGTTGGGTTTATTAGGCAAACATCAGATCAGCCAAGCCAAGCACGTTGGGTTTATCAGGCCATCTAGGAGCTGGGAAAGGATAAATGTTAAGATGCTGAGCTCGTTAAAGAGCTACAGACACCAACACTAGAGCTATGCTGGCTTCTAGAACACCCACACACACCTAACACAAGGAAATTAGTCCTTTCTCTGCAACGCAGTCCCTCAGACCTTGATCTCCATTCCAGTGCTATTCAGGGGTTATGGAGAAGAAATCTAGCTCAGTAGCTCTGTCTGTGTGGTTCTCAACCCACCAGGTTTATCAAACACCTCGGGCCCTCATTCACCACTCCAATGTAGTACAAGGACAAAACCACTGCATGCAAGCAACCAAACAACTATTCAGTATTTTATAGGGGAAAAACACAGTTCATCAATCGTGGGAAAATAGTATCCCACAAACCACTATGAACCCACAACACCCAATCCTCAATGCAATCACTGGAGAAATTGCATAGGTAGAAAATGGGGAAAGAACAAACTCCCAAACTATGCATGATGGAAAAAAGACACAACCAAAGCAAAATGTGGAAAACAGATAGAAGAAACCCACAGCGCGGATCATGATGAAACAACATATCATTCCACAGTCCAAACACACCAGCAACATTAGACAACAAGGGTCCCTTCTGCACGATGAAGC
Source organism: Pseudotsuga menziesii (assembly GCA_001517045.1). Taxonomy (NCBI): domain Eukaryota; kingdom Viridiplantae; phylum Streptophyta; class Pinopsida; order Pinales; family Pinaceae; genus Pseudotsuga; species Pseudotsuga menziesii. Next base: position 522,648 of record LPNX010949398.1, on the reverse strand, counting down.
CAACGAACCCTTCACAATCGGCACTGGTGGAATAAACGTAGGTTCGATATGTGATAAGGAGGAAAGAACATCACCAACTAGCAAAATAGTGTATGAGAGGGAAAGGCCGAACCCGTACACAAAGAATTTCCATCCTTTTAACTCCTTCCACCTGAGGAAAATGAACAGTCACAATTGGGATAGTGGATCCAGAAGGCACGTCATGGAGAGAGTGTAGGCATGATCATAGTGGTCTTTTTTGCCAGTAAATAGATGCCCCAACTAATGAACAGAACAATGAAGGTGGTGGTTGGATGAAACAAGGGAAAATGAGAAAAACAAATAGGGTGGTGACACATCGCTTTTCCCCCATGGCTCAAGATTCATCATTTCCCCTCCTTATCCTTGGGAATCATGCCCCTTCTCAATTTAGTTGCAGTGAACATAGATGGTTGGGTTATTTAATTAAAATGCACATTTACATGATGTCACAATTTAATATATGTCATATGTCCTGATATACCATCGGTGACCATTCCAATCTAAATCATAACATAACCAAATCGACGGTGGGGATTTTTCCCTTAGATCTTCACCATGATTATTACAGCATATGTATCATGTATATTTAACGCAAAATGGGTCAAAACCAGGGTGTTACGGTGTCCTATGAAGTCCACTTCCCATTTATCAAATTGTTGCAGCGTTACCTTAAGCTAATAATGAGATTCCATCTCTCTGTGATGGTTTTCCCATTCTTTGGCACACATCGCAACTCTTGGCGTAATTGTTATAGCTGACTTTACCACTCCAGGTGAATCACACTTGTATGGCCTTTCTCCTGTCCTGCTAGAGATTCATTGGACCCTTTGGACCATTTTTTGTCCTTTGATGTTTCCTAGACCATCCCTAAAAACATGTGTAAATCCATATACGCGACTTTTAAACCCTTAATCACGTATATGCGCGAGTTTGACCACTAAAACCGTGTACATCAGGATGTGTACAAAATCCAAATCCTTTTGGATTTTTCCTTGACATGGATCTGAATCACTTGACTCTTGGCCTTCCATATGCCATGAGATTGCTCGGATTCAACCTTTCATTACCCCTTTGAAAAGCTATATAAGGAACTCTTTGGTACATTGAAGGCATAAGAGAGAATTGAGAGCAAAGAAACTATAGTCCATTGTTGCCGAAACTTATGCTTGAGTCTACATCCCTTTGTCCCTTGGAGCACTTTTGTGTTCTTCCCAAGCTTGCCTTTTTCTTGTGAGCTTGCTATCGAGAGATGGAGGATTGAAGTGGTGCAGGCCCAAGTGGGGGATTCAGTTTCTCTGGTTTGTAGACGTGCCGACAGAGGTTGTATCCATTGTAATCTCTGATTTTATATTAATATAAATATATTTTCCTATCCAATAATGTGTGTTTGAATGAATATTGTATCCATGGAATGATTTCAAATGTTTATACATTGTTGATTATATATGCTAGAATAGATTTAAAACCAATATATATAGTATGCTTGTATTGTTTACTTGTTGTTGAGGAAGTAATCTATCAATTCAAGTGGAAGTTGGAAATCTCAACGAGGATCTACTTCAACTGTCTAGAATAGGGTATGAGGTCTGATCCTTTAGTGTTAGATATCTAATTTCTATTGCATATTGGAAAGGATTGATTTATGGAGTCAAGTTGTTTGTTGTGGTACCCCAAGCCATAGGAATTTCTCTCCATAACAGAATTGATGACTCTCCTAGGGAGTTCCTAGTAGTTGTCCTTTGGGGGATTTGTATCTACATTCAATGACATTGAATTGCTCTTTCTCTCTTGTTTCTGTGTCGGGTTTGGGGGCATGTTTTCCTGGTAGTGTCTGATTGGTGTGAAGTTTGTCTCAACTTGTTTGTTTTCCTTGATTTTTATGCATTTTTCTTCTTGTACGCAAGTTTTGAATCCACAGTTGCATATACACGCAGATTTCTCTGCTATTTCAGCGTATACACGTGGGTTTACTACGAACAGTCACATATGCCCTTAGTTTTTCCTTTTAGAGGAATTTAAATGGTTGTTGGGCAAGTTGTGATGATTGCTGAGTCTCCTTTGATGATGCCAGAGTCTAAATACACCTCTATTTCTGACCAGAGACATTTTTTTAGGGTAAATTTATTTTTTAAGAATGTTCTTGTCATTGCATTTTTTATTTTTTGTTTTGAGATTAGTGCATTAGACTTATTTTACCTTAGTTCTTTTCTTGAGTGTGCTTGCAGAGTCTAGGGGTTGTAGAATCATTCTTTTTCTTTTTATATCTCTTTTTATTTCAAAAAATCCAAAAATATTTGCTTATCATCATGCATTACATTTTTCATTTTGCATAGTACTTGCACTAGATTTGCTTTGAAGTATTAGTCAGGAGTTGATATAGAAAATCTTGCATTTATCATTTGAAGAAAGTTGTGCATTTCACGTAGTAGCATACCATGTTTTCATGGACACAATGCATTTGTATTGATTGTTAGGTGTACATTTTACTTCATGTTGTGCCATAACACCATTAGTTGCACGGCCATATCCCTCTTTTGAGTAATAAAGCCAATTAAAATCAACACTTAATTAAAATGAACTACACTATTTTATTTGATAGGGTTCACCAATAAGATTAGGTTTTGGGGTCTTGGAATAGTTCATTGTGAGTAAATTCTCCAAGACAACTAAACAACAACATGTATGTGTCTGTCTAGGTGAGTGTGTGAAATCCTTGGTATAACCAGTGTTTCTCAGGATCCTCCTCTCAAAAGGGAGTTAAGCATGAGGTAGTGTGAGCAGTTATTGATTGGGATGACCCCTAGTCATAACTGAGTAGCACCGAAGATATTTCCAAAATTGTATTCATATCTGGGGGCTCTTTTGAGAGTTTTGGGCTTTGCTACCCTGCCCATACGGTCAATCCCACCTGCGACTGTCCGCCTGAGCATTGATTATATTGAGGTGACCTTAGTGGCCTTACCTAGGATATCAAGAGGGTACTTTGTAGGGGTTATTCTGCGGGTGTCCCAATCAAGTTGGGGTCAGACAGCACAGTCACTTTACGCGTTGAAGCTGAGGGCCACAATAATTGGTTACGTACCTCTGCTTTTTGTGTATGGGAGTCTCAAGACTCTCCTAGGAGAGACATACCTGATTAATTCATGAGCTCACTTATCCTACCCTTGATTTCTTGCATTTGGATTTAGATTTTATTGGTGATTTCTCTATGCACGATAGCTTTCCTAGGGTTTACGTAGATAGAGAGTCTTTTATATTTTTGAGTCATTGTGGATTCAGGTGTGGCTCCTCTCCGTTATCATCGTTTAGCAGGGCTTCTACCTTATACATCTCCTCCTCCTTCAGGAGAGAGAAATAGACAGTCCAGACAGACTACTTCGCACATTGATTCACACACCATGGGAGACCATATTGAAGGTATTCCTAAACCACCTTCTCCCGTTCATGTGGAAGATGGGGAGTTTACTCCTAATTATGATCCTTCACCCAACTTGACTGAGTTAGGTCCTATGATTTCTAAGATAGATACTTTTCATGATAGACCTAGTTACTCTAGGGTTGATTCCCCATTGACACATCACCGGTATGGAATGCCAGAGGATGATGAGACTCATTTTGAAATCGCAAGCACTAGTTATGCTAGTTATGGTATGTCTGGTTTTCCTACACATGATTTGGCATTTCATGTTGAATCTGATTTCAAGCCTAACACTATGCCTAGGGCCATTCTCATTCCTTACCATGCGGAGAGGTTTGGGAGCACTAGTCACATTGCACCTTCCATCCTGGCGGTGGAAGCTACATCACATATTCCTCTGAGGTCTAGGGTTAGTGATCCTATTAGGATACCAGATCTGAGATGAGTGACTATAGGGAACAGTACATACTTAATTACATAGATCCCTTTGTCCTCTATCCCTATTTCTTCGAATTTTCACCCTCCACCTGATTCACGTGGTCCTTCAGGCCGAAACGTTGCTACGAGTTATGTATGTTCTACAGTTACTAGACTGGTTGTGTCTCAAGTTTACATACTGCCCGCTACTTCAAAGGTTATGTTCATACTTCTAGAGGTCATGTTACTACTTTTGGAGCATATATTCCTACTTCTGGTATGTATATTCCTACTTTCGGAGCGTATATTCCTACCTACGGAGTGTCTAATGGGACATCGCATGCGATAACTTGTGGACCTTATTATGGGACGTAGTATGGACAGGGTTCTTCACCTTATGGGGGCGAGTATCAAAAACTAGCTTACTCTCCAAATTACGGATTTGTAGCTCCGAATAGTTAGGGTCCACCACATTATGGTGCTTCCATTCCACCCTATACGGGTCAAATGGGAGGAGGGCACTATGGCAAAGGCCATAGTGGTAATCAAACCTATGTGAATCAGAACTATCAGGGAGCGGTCCATCAACTTCATCATCCTAGGCTCCCTCTCCTCACAATGCTGAATCTTCTTGACTTATCAAGATTTATGAATGATCCTGTAGCTCATGACCCGGCTTGGCCGGCTATCCCTACTAAGCTTCCCTCAGACATACCCAAGTTCGAGGGCAAACCGGGAGAGGATCCGAGCGAACACATTACTACTTTTCACCTATGGTGCTCTTCGAATTCCTTACACTAGGATTCCATATGTTTAAGGCTATTTCAATGCACCCTTACAGGGCGTACCACAAAATGGTATATAGAGCTACCTAGGGGGCATTCGCTTTGTTCGATGACCTAGCAATGACTTTTCTTAACCACTTCCAGCTACCAGTGTGTTATGATGTTGCTATTGAACTTTTGTCGACATTTCGGCAGGATAAAGCCACACATATCTCGGATCACATCCAAGATCCAAGAGTGGCGTAAATGGAAGAGGTTAATTAAATACTTTACACCACCGGAATTCCTCCTTGAACGGTTCCTTAAGTCATTATTGCTATATATAGCGAAGGATGTTTCTACATCTAGAGTGCATAATGAGGAACAAGCAATTTTTAGGGCATAGGAACTGGACTTGATTTATGCTCAGTCCAGTTTGTTATATGAGATCATTTCCAATGCTCCGTGTTCTAGTTTCGACCCCAAGGTTAAACCTGGACCACATGCCGATGGCATTGTGGGTTGTGCAAGTGCTAAACCTGTGAATTCGGTTGCAAAACAAGTTAGTCAATTGTCAATCAATCAATCTGCTTTAGGACAAGCCACAACTTCGTCTCAACCCACCCAAACAGTGAGTGTGTTTTCAGTACAATTGTCGGACCAGAAGGGTAACCAACATCCTAGATGGAATAAAATGAAGGGTAAGAATAATCGTAAGGGTGGGAATAGGAATGAGAATGTGAATAATGTCAAGAACGCTCATGATGCTGAGGGGGACAAGCAACCTAAACGTAAGGTTAAATTCCCTTGCAAATTGTGTAAGGACAATCACCTCACTTACTTGTGCCCTCGTATCGATGAAGCCTCGAGATTCTTGGCACAGGGCCCAGCTATGCTAGCTAACCATTTACCTCACAATCAAAATATGAACTTGAGGACCCATGATCAGTCTGATGGTGATCAAGATCTACTAGAGGGTAGTGGTCGTGGTTGCATTAACATGGTACGTGATGCAAAAGTTGTGACCCATGCGAAGGACTATGGTTCGTCACAACCCAGCCCAGGAAAGGAACCTAATCCACCAGGGTCTCCTTTGTGTATTGAGAAACCTATGGATAAACCTAAAGTTGTACCTCACATTCCTAAGGGATTCCTTAAGCATTCAGGGCACAATCCTATTGCTCGAGCTGCCCAGAACTATTCAGTTGTCGAGGATTTGGGCCACACTCCTTATGAGATGTCTGCATTGGAAGTGGTTCAGAGTTGTCGTTCGCAAAGGAAGGATTTGCTTTCTTCCCTTAGCGTGAATGATGATGATTCTTCATCCGTGATTAAATTTGAAACCACAGGACTTCAGCCTTACTTGCCTTACTATGTGTCTCTCTTGATTCACGTAGAATGTCTTAACATGACCATCAAGCGCACTGTGATTGACGAAGGCACTGCCGCTTCTGTGATGTCTTTATCATGTTGGAAGGGTTTAGGTTCCCCTGAGTTGTATAAATCAGCGACCATGTTAACTGCGTTCTATGGAAGATTGTTTAGGCTGCACGGGATCCTTGCTTCCCTTAAACTCCATTTGGGAGGGAAGACCATTGCAATAGAGGTCGAGGTGGTTGATGCACCCCTGACTGCAATATCTTGCTGGGTAGGAATTGGATGTACAGTATGCAAGATATAGCTTCTTCTCTATTTCATGTTGTATTCTTTCCATTTAATGGGAAGATAGTCACGATTAATCAAATGACATTCAAGAATCCGTCTGTTACCACATCCTCGAGAGCTTCGATCCCGATCGTTGAACACTCTCAGCCAGCAATTGGGAGTGTGGGTTTAGGCATGTATCCATCCCTCATGGGAAGTTTTAGTTGTCCTACACTGATCCTTATGATAGGGTTTAGTTCTGGTGAGGCTTTGACATCTATGAGATCAGTGTCTTTTCACACAAGTCATGTGGAAGATCCTTGGGTTCTTCCTACACCAAGTACTCCAAGTGAGCCCATCATGACGAACGTGCCGTTGCCTACAACTATGATATCTTATCAATCTAATCTTGAGTATGTTGTAGACACTACTACATTTCGACCAAAAATCCGACGGTCGTCGTGTCGGATTTTCGACACTTCCCTATCGCATGTACGACACTTTGGTTTTTTTATAAGCGTTGGAAACTTGTCTTCGGTTATCCGACACCGAAGTAACCGTCGGTTAAGCGACACTTAACTAACCGTCGGTTGAATGTACACCGTCGGTTATCCGACACTTATTAAGCGACAGTAGGAAAGTTTTTTAAAAAATTACTGCAGATGTCCGTCGGTTAAGCGACGCAGATGACCATTAAGCGTCGCTTAAGCGACAGTTATAACCATCGCTTAAGCGATGATAGGGAAGTTTTTTTTTTAAATTTACTGGAGATGCCGCATCACCAACACCTAAAGGTGTTGCTTAAGCAACAGTATGGCATTTAAAAAAAAAAAAATTATTGTGTTGTATTCAAACCCATGCCATGGTATTCATCCACTGTGAGATTAGCCATCTTACTGCCCATGAATCTCATAAAGTACTGCAAACAACAGATGGAAATATTTTGGCTAGTTCATGTGTACAACTAATGCTAAAGACAATTAAAAGTGCATAAACCTAATAAATAGTTTCAGAGAGAATCCTAAGCAGCCACTCAATCTGCACTACCAGCATTCCGGAATCTTCCATGGCTTGATCAACCAGATATTCATCCAACCCAATGCTTTGCAAACGTAAATGCCACCGAGAAAGTCCCTTCAGCTCCCCAACTCTAAATGACAGTACTTCAGCTGTTGGCTAACAAAGTAGGAAAAGTAAGCACAGGCACTATTTTTCAGAATTGAAATCTTTCTCAAACATGTTTATCACACATTAGTGAATCAAAAGAAATTTGCAACATTCATAGTTAAAAGTAAATCAACAAGATCCAACCCTATCATTATTTATCACTTTAAAGACCAGCACAAGATCATCAAATTTAGTTAAAATAAAAAATACAGTATCTTATTCTTTCTAGATTGTCACTCCTCCAAATCAAGAATGAAGCAGTTCAAAGAATATCACTGATATTGAACTTTAATAATAAATAAACAACTGGTCAATTTTAGAGATGGCTTCAGTTTGACTGAAAACAAACAACCAATATCAACTCAAACATATTCATATTTACATCTCAGAATCAATCCTAAAATTCAACCCAACTTCTTTGGCATAGTTAGGAGTCTGAGAATGTCCTTGATGTGGCCCTTTAGTAAGCTACTAATGCAGGACATGAGAACTTACTGCACTGAGAGGAATATTTTTATTCTTTCTTGGAGATTCAAGAGATGGTGAGAATCTGGTAGGAGAGGATGGAATGGGGATGACATGATGCATATCTGCAAATGGGGATGACACGATGTATATATACATCTTGAGAAATAACAATTTCAAGCAATTTCCAGAGACTAACCTTGCTTGTTGCATACAAGATCTATTTTTTGAGGCTATATCTACTAACACAGAGACTAAAATCTGGCATTAGATTCAGGACCAAGTACAGATCCACATGCCTGTGTAATGGCCGATAAAGAAATCCCTCAAACTTTAAGAAAAACAAAGGGAAAAAAAAGACTAGTGATCAAATTTAGATTTTTATTCCAGAAGCCTTCTTTCTCAGATATTATAGATGAGCCTCCAGCAGAAGGGATCTTCCTCTCTAGGAAGTAATTAAAAATGACACAGTCAACTGTCAGGATAGACTGGATCAATTACACTTAAAGTGGGGTTTCTTTCCCTTTTTTGAACATTTTTTCGAAATCTGATAGTAACATTAAATTTGTTTGGGATTAACACCAAAACAAAGTACATCTGCATATATCAAACATGCCATGCTTTGTAAAGTGGTAGAGTGCAAGATCAATATGGTGTCTAATAGATTCTAGGAAATGCCCTTCATTTGCATTTTGTACTATCCAAGGTAGGCTTCATTGTTTGCAAATCAAATTGAATGTTGAATGACAATTATGATTTTAAAAACAACATCACTAACAAAAATTGGCAACCTTCGAAGGAAGTATAGTTGGAAAGACCAGATAAAAAGCAGTCACAGTAATAGATGGCAATTGGATGGCCAACATTGTTGTAATAAAATGTATGTTAAGCAATGATAAAAAGCTCTGAACAAAAACACATATTTCCCAAAATTCTCCCTTTGTTTCTATCCCTAGAAGTTAACAACTTTCCTTTATTCTGTGAAAACATATAAAGAACAGAAAAGTCTACCTGACAGAAATAAAAAATTGTATTATGTCCACTGAAGACCAAAATAGGTCAAAGGGACAAGAATATATAGACAACAAAAACAACCAAGTGGAAGAGAAACTCACCTGCAGATGATCCCCTATGATACTATGCATCTCCTTACCAGTAGAATCAATGTTCTTTGCTAATCGTTTTAATCCCTGCAAGCATCCATTCATGCATTTTCTGTGAGAAAACAAGGCACAACATGTGACTCCACTGAGTCATTTCAAAAATCAATATAAAATTTAAGAAACTCCATACCCCTTCACTTAGAGAATTTTCTAAAAACTGACGCAGTGGATCACTCACAGGAACACCACACAAAAGATTCACTAATTCATCTTGTGGGTTTGAATCTATTCCTGCAATGAATTTGTCAATTGAACACAAGTACAACTGAATATTAAATCAAACAGTAATAGAAAAGTACATACAACCAAAAAAATAATACAGGTATTTCAGGAAATGTTTAAAAGAGAAAACATCACATAGAATTTTCAAACTTTCCAAAATATTAAAAATACGTATCTATATTATAAATACCAGGACTGAATTTCTATACCATGGTCAACAAGTAAAGATGAAAGGAGACATAATTTCTCTCTAAATGTATTCATCGAATTTGACCACTGTTTGTGCAATGCTTTTAAGGAATTAAGGATAACGTCTTGAAGTTCTTCAATATTCGAAACCTGCAATGCCACCTGATAGAGCTCCTTGTGCCTGTGTAAAAGAAAATATAGAATGGAATCAGACGAAATCCTTTTAGAAACACCAATAATTAATTTTACCAAAATATTGACTTCAATCCTAGAGAGCAAATGTCTAGGAAATTGCAATATAGTGGTATCATCATATGAAATCCATCCAAGCTGAAACAAGTTTATGGTGCTACAATTGAAATTAATATACATTTTAACAAGGACTGTTTCTGATTTATGCACATGTGGCATTCTAATCCAATATATCTTTTCCATCCCGTGCATTTCAAAATATCTTTATATAGAGCAAAAGATCAGGTACAGAATCTCTATGATCTGCTCAGACAACATATACAATATGAAATATGAAATGAAATGCTCTTGATTTTTAAATGAATACGATAAAAAAGATGATGGTTACAAAAGAGTGTGACAAGAGGTAAAATTATTGCAACACATCAGAACTAGTTATAGCAAAATACCGATGGTTGCGAAGACTATGCTAGAGGAAAAGTCAGATTCAGTTCTTACTTTAAGAACTTGAGGTAAGCTGTAACTACTGCTGCAAGGAGAGCACCAATAGATGCTACAGCAGGCCATGCATAATACCTTTTTGGCTTTTGATTTTCAAAGGATGCCTTTGGCTTTGGTTTTCCAGGCACATCATTTGGTTCTCTAGTGACATGCACGCCGTTTGGCTTTCCATTTTTGGTACACAACTGAGAACCTTGACATTCTGACTTAAAATTCTAGAGCTTAATATCTCTACATTCAAAATCCCTAGTGAGAGAACCCACACGAGTCTCCAATTCCTTTATTCTGTCCTGAAGATGGACATTTTCTTCTGAAACCAATGACAATTTATTCAGTTCAGTCAATAAAGAATTGTATTTCTCCTCTAGACACTTTTTCTCTGTACCAAGGTCTGAGAGCTAATGTTGTAAACCAAATAACTGGCCCTGTTTCTCTGCTTCGATGGCCATAGAAGCTTCACAATCCCCGCTAAGAGACTTGATGGCTGTTTCGAACTCCCTTATTCTGCTCTTACGGCATAGCTGCTCTTCTTCTCAAACTAGTATTTCTCTTTCCATCTTAACATTTTTCTCATCAAGGAACATTTTTGCCTCAGTAAGGGATGAAAGCTCATCTTGTAAATCAGCTAATTGGCTTTGTTTCTCCTCTGCCATGGATGAAAGATGACTCTGTATATCAAAAATTTGACCATATTTTTTCTTTGCAACAGCTAAGAGCTGACTCTGCAAATTAGCTATTTGTAGCTCACCCTTGGAAGCAGATTCCTTCATTTCTTCTAAGGAATACTTTGTTGACAACAACTCTAGTTCAAGAGCATAATTTCTAGAGAGCTGTGTTGTCAATTTCTCATCTAAAGCCTCTTTTTCTTCTTTAATATTATTCAAGTGAGTAGTCACTGTATCATATGCAGACTTTGCTGCCACTAGTTCTGTATTCAAGGACTGCATTGATCTATATTTTTCTGGCTCAGTAATTCCCTTTCACTATCCATCAGATCAAGATTTGTTTGCAGCTTTGCAACTGTGCTGTCCAGATTATAATTTAATATTGTGATGCCTCTAATCACAGAGAGAAATCACCTCGCATAATTTATGATTTAATTGATTGGGGAAAATCTCAGTTCATAATTATACGGAGCCATTGGAAAAAATCTGTTGCTGGTGTATTGAATATTTTTAAAGAATTAACTGATGGAGCTTCTCACAATGTTATTAATACTATAAAAGGAATTCTTGAATCAGGTGAGGTTTTAGTTTCTTTTGTGACCAATTTTTATTGCATAGGATGTTCCTTCCTGCATTTGCAGCTGATAGTATTTTCATTTTATTTGTTGCACAGACAATCTTGTGGTATATCAATTAGAAGAAATTTGGGTTGGATTAGTATTAGTTCAATCAGTCAAAGGTACACCTCTTTGTGATGATATGTGCCCAGAATGGGCACATATGGGCAACTTTAAAACTCTCAACATGAAAGAACAAAAACCCTATGAAAGAACAAAGCATTGATATAAATTGCTATAAACCCTATGTCTTTGGAGATCTGTTTTCAGAGTCTAGCAGGCAAGTAGTCATCTCTGATGGACATGAACATCCCTTCTCTGCAAATGACAGTGTTTCTGACTCCAGTAATATTCCTTTACAAGGAGCTGTTGAAGTGCTTAGTTTTATTAAAGAGTGCATTCAGCTTATCATTTAATTGATAAGCTGAATACCAATTATAACATAAAATAAATAAATATCGTTACTTGCTCAGGATAGGCCAATAAAACTTACGGTCATTCACATCAATAGGAATAGTAATCTTGTCAGGAATAGCAATAGCATCCTCAAGAGCTTTACTGTAGGCTGCACAAAAAGACTCAAATTTACTTAACTGTACTTTTAGATAACTCTTAAAGATTATATGTTACAAATTTTAAACTTGTGAAAATAGCATGAATGAACATAAATTGACTTAAAAGATAGGAGTTACCTCTGCAAATTACAGTAGGATGAAAAGCCTTGTCAATGAAGGCTTCAGCTACATGCAGCATCTCACCAGCTGCCAAAAGGGGTAAAATAGAAACAGAAACTCAGCCTTGACCAAAGCACAGTTGAATTATTTAACCATCCAAAAGGCAAACTGACAACTCTGCAAATTCTTTATTAAATTATTTAAATGCATTCCCCACAGCCCTTGTGTACTGAAATACTTAGACAACAGTATGTTAGGATATCTCAAAGGAAAAACAAGATATGTCGATATTAAGCACACCAACAAACAACTCCACTAGAATTAGTTATCTGTTTTGAGATGGTTCCCCGGAGGCATTCAAATAGCACCATTGTTTAGATCTCTCTTTCTTCCTAATGATGGGAAATATTGAATAATCTAAAAGGACTTTCCATCTCATTTCCTTGACACTACAGTTATGAGGCCTATATCTTTGAAAATCAAGGCTGTTTGTCATGCCTGTATGTGTATTTTTGAAGGAATTGTAAGTACTGATACAACAATTCATAAGCTGTGATCAAAGCCAAAAGCATTTTTCTACAAGATACAAAAAATGTGTCTATTAGTACCTATTCAGACCTTATTGCAGCCCTCTTTGCAATAAGTAAATGTCACTGTTTATCTACCTATTATATTTTCTGTATTATATAAATAATAATTTATTTTTAAAATATAAATAATAGAAATTAATTAATTAGCTAAATCAGAAAATAAAAAATTGCAATATCATTTTACTACCATTGGTCCAACCTGTATTTCCACACTTTTTCCTGATATCACCCACATCTTCGACATCTGTTACAGATCTTATGTTTCTACCACTGAACCATCTTTCCCATCTGCTTCACAACTCCAGATCTGTTGTTCTAAATATGCCACATTGCTAGAACACAACTACTCCAGTCCAGGTTTACCACACCAGTAAATATAAAACCACACTGAATAACAACCTTGCTTCCTATATCAAATTTCAATTGATTACAGATCTCACAGAAATCTCTCTTTTGCAGATATAATATCATGTATCCTTCATAAAGAAGAGAAAAATCCTGATCTAGCTTCTACAATATCTGATGGCAGGTTACAATGTTCTCAGTGCTAGTCTGAACTCTGAACTCCCATGATGCAGAACCCTGTAGATCAATGATTAGGGATAGAGCATTTACCAAGACATGAAGTGGTTGAATTTTTGATGTAAAATTAGATGTGAAGACCTTGATCTCCTTCGGGGAGGATAGGTCACAAATCTGCATGTGTCACAAGAGTGTTGAACTTAAAACTCAAACTGTCTCCTGGTTGAGTTTTCTACATGTCTTTCGAGTGTAATACATTTCATAATGCTACGAAAAAAATGAGAGAAATAAAACAATTTTACCATAAGTAGTATCTCACACACATAGATACAAACCTCCATATATAATAGTATTTCTTTTTTTCTCATTTTAAAAACATGTCTTAAGGATTAGCATTGGTCTGAAGACCAATGCTTCCTTTAAAGCCATAAGTGTTGAGCATCCAATAGCTATCAAGTGGTGGGATACCATTTACATTGGATGTGTATACCACCTGGCCTTATTTTATGCCTTGATGGCTCAACCATAGATACAATTTCCCCCAAATTATCTCTTGGTTGAGCTTTCTACATGTGTTTCGAGTGTTATACATTTCAGAATACTATGGAAAAAAATGAGAGCAAGAAACAAATTTTACCATAAGTAGTATCTCTCACACACACAAGGAGATACAAACCTTCATATATAATAGTATTTCTTTTTTTCTCTTATTTTAAAAATAAATCTTAAGGATTGGCATTGTTCTGATAACCAAATTGTAAAACGAATTTAATGGCGTTTTAATTAAAATTGTGAAAAATGTTGGGTTTTAAAAACTCACTTCTCTAATTGAGAATCTCAATTATGAAATTCCTTAGTTCAATGGGTTGGGTGGGTCATGACTCAAAATATCTTGGAGAAGTATAACATAAAAAGCATCTGTATAATGTTTTATAATCAGTTTCTAGAATGGGGAGACTGTTTTCCTCTTAATTAATAATGAATACCTTTCTAAGGTTAGTGACATGCACATACCCACCTGTAATACTATTGATAATGAAACTCCAAAAGAAAGGAAAGCGATATTAGTCATCACAATCCAAAATTTTGAGGTAAATAGTGGAGTTGAATATTTGCAATATTGTTGTCAGTATTTTCCTTCTTGTGGGAAGTGAAGTTCACAGCTAGTTTGCACAAGTTTCTGCAAAACAAGTTTGCAGAGTACACAACAGAGAGTGTTTTGAATTCTGCATCAGAAGGTTTTGAGGGTTCCATAGACAGCACAAACTTATCTTGTGGATTGCAGACAATCCACGAGACAAGCTTGCACATCTGCTACAGTGTCAGAACACTAGAAGCTCTTAAGTCTATGGTTGCAGAAACTTGTGGTTGCATATATATGGACAAATGCAGATTGTCAAGAGGCCATATGAACTTCTAGACTCTAGTCAGTCCATTAAGAAGCTTCTAAAACTGTCATGTAAACGTATAAACAGACTGTAAAGTTTGGATGATGGATCCTAAGGTTAATGCAATAAAAAATGAAAATTAAAAGTTAATTTTGATGCCCATTTTATTGAAAAACAAGTATTCACATACTACATATCAAATTTAATGATTTTCAAATCTTCATTTTATCTTTAGTCACCATAAAAAAGTCAAAATTCGTGAAATATCATGCATTGAAGACTAAATTTGCCAAAAGCAGCAAATTTGCTCACTGCAAACCTGAACCATTTTGAAAATTAATATAAGAGAATGTTAATATAATATTTAAAACAATTGTAGTTAAATATAATCCTCATATCTTGACTCATAAGTCAAGAGGTGGAGGGGAAGATGGAGGAAGATCTAATCAATTATTCGGAGGATAGAGAGATTGCATTACTAACTCCTATCTTTAGCTCTAGATAAAGTATGGAAGGCATCTAGGCATATGAGGGAGAAATTTATACAAAACAAGGGGAAATTCCTAAGGTGAACTAGGAATCCTAAGTTCCAAAGGCAATTATAAAAGCTTCGCAGAGGCAAACATTGTACCAGTCATAAATTCCATATAGGAAAACAGGAGAGATAAGGATGTCAGAAGCAGTAACTCTTGGTACAACTCTGAGCTTACAAGTCATTTTGAAGGGGGAGACCCAAGGGAGAGCCTCATTTATTTGGCATTCAAAGGACGAGTGATTGTTTGAGAAGAAATGTAACAGGCAGTTGCAGTTGAAAAATGTAGATAGAAAAGCATCAAAAGAAGAAGGGGTAGGCTCCAGACAGGGTTTTGGCATATTATCCATGGCTGAATTGTCAAACACTAGTTCTAACAATGATTCTGCTAGTTGTAAGTTGAATCCTAGTGTTCCTAGAAAGAACTCGGAGGCTTTGGTTAATCCAGTCAATCAGGGAGTCCATTCTAGTGCGATTGAGTGTGATGCCACCTCAGCAGATGATGATGAGGATGATGGCACATTTGATGGAGAACTGGCTAGTATGGATAAAGATGATGATGATGAGAGTAACAGTGAACGGTCACTTGCATCAAAAGTTTGTACATTCACCATTAGTGGAAGCAACTTTATGGAACAACATTGGTACTTCTGCTACACTTGCGATCTGACTATTTCTAAAGGGTGCTATTCTATTTGTGCCAGGGTGTGCCACAGGGGTCACAGACTTGTTTACTCTCGTTTAAGCCATTTATTTTGTGATTGTGGAGCAGCCCCTTGGGACATATTTCTGGAAACAACAATAAAATGTACTTGCTACCTCACAATAGAAACCCAGGGTTTACATTGACCAATTTGTTTTCCAGGGTTTACGTTGACCAATTATGTTGACACTACCTACTGTTCAATAAGATCTAATGCAAATACCAACCCCAAATCACCCACAGTACTAAGGATCTAGGTATACACCAAATGCCCATTGTAGGAGGATACAGCGGAGAGACAAAATGGTTGAATAAAATGAAAAACACCCACCACAAATTCCACAAATGGGCTTCATAAAAACCTGTAAGTGCCCCAGCCCTAGCCAAAGTACTCCAAATCCAGATTCCCCATACACAACAGTCTATGAGAAGGGGGCTTCAAGTCAAATAAAAAATGAAATGGGTTCAGATGAACTTACTGCTCTGAAATCCACCATAGAGACCGAGCAAGAATACCAATGGAACGAGCATGGATAGCAGCACCAAACCCACAACTGCAACTCCAAATTTCCTCCATCCCTTCTTCATAGACATAATTTCCTTATGAAAATGCTAATCACCGGGTTCTATTTTCCCTCCTTGCCTGCACCATCAGATCTAGAGGTTTAATGCCCAGAAACTCATGAGCGGGTGAACAGAAATGTATCACAGGCAATGGTACACCCAAATCAGCAAAAGACATTCTATCCTAGAAATTGTAATTCACTCAAAATCTAGTACTGTGGTTAATTTGAGCAAACTGTGCATAGGGCAGAGCACTAGAGTCGAGGAGGGAATTTTGTGGAGCGAAGCGAACCCCCAGTGAAGCATAGATAAAAAGCACAAGGGATCAAATTAGTCACAAATCTATTTTATCAAATTGGAATGGATGGTACACTTCATCAATGTGTACCATCATATAATATGGAGCATTTTATAGTAGAATCTCATGCAAGAAATACTAGAGGACATTTCCCCCGCACTAAAATGACATGTTGATATTGTGTTTGGGCCTTTGGTAGCCAACATTATTGAAAATTTATTTCAAATGGTTCAAGATATGTGCATAGTGCTAAAAGGAAAGCATGAAACTACAAATTTTTATTTGGGTTAATTATAATGAACTACACCCAATCCTTCCTATTTATCCTTTTAAGCATTTGAGTGGGCCTATCCGAAGCAACAACTACATGTTTTTTTTTAGGATGTGCTTTGTAGGTTCAAATCACCTGTTTCATAGGGAAGGTTGTCATTAGTTTGATGAAAATTTTCTAGATCATGAATGAAAAGAGTAGCCATTACTACCCTAGGGACCATGGATAAGTTAGAAGCAAAAGCAAAGCTTTGGTTTCTATTCTCATGAAAAAATATGACATAAAGAGACATGTTGGGCTGACATAATTCATACAACACTTTGGGCATATTTGATGGCATGGAAGTAGTGATTGAAACAAACATCATTTTGATTAGAATTGGAAAACGGAACCACCATGCCAATGGAATATTGGGTAGCAATAGAGGCTACCACCAAAACAATCATTCAAAGAATGATTAAAGGGAAGGTTGTTGTTGGATAAAGAACACATATGGGCCACATATAGCCAAGCAGATCATGACCAATAGGTACCTTGATGGTAATTTCCATCCTTGCAACTTTGAATAAAGAGCAGTCATCCTTTTAACCAATTAAGTGTATTTTTTTAAATAATTGATCAATTTATGTGTCGTCGCTTAAGCAACGCTTTCTAGGGTAGTCGTCGCTTAAGCGACGCTTATGAGCCTAGCCATCACTTAAGCGACGCTTATGACCACAGTTTTAAAAAAAAAATTTAACTTTGTGATTTTTGATAAATTTAAAAGAAAAAATCCACGCGCCGTCGGAAGTAACTGTCGGATTTTGGATCGAAATGTAGTAGTGAGAGCCCAGTCCTTCCTCTTCACGGACAGAGGAGGAGGACCCTTATGTGTTGCCGGCATGGGCAGTGTAGTCTTCTCACATGTACGACTACCTTGATATTGTTTTCCCTTCCGATGAAGTGATTATTGAGGCCATGTCAGGAGTTGAGCCACCATGGGAGGAACTCCATCATAGATCTTATTTTCTTCTTAAGCTTGACCGCTTGGAGCATGAGCACTTTAGGGCGGTTCTTAGTGAGAGAGTTGGTAGACCTATGGTTCCATTAAGCTATCCTAGTATGATGGCTGATGGAAACATAGCAAACATATCTTCCATGATTCCTATCAATATATCTTGCGATCCTGGCAGGATAGAGAATGTCTATATTGGGGCAGAATGTTCCCATGTTGAGATTCTAGAATAGACCGAGCTATTTAAATAATTTTGTGATATCTTTGCTTGGTCTTATGACGAAATGCTAGGAATCGACCCTCGAATTGTCGAACACAATATTAAGAGTTATCCCAACACTAAGCCTATTCAACAACGCTTGTGTGCAGTGAATCCTAGGAAAGCACCCGCCATTAAGGCAGAGATAGAGAAACTGTTGAAAGATGGTTTTATCTATCCCGTTCCCTTGATGGAGTGGGTTTCAAACCCCGTTTCGATGGATAGGAAGCAAAGAGAGAACTGCATATGTACTGATTTCCGTGATTTGAATCATGCCTTTCCTAAGGACAATTTCCCCACACCATTTATTGATCAGATTTTGGATGAGTGTGTGGGAAGCAAGGTTTTTCCCTTTATGGATGGATTTTCCGGATATAATCAGATATAAATTAAACCTGAGGACCAACATAAGACTACATTTATTTTTCCTTGGGGAACTTTTGCATATCAAAAAACTTCTTTTGGCCTTAAGAACGCCAGAGCTACTTTTCAACGGGAAATGACCTTGATCTTCCACGATCTCAAGTCAATTATCAAAGTATTTTTAAATGACCTTGTTGCTCATTCTCGTATGAGAATGCGTCATTCCTATCACTTGAGATTGGTATTCGAAAGATTCCGCCATTACTTGGTTAGGTTAAATCCTCATAAGTGCATCTTTTGTGTGAATTCAGGTCACTTATTAAGATTCATTGTTTCTAAAGAGGGTATAAGAGTCGACCCTTCGAAGGTTGAGGCAATACTTTAGTTGTTTCCCCCAAAAAATATTTGTCATCTTCAATGTTTGCAAGGCATGGAAAACTTCTTACGAAGATTCATTGTCAATTTTTCCAATTTGACTAGAGGCTTCATGCGTCTTTTGAAGGACACCAACTTTTTTTGGTATGAGCGAGCCCAGGAGTCCTTTGATGTGCTCAAGTGAGCCCTAGCATCGGCCTTGGTGATTAGTCCCCTAGACTATAGCCGTGATTTTCTGCTTTATGTGGTCATGTCCATGGAGACGATTGGGATGGTTTTGGTTAAAGAGAATGAGGAGCTCCGAGAACATATCATATACTATTTGAGCCGGAATCTTATTGACGCTGATATTTGTTATTCTCATGTTGAGAAGCTTGCCTTAGCTACCGTACATGCGGTTCAATGGTTGAGACATTATATTCTCCTTCGCCAGACCTTTGTTGTAGCCCATGTCAATCCATTTCAATTTTTCCTCACTTGAAGGATGATTGGGGGAAAATATAATAAATGGATTGTCATTTTGCAAGAATTCGACCTCAAATTTGTTTCGGAAAAATTGAAAAGATCGTTAATTTTTGCAGAGCTTATATCGGATTTCCCAAGTGAGGACGAGGAGTTGGTTTGTGAAGATACGTTTGTTGATGAGCACATCTTCTTAATCTCAACTTTAGACCCATGGTATGGGGATATCATTATATATCTACAAACATTGAAGGTCCCTACTCACCTCTCATGGGATGAACGATGACGGTTACGTCACGTGTCTAAGAATCACCTCATAGTGGATAACACTTTATACCGCCATGGGGTAGATTCCATTTTACGACATTGTTTAACCCATGAAGAGGCTGAGGTAGTGCTAAATGATAGCCATAGAGGGGCGTGTGGTGGTCATTTATCTGGGTTTTCTAGCCATCGATCTTTAAGGATTGTGTAGATGCGGTCAAGAGGTGCCGCCCTTGCCATGTGTTTGCACGTAATATGCGCTCGAAACCTACCCCATTACATCCCATCATCACTGCTGGTTCCTTCACTAAGAGGGGGATTGATTTTATGGATTGCAACCCAGCTTCAGTTGGGGGGCATCATCATATCATAGTGGCTGTTGATTACTTCACAAAATGGGCTGATGTTATGCCTATAGTTAAATCCGACGGTGAGACAGCCGCGCACTTCGTATTGAACCAGATTATTACTCCGTTTGGTATTCCAAAAGAGCTTGTCATTTACCATGGATCACACTTTCAGAATTTTATGATGGAAGAGTTGGCATCAAAGTTAGGGTACAAGAAAGAGCATTCCTCCTCTTACTACCCTTAAGTGAATGGACAAGTGGAAACAGTGAATAAATCACTCAAATCCATTCTCCAACAAACCATCGCACGAAGCAAGAATAATTGGCACATTATGCTATATCCTTCTTTGTGGGCATATATAACTGTTGTTAAGACTGCCACAAGTTTTTCTCCATATCAAGTTGTACATGGAGTGGATTTGGTATTACCAGTTGAATGCGAGATTCCTTTTTTGAAGCTAGCTGTAGAACTGTTACCAGACACTTCACCATTGGAGGAGCATTTGGTCCACCTTGGTGGCTCTAGAAGTAAATAATCATCGCGTAAAGGTCTAGTACGATAAGTTTGTCTGTCCAAGGAGGTTTAGTGAGGGAGAATTGGTCCTTTTGTGGGATCAACTGAAAGAACCCTTTGGGGGAGGAAATTTTAACCCCATGTGGCATGGTCCTTACATCATCAAACGTGTGTTAGAGAAGGGCACTTATGAGTTAGTGGATTATGAGGGAACGGCCTTGGCGGAGCCTAGAAATGGGCTCTATATCAAGAAGTGCTATGCATGATTTTCAACCAATCCTAGTTATTGTATATTATTATACAGTTTTGCATAGTTAGGTATTTTTCTTATCGTGATCGGGTTTGTGATTAGTTTTTGTTTCTTTTGGAAAATGTCAATGGAATATTCCACCTACATAGGATTCGCAGATGGTGCGAGCCGTCACACTCAACACTCAGCCTCTGCTGCTTGGGTGATTTATACTCCTATGGGTCAGGTACTATCTTTAGGAGGTGTATGTCTATGGCCATTTTCCAACAATGTTGTTGAATAGAGTGCCATTATTGAGCTTTTACGGGATGCCATTTCACATGGCATTCTTTCTCTTGAGGTACATCTTGATTTAGAGTTAGTAGTGTCACAGCTTAATGGTTTGTACCATGTTATAGATCCGACGTTATTAAGAAGATTCTTACGTGTGATATTATCAGAATGGCAATTTGACAATATAACATACATACATATTCCAAGAATTAATAATCAAGTTGCTGACTCATATACTAAATACATGTTATATTGGCATTTGTTTCATACACAATAGATTCATCATGAACACAAATTTTTACACATGTAAATAAATAAACTGATCATCATAAGATTTTTTATAAACATCCAAAATGTGATAATACATAGTGTCATGATACAAAAATGAGGCTCTCGAGCCACCAAAATATAATACACGGTAATACAAAATATGTCACTCCCAGGTTTGTAAGCCTGTGGAGGAAGAGGGGGATTGTGATCATGGAAGGTCACTATGGCCCTAGCTAGCTGTCGAAATAATCGCACCCATGCTCGTGGTACACCCACCACCTCATGTTGCATAGCCTCAGGCAAGTCCTTGACTTGCACCATGGGAACTCTATGTGTCACCCTAACAAAGTTGGTATGAATGCTCTGGAGCGTCCGATCCGCATCCACACCCGTGATATCATCTCCTCTTCCCCTCCGTCTACGACAAGGGAAGCCTTCAGGCCACCATGGTCCCACATCTGCATGAAAATGGTAGATGTCACTATGTATTGTCATGCAAAAATATGTCTTTTGATGTCATATAATCAGAAAACACAAAAAAATTAAATAACTAAAAAATTTAAAAAGAGGGTCGAGATTCGTTACCTATATCGCCATATGCCGATCCTAGTGGTAGCGGTATGTCTGGGTCCCCCAAAAATCTATCCCCGCATAGGGGTAGTCATCGATGGAAACTATCTGTCATCGCCACCATAGAAAGAAATCAGCTGGATAGGGGTTGGACACCCTACCTCCCCCCAATCTATGCATTGCATATGCCTAACACTGTTGGGATGGATCTCGAACCCCGTGAAGAGGAACGTCAACTCTGGGGCTCAATCCTGGTTCACGCTCAAAGAAAAAGGTGCTCAATATGTTGCTGAACCCAAATTTCTGCACTCTGCCTGCCTTACACACACTGATCTGATGTTTCATGTTGCTCAATAGTGTGGTGCTCCAGTCATAGACCGTGGGTCTCATGCACTCCACTGCATAGAACATTAGAGGCCGTGAAGCCTGGTGGAATGATGCCAAGCCTGCTATCTTTCCCAATGTCATTCAAATGGCCTTTAGGCCCAGCACCTATATAGAGTTGGTTGGGACCTTACTTCCCACCTTCTCTGTGTCTGGATAGCAGTACACCGCAATGTACTCATTGATAGTCAGGCCACCTCTATGCCCACTTCAAGAACGAAGGTTCACTACTTCCCCCTGTCAGGAAAGTCTAGTAATAAAGTATATTTCTTCCACCTCTATGGTTAGGGACATCCCATCAATCTGGAAGGACTCAGAGTCTAGATCCCAATAATACACCAACATCTACAATATTCTTGGTTTGGCCCTCAAGCCTCCAAGACACCAAAACTTGTAGAGTCCACATGCAAGTACTGCTTGTTGAGCCATTAGATCGGCCCTTACTACCTCCTCTACATCACCATGTTCACACTCTCTCCATTCTAGGACCATCCTGCACAAAAAATTACCAGTTTTCCCATTAGATCACTCAAAAAACCTTATGCGCAGCCGCATAGATGACTGTTTGCCAAACAATTGTGTATGTATGTGGGTTTGGGGGAATTTTCTGCGTATAGGCAACCCTATACACGAAAAAACCCTCGATTTTCATGTGGGATGCAACGCCCTTTTTGGATTGGCCTAGAAACCTTAAATGACCATGGAATTTGATAAAAATTGCATTGAAATGGAAGAGAAGAGCATGGGTAAGCCCCTAGAAGAAACGGTAGTGGGTTCCACCGGCTGGATCTCCTGGAATTCGTTGTTGAAAATCTGAGCTCAATTGGGCAAAAATTTCAAATGTTTTATAATGTTTTGAAATATTTACTATTTATGGAAATTTTTCAAAATTTTGAAATTTTTTACCCCCTTTCCTATAGTTTGGACTATTTCTAATCATTTTGGACCTTTTTTGACCTAATTTATGATGTAGGATACCTTTTTGAGTGTCGTTTCAGCCGTTGGTTTGACCCATTTGTGCCGATCTCAGGTATCATGTCTAAACTGGCATATAGGTTAGGTTTCATCACCGTTTTTGTTTTGCATAACCTTATGACCGTATCATCATAGCCTTAGGTATGAACCCACTCTATTATGTCACAGAACCTTCTTGATGTTTTAGAAGTGGCATGATATGATTGGTAGAGCTTGACCTTACATGGGTAACCTAGTTAGCACCTTATTTGCATTTGGTGCCCATGCTGACGTTTTTTCTTTTAGGGTGTGGGAGTCTGTTGTATAGTATTGCCATGACATTTCGGAAGAGCCTCATACTCCTCTTGATCTTTTGCTGGCCTATTTCCCTCAAAACTCCTGCGTATCAAGTTGTAATTGCACTATCATGAGCTTTGCCTACCTTATTGAGCCTTATGCCGGCTTCCTTGACATTGCATTTCAGCCATATAGCCTGAGCTTGTCTCATGTCTAGCCACGCAGAGCCATCTTATATATCCTTTGTAGCTTGATTTCTTTTTTTACCGGGATGGGATTTTCCCCCGAGTGTCGATATCCTACACATGTGTCCTTGCATTGAGCATAGGTATGTTCCACTGCTTGGAACTAGTTTTTTTTCCCCTATGACACTCGTCCCATCCTAGTGTGTAACTATAAAGCAATTTTATTCTTTTTCAAGATTTTTAAATATTTGAAAAAGTCCAAAAAAAAATAAAAAAACCAAAAAGCCGGACAAGGAAAGATGTTATCTTTGGAATCTATCGATTCGTGTCGCCTTCGAACAGAGCACTGTATATCACATCCATTGGTTGGGTTTATATTTTGACTTTTGGAGCTGTACTCGTTTGTTTGAGTTTATCTCCACTGATTGGTTAAGCTTCCAGTCCTTATGGAGCCTTTGTCAATGCCTCCTATGTCACAGAGATGTCCCAGTTTGTATATCGAGTCTATGCTGCCTTTATTCAGTCACCATTCACCGTTACGCTCTTGTTCGAAGGAATTTGAAACCTAAGTTGGCCATTCTTCATTTATCTTGACTTTGCATGTCGGCCATTCCCGGTACAGTTACTGGTTCGTGCACCTTATGATCGAGTCCTTCCACATCATACAGCTTTGCTGAGTACCTCATGTTGGATGATGGGGGATGTATTAATTCCCTCCTTCCAGTGGATTTCATCCCATCAACTTCAGATCATTTATTCTGGGATTAGAATCTAGAGTCATTTTGAGTGCCTTGAGACTTGCAGACATCAGTGGCAGGTTCTCTCGCCATCGACAGTCTTTGGTAATACATCAATGTCCCCTGATTGATGGATCCTCTCAAGTGTTCAACCTCAACACATTTATTCACACTTGTTAGTTTGCACTCTAGTACCTTGATTCCCATTTTCATTATCGGTGGGTGATCTCGCGTCTGTTAATGGTATACATTAATGATCGCTAATCAGATGATCGACTACTATGTTCGACCTCGACACCTCTATTTGCATAGTAGGACATGTACTTGTAGTGGTTTGCGTAGAAGACCTTCCAGATTTGTGGCATCCATTATATGCTACCCACTTGATCGTGCCAGTGTTCATGAGATTTCATCTCTTGTGACTTGATTCTAGTATATGTCAGACATTTCTAGCTATTATGGAGATCTTCATCCATTATATATCTTCAGCCATTATGGAGATATTGATCCTTGGTATATCTTCGTCATGGAGATTCTGATCTAGGTATATTGTACATGGTGATGACCACTTATGTGATATCTTGTATCATGCCTATTCATGGCCATTGTACTCTTATGTATCTGGGATTGCTATGTGCATTTACAGTTATTTGTAGAGTTGTATCATTGTACTATGCTGATTGGGTGGCTGGTATTCCATTTGGGATTCTTCATCACTCCACTTCTAGGATGGACTTATAATTGTCCTGTAATTAGTTGGATGTCAATAGCTCTGATGATCACTTACTTATTTTTGCTTGTTGTAAACTCCTGTGGGGATTTTCTTGCCGACATGAATTGGATTATCTGTTCATAATGGTTGTTTACTATTCTGATTCTAAACAATTGTTCATCAGGAAAACCATCCTTGACACTGCTTGGTTCTTCTCCTAATTCTATCCTCAATAGATGATCAGGTCCGACATTCAACTGCATTGGTTTTATAGTAATCTCAAAATCCAACTCTTGGAATAGTAGGAACCATCAAAAAATATTCCCCTGCCCCCAACACATGTTTATTAACCAAGTATTTCAATGCTCAGTGATCTGTAAACATTTGGAAATGGCCTCCTAATAGATAGTTATGGATTTTACATCATGCATATAACATTTCCAATCCTTCCCTTTATGTTGTTGTGTAGTTTCTCTCTACGGTAGATATCTTCCAAATTACAAACGCAATCGGTTGGTTGATTTCTCCTTCCCTCGGTTGAGCCAATATTACTCCTAATGTGACTAATGAAGCATGGACATGTACGTGGAACTACTTCATCAAGTATGCAAAGACTAATATTAGTTCTGCAACCATATTTTGTCTTAGAGTGTCGATGCTTCTCTGATATTTTCCGTTCCACTCGATCTTCACATCCTTCTTCAACAACTTCTCCATTGATGCAGTGATCATCGCGTATCCTCTTATTGATTTTTGGTAATATCCGACATGACCCAATGTCACCCTTAGCTATTTTATCATTGTAGGTGTCAGTAAGTCAACTATTATCACAATATTTGTAGGATCAACCAACATCGCCTCTGTACATACAATTTGTCCGAGTAGAATCTCAAATGGAGCGCATAATACACACTTCTTTAGATTTAATGAGATATGGAGTTCTCGACACCTTTCAAACATAAATCGGATATTTACAGTATAATCCTTTACTAGGACATAGACATTCTAGCCATCCATATAGACTACCAAGAATTTATGGATAAATTCCTTAAATGCAACGACAACTATCCTAGATAAAATTGTTGGCATGTTCTTGAGCCCAAATGGAATCATCGTATACTGAAAACATCCGCACTTTGTTACCCTCTTTGTTACGAAAATGGTTTTGTGTCTATTCTCCTTCCCAATCCTTATTTGGTGATAGCCCAAAAATCCATCTATAAATGATTAGTTTTCTTTACCTCCAACTCATTTGAATACTTCATCAGTAAACGGTGTCGGAAATAGATCATGTAGAGTTCTGTCATTCAACTTTTGGAGGTCGACATAGATCCAGATTTCCCCTATATTTTTGTCCTACACAACCATCATACTGATCCATTATGACTCTTCAACAGGTTCAATAATTCCAACATCCATCATCCTTTATTATTCTTTTTTGACACATTCTTTGTGTCTCATGTTCAACCTATACAGTCGATTCTTTACTTGTTATGGAGAGAAACTTCCTAAGGCTTGGGGGTACCACAATAGACAGCATGACACCAGAAGTCAATCTTTCCCAATATGCAAGAATAGTAAGAAAATAAAACACTAAGGGATATCGAATCATACCTTATTCCCGACGGTTGAAGTAGATCCCTGTTGAGCTTTTCCAATGCAATTGCAATTACAATTTTCTCTCAACAACAACAAAAAAAGCAAGCATGATATATATAAATGTGTTAGAGATATCCTAGCATATATAATCAACCATGTACAAGAAATTAAATACATCCATGGATTCAATCTTCATATTCAAAATGCACATGAATTGGATAGGAAAATATATTTCTATTAATAAATCAGAGATACAGTACTGCCAAAATCTGTCGTCAATTCTCTAAACCAGAGAAACTGAGTCCTCCACCTAGGCCTACACCATTTCAATCCTCAATATCTATATATCAAGCTCAGAAAGAAACGGCAAGCTTAGGGAGAGCACTATGTGCTCCAAGGGACAAAGGCATGCAGACTCAAGTATAAGCAAAGTTGAGGCAACAATGGACTATAGTTTTCTTACTCTTCAATCTCTCCCCATTTCAATGTATCCAAGGGGTTCCTTATATAACACTCCAAAGAGGTAATGGAGGGTCAAATACGAGAGTTCTCAAGGAATTTTGAAGGCCAAGAGTCAAGTTATTCAGACTCAAATAAGGAAAACTCCAAAAATATTTGTCATTTTGCACACATCTGGATGTACGTGGGTCCGAGGTCAAAAGTTGCATATACACATGGGTATTTCTTTAAAGGTCGTGTATATGTATAAAAAGGTAACTTTTGGGGATGATATTGGAACATCAAAGCATAATATAAGTCCATGGGGTCCAAGAAGTCCGCAGAGGGACAGGGAAGGCCATAAATGTGTGATCTACCTAGCGTGGTAAAATCAACTATAACAGACCCCCCCTAATGTGTGAGGTCATATGGGTAACATGATGGAAAAAACACATTATAAAATCCATCCTATAAGTGGAGTAATGAAGAGCCAAGTGGAAGAACTAGCCACCCATCAGTACAGTATAATGATAAATCATTACATGCGACTGCAAATAGATGTAGCAGTCCCACATACATAAGAGTACAATGGCCATGTATAGGCATGATATACAATGTGTCATGTGTGGTCATTGTCACGTACAATATACAATGGATCAAGATCTCCATAATGGATGAAGATATTTGATATACACTGGAAATACTAGAATCATGATCATGAGAGCTGAAATCTCATGAATACTGGAACGATCAAGGAGGTAGCATATATGGAATTCCACCAACCTAGAAGGTCTTCTACACAAACCTCTATGGGTACATGTCCTACTATGTGAGTAAATGTGTCAAGGTCGAACATAGTATTCCATCGTTTGATTATAGGTCATTGATGTACACCGTTAACAAATGCGAGATAACCCACCGATAATGAAAATTGGAATCAAGGTAGAGAGTGCAATCTAACAAGTGTAAATAGATGTGTGGAGTTCAAACACTTGGAAGAATCCATCGATCACGGGACATTGATATATTCCAAAAATTATCTATGGAGAGAGAACCTACTACTAATGATCGTAAGTCTCAAGGAACTCAAATAACTCTAGACTCATATTCCATAATAAATGATAAGATGTCGATGGAATGGAATCTGCTGGGAGGGAATTAAGGCATCCCCCATCAACCAACACGAGGTACTCAGCAAGGCTGTATAATGTGGAGTAGCTCAATGAACAAGATGTGTAGGAACCAGTAACAATACCAAGAATGGCCGACATGGAAAGTCAACATAACTGAGGAATGGCTAGCTCAAGATTCAAATTCCTTCACACAAGAGCATAAGGCAATTTGTAACATCCTCGACCCTCCTACTGGTGAAGAGGAGGGTACCATACCCTTATCTATCCAGGAAACTAGCCCCATGAACATACACATAAAAAAATGAAATGATTTGAAGTAAAACTTGCATACATTATTACCATACAGTGGAAGCAAAACAATGCATTTAAGTATTTAACATGTTCATTGTAATTCATTAAACATCAAATACAATTGTAGATATTGAACACAATAGAATACTTATCTTAGGAGGAATTCGTCCCTCAACTAGCTATGTCGTTGCAACGTTCCACCCAACCATAGGCGAGTGTGCCCTTTAATCTCTCAGCAAAACAACCACCCCCAAGCTAGGAATGATTCCCCAAGGAATAAGGAACTAAGCAGGCTCACACATATCCAAAGATACGCAATAGTACATAGCCAAGCCAACGTAGTTGGGTTTATCAGGACATCAGTGAGTTGGGAAAAGCTGACTACTAAGCTAGTGGGCTCACTGAAGAGCTAAGGACACCTCCACCAAAAATAGCCTGACTTCTAGGACACCCACACACACCCAACATAAGGAATCAATCCCTTCTCTACTACATAGTCCCTCAGGCCTTGAATTATCTTCTAGTGCTATTTAGGGGTTGTGGAGAAGAAATCCAGCCCTATAGCTCTGTCTATGAGGGTCCCTAACACACCAGGTTTATCAAGCATGCCAAGCCTTCATTCCCACTCCAATACAGTCCAAATACCAACCACTGCATATACACAGCAAAATAAAGTAATTCGTAGCTCTAGGGAAGAAAAGGGAAATATTATTGCAGCCAAAATGGTGCTTCACAGCTCATACCGAGCAAGGCGATCAAGAGTTGTTCTTGGCCCTAACGTGGCCACATAACAACTCAGCGATAACCCACACCCGTGGGGAAAAACAACAACCATGATTTATCCACTGAAAAAAATGGGAAATACATAGCCCAATTGGGAAGGGAATCAGACACAATAGACTCTCAGCATGGAGATGGATTCATATACACTGACCCACAAATTGAAGGAAATTGCACACACAACAAAATCGAAAGAGGAAGACTGAACCAGTGATGGTATGCATGTGTGAAGACTAAGTGACCACGTGAGGGAAGATACCAAACCTGCACGTGAGGAGAAAATGTCCAGGAACCCCTAGTCGTAAATGAGAAACCACAATAGCAAAGACCAAAACGTGAATGTCACATACACAGGAAAATTGTGAATGGTAATAAAGGCTCCCCCCCAGCTCTCTGCGTGCAAACCAAAAATGAAGAAATCCTGGAAGAAAATGGGTAGTGTCTCTTCCTACCCATGTGAGGGTGAATAAATCTCCTAGAGGAGTGTGTGTGTGGGCAAGGACTGACAGTCCTGCCACACACCACTTCCTATGCAATAACTGTCCCCAACCAACTCCATAGTATTTAATTTGGTAGTTGAATAAGACAAGGAAAGGTGAGTAAGTAAAAAGGGTGGGTGACAACTAAATGGGTTTATCAAATAACACTTGGATTTTCCCCATTGGCCCCAAGGGTTAAATAATTTCCCTCCCTATCCTTAGGAAAATCATGCCCTTTTCATTATGGTTGCATTGACATAGCTGGTTGCGGGTATTTTTAATTAAAATGCATGTTTCCATGATGCCATAATTAATATGTGCCGGATAGCATGATATACCATCGGCAACAATTTTAATCCCCGAAACATAAAACAACCAAATCGATGGTGGGGATTTTTCCTTTAGCTCCATACCACGATTAATTACAATATATACATGATATACATTTTAATGCAAATAGGGTCAAAACCGGGGTGTTACACAAGTGGTGACTAAAGGTGGGAAACATGGACTTGATATGCAAACTGGGACATCTCTATGACATAGGAGAAATCAACAGAGGCTCCATGGGGATAGGAGGCACAACCAGATAGTGGAGATAAATTCATAGTAATCAGTACATATCCTAAATTCAAACTAATAATGCAACTAATGGATGTGATATACAGTGCTCTATTCAAAGGAGACATGACTCAGCCGCTACCAAATATAACATTGTTTGCTGGAATATTTCACCTCCTGCGGACAGCAAGGTGTTCCACTGGTATGAATGGTTCAGATCCAGAACAAATAGAGGACAGAGGTTAAAGACTCTCCCTATAAGCTATATATATCTAGAATAGAAGTCTTTGATAGTCTACCTATGTACCTGCAATCAAGATCAACACGAAACAGATCAAAGAAACCAAAATATGATCTACTAATCTATGCTAGTGACTAAGGAATCTAGAAACATATATGCAAAATCACAACAAGAACAACATATGTGGGACAGAAATCAACTTGCATTAAAGAATATGAAGAATTCTACAACCAAGCCTTAGTGTTGACATGCATCTCCATGAAACCAGACCTTCTCATCCCCAAGAGCTCCAACTCTAGCTCTCTATGCTCTCTCCAAATGATCTTGATCCAATGGTCAGTCCAACATCATAACAATACCTTAAGTGTTATCCCCTCAACTATGGCTATGAGCTCTTATTTATAGGTCTTTAATGGATAGAGATGGTTGAGAAATTAGTGGGTGAGGTGGCCTCTAAGATCCTACGATGAGGGATCTCGAGCTCAACCAACCCACATCAGTAGGGATAAGGCAGGACACAAGGCTTATCATCTAGAAGCCTCAAGAAACTTCTCTTTTTCCCTTTTTACCCAAGGTACCACGTTTCTCCTTCTATGACAAAGCGGTTCTGGTAATAACCGCTTATGGACTAAGGCCCATAAGTGGTGGCACCGCTTGTGGGAAACAAAGTATGGGCGGTGCAAACAAGGGTACCATGTATGGATAAAGAGTCAAGCACAGTGCTGGGAATTTGTATGAAAATATTTGACAAATGATATGAGTTTCCACTCCAAAAGCTGGGATTCAGGGCAAGTAGGTATGTCAAATGTCTTATCACATGATGGTGACAGGATTTTGGTATAACAAACATCTTTTCCTGTCTGGCTTTTTATGTTTTTTTATTTTTTTGGACTTTTTCATATATTTTGAAAAGCTTGAAAAATAATAAAAGTTCTTTATAGTACATAACTAGGAGGAGACGATTTCCTAGACATGCAAGCTAGTTCTAAGAAGTGGAACATACCTATGCTCAATGCAAGGAAACATGTGCAGGATAACGACACTCGGGGGAAGGTATCCTCTCGGTAGAGGGGTGATCAAGATGCAAAGGATATGTAAAAGGATCTGCATGGCTAGACATGAGACAAGCTTGGGCTATATGGATGATAACTCGAAGTCAGGGAGCCGACATAAAGATCAAGAAGACAAGAAAAAATCATGAAATGCAATTACAACTTGATATATACAACGGAGTCCCTATGGGGAAAATATAGCATAAAGTTCAAGAGGAGTATGAATCTCTTGCTCAAGGACATGGTGGGACTAAAAAGAGACTGCCACAACCTAAAGGAGGCAACTCATCATGGGCACCAAATGCAAAAATACAATATAACTAGGGCACCCATGTATAGGAAAGCTTTACCATTCACACATTACCACTTCTAACAGCAACATGAAGGTTCCCTAATATCTATTGTACAAGATTAAACAACTTATAACTAAAGGTATGGGTTTACCAACATACTCTTAAAACTTGCAGGAAATCAACTTTAGAGTGTAGAAAGGAAACAAGAAGATAGGATAGACTCACCCGATTCACAACGATTGGTCCTAGCTTTGTCCTCTTCAGCTCTGCTTCTCCTCCAAATCTTTCACGGATGTTTCTCCTTCACCTGTAAAGAGCAAATCCTCCAAGTGCAAGCTTATACATGTATATGGGGTAGGTTAGATAAACAAGATATAGAGTGATTAATCATAAATATTCATTAAACCATAATACATGGAAGACATTCAAAACACATTTGGAAGAAGGATTCTCTTTATTAACAATAGTGAATGAGTTAAGATTACAACCCAATGCCTAAGACAAGGAATCCTCTACAACCAAAGGATTCTGAGTTCCACTACTCCAAAGACATCTGAACATACACCACCAGCATAACTTCACTCTCCAAGTATGATTGATTAATATCGTCCCCAAGGCCTTTATTTATACTTAGTGAAATAAGCCAGTTTCGAGGGTTTAGGAGGTTGAGACAGCTAAGATGGTTATAGTTAAGGGCTTAACAAATATCAAATAATCACGATTTATTATTTTTAATGTCAAAGGAAAGCATACGTGGGTATTGATACAAGCAACCTGCGTATGACACGCGAGTTTCTCTAAGGTAAGTCTGCGTACAGATCTGTATGTGGGTTGCAATTAAAAATAATCGCATACAGTATGCGACATGCTGTAGGAAAAGTCATGTATGTATGCGGGTTGTATATAGGAAATGGTGCGTACAACAATTGACATATTCAAAGGTGAAAGTGGCAAGCTGGATGGATAATGAATGTATTTCATAACATGCCCATCTATAGTGTTTTAGGCAACCTTCAATCCATAAATGTCATTTTGTGTGCCAACATAGGAAATGTCAGCACTTAGACAGAGAAGTGCCATTTGGGTGGATAACAATATCATGGAATGGGTTCATACCTAAGGTTAAAATGAAATGGTCATAAGGTCATGCAAAATGTAGGCAAATGTCAAATCCTAACCTATATGCCAGTTTGAGCATTGTACTTGTAACAGATACAAATGGGTCAAAGCCTCAGAGAGAGTGTACAAAAAATGGACCCTACATGACAATAATATTATCCCTAAACAACTGGAAACAATCAGTAAAGTGTCCAAACTATAGGCTATAGGGAGGATTTATCATGACAACTCCATTCAAAGGAAACAATACGGTGTATAATGGGACATAAGAAGGAATGTAAGGCATAGACCCAACGTCTGCATATCCACTACCACCCCCCAAGAGGGTGGACACTGGTGTTAAGACTGAACAAAGGGAGTGAAAATACTCTGCAAATGGAGTAGAGGATGGAATATGACCACTCCCAAATCTTTGATCAAGGTAAGGGATTGTGGTTCCCTCGAGTCCAACACCAATGTCTGCACTAGGACCTAAAGTGAGTAACAGGATATTAGTAGTGATACCGTCCATGCTAAACATAAAAGGACCTGAAATCAAGAGAACATAAATATACTCAAGTAACCACGATCCCAAAATCCAAGTAGCGCACAAAGAGAATACTCCTAAGAAAATCTACATCCAGAATACAAGAAAAACAAGGTGAGGATATGTGAGATCCCGAATGAAACATGGATGTGTCACCTAGGAGAGGCTTGAAACTCCCATACACTACAAGTAGAGGTGTGTAACCAATTATAGTGGCCCTCAACTTCAACGCGTAAAGAGACTATGCTGTCTGACCCCTACTTTGCCAGGACACCTACAGAATAACCTCTGGAAGTATCCCCTTCGATACCTAGGTAAGGAAACTAAGGTCAACCCAATATAACCAATGCTCAGGTGGACAATCGTCGAAGGGATCTACTGTATGGGAAGGGTATCAAAGCTAGAAAGTGTTGAAAGATCCCCCATATATGAATACGATCCTGGAAATATCTCTACTGCTCAAAAAAGTGACCAAGGGCTATCCCAATCACAATCATGCACGCTGCCTTGTTCTTGACTCCTGTGTAAGAGGAGATTCCTGAGAAACACTAATTATACCAAGGATTTCACTCTCTCACCTGGATAGACACCTAATTGTTTGTGTTTAGTAGTCTTGGAGAATTGACTCACAATGAAGTATTCCAAGACTCTAAATCCTAATCTTGTTGGTGAACCCTATAAAAGAAAAATGTGTAGTTCATTTTAATTAAGTGTTTATTTTAATGGATGTAATTAATCAAAAGGAAATGGTCATGCAACTAGTGATATGAAGAATTAGTAGTGAAATAAAATTGCACACTTAACAAACCATGCCAAGTGCAAATCTTTGTCAAATGAAAAATGGGGTATGCCACTACATGAGATGCATTTTTTTCCTTCAAATGATAATGCAATCATTCCTATATGAAATCAAAAACATAACTATCATCCAAGAAATCCAATGCAAGTACCTCCCTAAATCCATATGTGAGATACAAGTAAGAATGCAACTATTTTATTGTTTTGAAAATGCAATAAAATTCATTAAAATTCTTAGTCTCTGCAACAAGAATCAAACACAATCCAAGCAAGACACTGAGACAAAAATACTAATGCACTAATGGCAAAAAAAAAGCAAATAAATGACTAGAACTACTTTCAAAGAAAAATCAATGAAAAAGTGGTCTCTGGTCAAGAAAGAAGAAGTCAACAGAAATCATCAGAACCTAGGAAGACCCAGCCACACTTAAGCCACCCAACAACTTCCAACAACATCAAACTCAACCAAAAGGGAGGATGTAAATTAAAGTTCAAAGAAAATTTGTGTATGTACAAGAATTTTATCCAAAAACCTACATGTATATGTTACTTTTGGCCAAAAAAATGCGTGTATACGCAAATTTTGGCCAAAAACCTGCATATGTACGCGAACTTTAGCCAAAAACCTTTGTATACAAAGAAGAAAGTGGTAAAAGAAGGCCAAGGGTCAAACCAATATAGGGGAAGGTCAATGGATGAACTTATTACTTAATGCGACACATAAACAAGGAGAAACAAGGAGCAAATCAAGTCCATTGTTCCCCCAAACCCCAAATAAAAACAAGGAACATTCCCCAGTGGAGTCACCAATTCTATTATGGAGAGAAACTTCCTATGGATTGGGGGTACCACAACAGATAGTATGACACCAAAAATCAAGATTTCCTAATATGCAAGAATAGTAAGAAAATATAACACTAAGGGATATCAAATTATACCTTATTCCAGATGGTTGAAGTAGATCCACGTTAATCTTTCCCAATGCAATTGCAATTACAATTTGCTATCAACAACAACAAAAAAAGAAAGCATGATATATATAAATGTGTTAGAGCTATAATAGCATATATAATCAACCATGTATAAGAAATTAAATACATTCATGGATTCAATATTCATATTCAAAATGCACATGAATTGGACAGGAAAATATATTTCTATTAATAAATCAGAGATACAATAGTGAGAAACTTTGTCAGCACTTCTGCGAACCAGAGAAACTGAGTCCTCCACCTGGTCCTCCACCACTTCAATCCTCCATCTATCGATAAAAAGATCACAAATAAAAGGAAATATTGGGAAGAACACTATGTGCTCCAAGGGACAAAGGGATGTAGACTCAAGTATAAGAAAAGCTGAGGCAACAATGGACTATAGTTTCGTTACTATTCATCTCTTCCCCTTTCAATGTTTCAAAGGGGTTCCTTATATAGCACTCCAAAGATGTAATGGTGGGTTGAATCCAAGCATTCTCAAGGAATTTGGAAGGCCAAGAGTCAAGTTATTCGGACTCAAATGAGGAAAACTCCAAAAATATTTGTCATTTTGCACACATCCCGATGTACGTGGGTTTGAGGTCAAAATCTGTGTATACATGAGGGTATTTCATTAAAAGTCATGTATATGTATAAACAATAAATTTTTTGGGATGATATGAGAACATAAAAGCATAATATAAGTCCATGGGGTCCAAGGAGTTGACATAGGAAAAAGGAAGGCCATAAATGTGTGATCTATGTGGCGTGGTAAATTCATCTATAACATTACTAGTTTGGCATCGGGTTTCAACGGAATCTTTATTCTCCCAATTTTCCAGAAATACCCTTGATCTCAGAGAAGTTATTTAGGAAGAAGTCCTAAAATTCATGCAACATATATTGTTACTTTTCCTATGGTCGATATGTGCCAATAATCTCTAATACTAGCAAAATTTGGGTCCTCTTTTGTCTCGATATTGACCTTCTTTACTTTTAGTGGTTTCTTGAATTTGTCCCATGGTACTTCTGGTGCTATAAAATCATGAATTTTCTCTAATTATGGGATAACAACATATTTTGTCTCATCATCAGCATCTATTTCTCCTGATACATTGTAACATATCATCATCATCTATGATGTCACCAGTTAGTGTGGTTCCACTGGTAACTCGATTAGAACTATCCCTAAGACTTTGTCACGAATGTCTTGTAGTGAATTGTTAATGAATGGATTATCATTCATAAATATGAATTTATGACTAAATATGACAAAGGACTCTTCCCATGTTGTAGTTTCCCTACGCAATTCTGTATAAACATACCACTTTTGTGGAATTTCGTCCAGCATATGAACAAACTCATGGACCCACTCTTCTTTCATCCTCAATACCCATGCGATATGGCATGCAATCAGGTTGTCGATGTGAACATTCCCCAAATAGAACCTCTATCATTTGTCGACATATCTGGAAATACGTTATTGTTTTATTATGCATAGCCCACCATCTTGTCATAGTGACCTTCAATGTTTCCTCTAGTGCTAGTAATCGTTGCAGTTCAAAAACTTTATCTTCAAACTCCAGGATGAAGGTCGCTAAATTCGGTAGTACTTACTATGTCAGTAAGTATATGAATTCTATATTTACCCACCTTAGATAATGAGTGATTCACGCAGATTTCATGATCGATAGTTCGTGTAGTCGATTCTTCTAGTTTTCTAATGCTTCATCAGAGTCTGAAGACACTGAACTACTTCTCTGCCACCCTACCTCTCCATCTGTAGTGGGATTGATATAATCCTCAGAAATGTTGTAGGCATTATCATATCCTCCCACGACTTTGTATTTTATTGGTTAGACATATCTTTCTCCCTTGAGGGCATCCAATGGGGCGATGACCCTCATATCGCTATTTTCAATTGTCATGACCCATTTTTTGAAATTGATAACTGCCATGTTTTCATTTTCCCAACCAATTCCCAGCAGTGCAGGGTATGAATTGTTCTCATATACTATTTCTATAACGTTGAAATCTATGTATGTCTTTATCCCTTTCACTTCGACTGGTAGACGAGGTACTTTACCAATTGGCGACAACTTCGCTTGATTTTCAAGTCGTAGTTGTACCAGAGACCAAACCAACTGCGACTTCCCCATCATTTCCAATGATTTATTTGTTTGAATATTTACATCCGATACTAGATCCAAAATGCCTAAATCCAAATCATAGTCATCAATCTAGACATTCATCCTCATCTCCCTTCCTAATTTCTTCTTGTGTAATGAATTCACTATTATTTCTTGTTGTCATTATTCTTATGAATACAATAAAATTTCTATCTCTTCCAATGCATCTGGATCCTTTGCCAATGTCAGAAAAATATCTAAGAAATATTTCAAGGTACTAGCCTTTTGTGATGATTCTGGTAACTTTGTCGAATCAAAGAATGGTGGCATCCCGTAGATAGGTAACTTAGCACAATTCCAATTTAGTATATATCTCACATCAAATAAAGTTTATTTGTAAGCGTTTACATCAAACTGCACCTTGTTTTGAGCCACTGGTTGGACATTTATCAATGGTCCACCAACTCCTTTCATTTCTTCTCCTATCGTTATGAATCCCACATTTTTTTGTTGAGTACTTGGCTCTATTGATATTTTCCCTACGTTTTTTCCTAGACCTTTGTTCTGAGTTGCATTCTGATTTTGATGTGGTTGTGTTGCAGTATTTTCCTGCCAGTTCTTAAAAAACTGTGATCATTCCTCGATGGCATGGTTGGAAGCGTAACCTTTTTTTGACACTATCATGTCTACGGGGGTTCACTCCATGTATCTATTGACACATATGGACGTAAGCTCCCTAAACACTATCCTAGACAAGTTTTATCCTATCCAGCAACACCTACAAAGTAGGTGCAGTCTCACCCAAGATGTCTGAGGGAGGGATGCAAGAACTACGTTTCTGTAGGGGGAAGAGGACTTATTCACTATCTCTTATTCTTTCCCAACATCACTTAGATATCCAAGCTTTACACATATGGTTTATCATTTCAACTTAGCACTAATCAAATCTACTCATTATCAGTATTCATAATTGTTCTTATTCAAACATAGACATTCTGATTGCGCAATGCATAAAATATATCAACATGTACTAACCCATCTCACCCTACAAGACTTCACATCATTTATATTCAAGAATATAAATTAATATAGTGCATCTTTATACAATTCACAATATTTACAAAAACATAGGAACAACAGAGAATTGCAACTTCAACATCATATCCATATTATTCCTGAAACACGGCACAAAAGACAAACATTCCTAGGTCAATTAGCCTCAAACCAAAAATATATCCATCGACAGATCAATTCATTTGCAACTGAACATATTGAGTGATCTATAGATCATATCACCCTCCAATTTATTCCTTCCTCTTACAATCTAATTCTATTTATAGGATTTCTAAGCCACGGTTACAAAATGGTCACTGTAACCAATTTCCTTACTAACTTGACCAAAATTACCAAACTTATATCTTCTTCTGCCACATTTGAATTTTCCTTCTCTTATTGGTGTCATGATTGTCTTTTAGTTTGTTAATGTCCATACTTTGTGGCTTTGAACCCATTTTCAATAATCACCGACAACAGGTGAAAATACCTACATAACGATATGATCATTATATGTTATAGATCTCTTTCGGGGTGGATCCCTCTGATGAGGAGGATTGTTGTTGGTGTTGAGAATGTTAGAGCAGTGACAATGTGAGGCATTATGATGGAGGAGAAGAGCTCATACGAGGAGGAAGACACTAAGGAGGACATAACGTCAAAGGAGGATGAATCAGACTAGCAGTGTGTGATGCTACCCCAAATGCATTTGAGCAATGGGGATTTTTGTATGATATGTATGATGAGATGAGAAAGCCTGTGGATATTCTCTTTTTGTACTGAATATGAAGATGTTATATGAATGCATGCAGATGTATATTTTTGTATTTTTATGTGTCTTATGAGACTCTTGTTATGCTAAGGACAATGACTATATGCTATATATGACATATGTATGGATGACTATATGATGATGCATGATGTAGTTTATTTCAAATATGTGATGATTGATGTGCCACTCTAGAACATCCTTATCCATTTGGTATGATATACTATCAAGAATTATAGAAACATGCATTAATGAAATAGATTCTAAATCTCTAACCAAGTGACTAGTGTGTAAGAACTTTCTAAAGAGGCAGGGATCATGTACCCATTAAAAGTAATTCAACTGGGTGACAAGAAGATGGGAGTCACAAAAGACATTAATACAAGGAATACCAAAGTGAAAGGAGGTGGTAACGAGACCAACAACACCATCATAGTTGGCATGGTTGTTTGTAGCAACACCAACATACATTTCATGGATGTCGATCAACTCATGTGATGGGGAATAAATGACCAATGTAGCTAAGGTGAGATTAGAAGACCATCTACTTAAACCATAAACAAAACCAACATAGGAGAACAAGGTAGGATCCATCTAGATATAGCAAGGAAAAAAACTGTGAGGCTCGTGGTAAAAATGATGCAAAACAAGAAAAGAAAAATATGGTATAAGGGTATTTAGGTTGGTCGACTTAGGAATAGAATCTCTTGAGGTATATCCCATTGCACGGATTATTTAAGAGGTGTTTGTCGAAGTCAGCAAGGAGATATGCCCCCTTTCCAAGACAATCATGGATGATGTTGTTATCACTCCAGGAAACTCCTCTAGGTTGTAGCTCGAGCATGCCTGGTATCTTAAATTGTTTTGAGGGTTTTTCTGAATTGGATCAAGCTGGATAACCTATATAACCTCTCACTCTAAAGACATGCATGAGGCTCACTCAATCACAAGGCTTTTAGTTACAACTTGTTCAATAGTTTGACAAAAAGGTGCAGGGAAGGATAACTCACCAGGCTGGAAGACTTACACACATAACACATGCATATAAATGGCTAAATCCTGCTGAGGATGGTGTTTATAAATAAAATATCACTAAATAACTAATAGGATGACAGCTATCGGCCCTTTAATAAATATAAGAATTACCTAAATGCACATTCAGGTAATAAACACAGTAAAGAAAGAGATTGTTGAACAAATCACAACAAAAGATATTATACTTAGAATAAACCGGATGAGACGCTTGATAATGGAATAGGCTCATAAATCCCCAGATTTGAACCTTTATTATTAAATTAATTGTGGGCTTTATAGCCTTTTACAAAAAAGAGGCCTCAATTTGTCTTTTTCCCACCGTTGTGGCTCTTTAGTAGACTAACTTGTTGATGGTTAGTCTATATGTCTTTTGATCATCAATGATCTTTTATTTTCATGCTATCGCAATGTTGTGAACTTTGTTGATCTGTATTCCTTTTGTTTCCTGTCATTTCGGTGCCCCATTGAACTATCTTGCCAATGGCTAGTGATTCCAAGTTCCGACGTTGAAATTTTTGTCTGTTCATGGAACCCATAGTTTATCTTTCTTCCATAGTTACGACTCCTCAGAGGACTAGATCGCCAACAGTTAGTCTTTAGAAACTTCAATCACTGATGAGTCTGTATTGTTTCGGAACCCACAATAAGTGTTTCATCTGCCCTTGCTGCTCCTTAGTGGAATATCTCGTCGATGCTTTTAAAGTTTTAAAGTCTCAAACTGATTTCGTTGGTGATCGGAACTCAAAACCTCTCACCATCGGAACTTTTAATCGTTATTTTCTCCGCAGTTGCGATGCCTTTGGGAACTAGCTCGCCAATATGTAGTCTTTAAAACCTCTAATTGGTAATG
This sequence comes from Pseudotsuga menziesii, assembly GCA_001517045.1. Classification (NCBI taxonomy): domain Eukaryota; kingdom Viridiplantae; phylum Streptophyta; class Pinopsida; order Pinales; family Pinaceae; genus Pseudotsuga; species Pseudotsuga menziesii. The sequence continues at coordinate 481,329 of LPNX010949398.1, read as the reverse complement.
TTTTATGTTGTGGCGGAACTGGTAGTCAGTTTGTTTCCTGTAGTTGAGGCTCCTTAGTGTACTAACTCACCGATCCATTGTCTGTAGTTCTTCTGATTGCCATGGAGCTGCTTGGTTCTCAACTCTCCAATGATTTGTCTTTAGTCCTTCCAATCGTTGAAGATTTCCTCTTCTTGTGGAAGCCATAGTCTATAAGTCTTCTGCCATTTTGGCTCCGTAGTGGACTAAATCGCTAATACTTTATATTTTCAAGCTCCGATCACTGTTTAAAAATGTTCCGATGGCTGTAAAAAGTTTAGCAATAAGCCTAAATTTTGAAGGGGTCTTCCACCTATTATTTATCTTCCATCTTTTGGTGGCTAATGAGATGTTCTGATCCTTGCCTAAGCCACTGAAGCCACAACTTTGTGAAATTTGCATAAAAAATAGAGGTATTCAAAATGGTTAGTGATCTTCATATCTTTCATTACATCATTTAAATTCTTCATACTATCGAAAATAAATTTATTTTATTTTGGGAGATAACATCTGGCTCCTACTTGGGGATGGGAGCCTCCCTGTGAGGTCCCAAGAACCCCAGACCAAAATGCCTTTCCCTAAAAGTACCTAAGTAACTTAACAGTATTCTTTATTGTTCCATTGGGCATGGAGTCTTATTCTAAAAGAAAAACAACCTACTATCTACTAATTTACAATCGTAAGGCTTAAGAGCCTCAAATAAGATAGAGTTTTAGGAACCGCCCGTTTACTGGGCCATCGAATACCTCTTCACCTTCCAGATCCCGCAATTTGAAGGTCTTATTTTCATATACCTGGTCTATATCAAAAGGGCCAATCCATAAAGAGTCAAATTTTCCATGTTTCCCATCGTCTTGTTTGACAGCATCCCACTTGAGGACCCAATCTTTGACCTAGAAGTTGTTTTCCTTTGCTCTTTTGTCAAACATGCCTTTTATCCTCTATTGATGAGCCTCTGATTTTCCTACAACTTTCTCCCTGATCTGCTGTAACTCCACCAAATCCATCATCCTTCTCATCATATCATTTGGTTCATATTCCTCTTCCTGAAAGAACTTTGCCACTGGAAGGATGAGCTAGATAGGAAAGATGGCCTCAGTGCCATAAACTAGTTTGAATGGATAAGTCCCTATGGATGTTTTATTTGTCACCCTATCAGCCCATAAGGCAAACTTAAGCTTTGAATCCCAGCTTTTATGATTTGTCTCTAGCAATTTCCTAATGATCCAGACTAAGCTTTTGTTGGATGACTCAGTCAGGTCATTGCCTTATGGGTAATAGGATGTGGAGTGCACTAGTTGAATACCCATTGATTCGCATAATTTAACCAATTCCCCAGCTTTAAAGGCTTGTGCATTATCAGTTACTAACCTTACCGTGCAACCAAACGTGTTGAAGATGTTCTCATATAAGAATCTCATGATGACTTGATGAGTGGCATTTTTGGTGGGTATTGCTTCTATCCATTTGGTAAAGTAGTTAGTGGCTACTAAGATCCATTTATGTTGTCCACTGGAAGATGGATTTATTTCACCTATGAAATCTAGACCCCATTGCTGAAAAAGGCCTGTTCACTGTAACAGGCCGAAAGGGCAAGGATTTGAGCTACTACTTTCCTACAAATCTTTGACATTGGTCACAGGCCCTTTCAAAAGTGCATACATCAGCAAAGAGGGCTGGCCAATAGTATCCTGCTTTTAAGATCTTGTGGGCTATGGTTTTCCAGTAGTGGTGGCCTCCACATGTAATGGAATGAAAGTGATGCATGATCTGCTCTACTTCCTCTTTATCTAGACACCTTAGCAAAATCCCAGACTGATCCCTCCAGTACAAAAGTTTGTCAATTATGCAAAACTTAATAGATTTCAACTTAAGAGCTTGTGCTAGCTTAGAAGTGAGATCAGGAGAAACTTCTAATTCAAGCAAAAATTTAATGATACCTAAGTACCACTCACAAGAAGATATGTTCTTAGCTACTGGTGGACTGTCATTCTGATCTTGGTTTACTTATGTTTCAGCTGCTACAATAGTCTGCACCTTTGCTGATCTGACACATGTGAAATTTATTCCCATCAGCTCATAGTTTTATTTGGCCATGAGTTTGTCTAGGCCTAATCCATTTACCATCTTGGTGGATTTCACCTCTACATCAAACTCAATGAGTTTGGCAATCCACTTATCTCTCTTCCCATCAACGTCGGGCTAAGCCAAAACATCCTTTACTGCAACTAAAGGGACATATGCAATGACCTTTGCATGGAGAATGTATATTTTGAAGTTCTTCAAATATTTTATGAGAGCATAATACTGCTTCTCAATTGGGTCATACTTCAGCTCAACATCTCTGAGGGTTTTGCTGAATAAAGCAATTGGATGATCAAGACTTTCATCATTCTTCTGTAATAGCATAGCCTGTGTCATAAGATGCAAAAGAGAAAATGTAAAAACCCTTGGTATAGTCGGGAATAATTAGGGTTTGGGCCTCCATGATGGCTTTCTTAATGTATTCAAAATAATTTATTTCCTGGTCAGTCCACTTTATTTCTGCATCCTTTTTTAGCATAGTTGTTATGTGCTTTACCAGCTCGGAGAAATTTGGAAGGAATCTCTTGACAAAGTTTATCTTGTCTAAAAAGGACTGAATGTCTCTTTTTGACCTTGGTGTTGACAGCTGCTGAATTGATTCCCCTCTTAGATCGATCTTTACACCTTTAGTTGAGACTATGTGGCCTAGGAGCTTTCCTTCATTGAGTGCAAACTGGGACTTCTTGGGGTTCAATGATATTCCATACCTTCTGCACTTCAGAAATACCTTCCTTAAATGCTGCAAGTGATCATGATGGCTATGAGAGTAAATTGTTAAGTCATCCAAATATATCAACACAAATTTATCTTTTATCCCTACAAAATCTAGATCCATAGCTCTCTAAAATGTAGCCCTAGCATTCATTAGCCCAAATGGAATTTTAGCATACATGAAGGTGCCCTAGGGAGTGGTAAAGGCAGTCTTCTCTTGGTCATCTAGGTGCACAAAAACTTGGTTGTATCTAGAGAAGCCATCAAGGAAGGACATGACCATGGCCCCCGAGACTCTCTGCAACAGATGTTCCATCTTGGGCAGTGGATAGTTGTCTTTTTTGGAACACTTGTTCAGGTTTCTAAAATCCACACAGAACCTGATTTCCCCATTTTGCTTTCTCACCACTACTAGATTTGCAATCCACTTGGGATATCTGATGGGGATTATGATCTTGGCATTGACGAGCTTTTGGATCTCTTTCTCAATCATTGGTAATAGAAGGGGGCTAATGGGTCTCAACTTCTGTTTGAAAGGAATGGTGTCCTTATCCAAAGGAATCCTATGCTGGATGATGTTGGCGTCATACATTTTTAGGTCACTATACTCCCATGCAAAGACATCAACAAATTCTTTTATGAAGCTGCAATATTGATACTTATGTTCAGCAGTCAGCCCAGTGGATATATTTATTAGTTTTGGATGGCTTTGGCTACCTATGCTCATCTCTTGGATAGCAGGATCTAGATCCATTTTGGTAGGCTTGAAAGGGATGTCATTGTGGTCAAATAGTTCTTCCAATGGTATTAGAACTCGGGGTATGTGGTTGCTAGGCAATTTGATAATATCGTGCTCAGTTACTTTATATTTTATCTTGAGCTTCTTGGATTCCTCCAGCTTAAGGTTTTCCTGGTCTATGTGTATGTCAGAGAATTCATCCACTAACTGAAGGAATTTACTAAGCTCCCCATCATTTTCAAACACCCTCCAAAATTTTACATTGTCTGGCAGAAAGGGTCTCTACTTGACATAAACATCATAGCTGAGCCTGGGGGGTAAAGGAGGAACAAAGAGACTTGCAGAGACAGCCAGGGAATCAGCCAGGTGATTCAAATCCCTAAGAATATATGACAGTTCAAAAAACATAAATGAGTCTCTAAGTTTCCATACCTCATCCCTGTAGGCCTTCAGTCTGATATTTTTCGTCTGAAAAGTGTTGTTGACCTACTGTATGATGAGGTTTGTGTCCCCAAAAATCTTCACGCACATGATCCCCATATCCTTGGAAGCTTTAACTCCCAGTAGCAAGGATTCATATTCTACTACGTTGTTCGTGGTCTTGAAATCGAGCTTATAAGATAAGTGAATGTTCTCGTTAGCTGGGGAGATCAAGACTATACATGGGCCTGCTGAGTTTTGAGTGCTTGCCCCATCGAAATACATGGTCCAGATCGCTGTTGTGATTTCTTTTGGCCACAGATGCGTGGGATTAGTGAGCTAAACTAATGTCTGTTGATTATCATCAATTTGCAAAATACAAGATCCAAAATTAGTGTCCACGGCGTAAATTGGGTGATTCATTGGGTTATGAGAGTCTCCTGAATCCAGCAGACAATTATGGAGGATTTTATCATGGATGTTCAAGGATATATAGAATGGTGGGCAGGATTCCTTTAGGTATTCAATCATGAGGCCCAAGGTTAAAATAGGCTTGTCATCTTGCAGGTTCATGAAGTCAGTGTCAACGTGCACCTTGTGCTGAAGGGAATTTAGAATGGAGGTTTTAAATGCATCGTTCTTCATCAACTTGATTAGAGGGAACGGGATTTTCAATTTTTGAATTTCAAACTCAAGGTTGAAAGAATAATGCAGCTTATCTGAAATATTACCTCCTGAGCTGTATATTTCAGTTGGAATTGATTAGGTGTGGCTGAAGGTGCTAGTTTATGCAATGCTTTGGATGGGATAGCTACTTTATTTGGTAAAACAATAAACTTTCTAGAAGGTGCAGCAGACTGCTTGATAGGTACAACATTTTTCTTGAGGGTAGAAACCAACCTAGACCTCAGTTGGTAACCTTCCTGACTATTAGCCTAATAGACAGCCTCTTCAGTAATCTTCTCATCAATCATGGCTTCTTCATATTCTGCCTGGGTCAGAAAAGAATTGTCCACCTCATGCTCCATGCAGTGGATATTGTCTTCAGCTTCTCCTTCATCTTCAATGAATTCTGGCTCTTCTTCTAATACAACATTTTGAAATGGAGCTCTTATCCTCTGGTCTTCCCCTTGATTTCTCTCCCTTCTAAGAATCTGAATAAGGGGGTTTCCTCTTCTATAAGGAACGAAATTTGGGATTCAAGGGGAAAAATCACTTGGCCCTATACCCCCCATCGACAGATGTCCTTGGCCCCTCAATTTATACATTTCAAAAGTCAAGTTATCTAAAAGTTTGGCCATCTTTTCAATCTTGTTCTCTGATGCAGAAGCCCCATCATAGTCTATTGGCTGCCTTCTCCTATCTACCTTTCCTTTGACCTTTTGAGATGTTAGAATGTTTGACTCTACCTTTAGGGAAGCATCTTGCATGAGTGATAAGGAGGTAGACTTCCTTTCTATGAGAAGTAGGTAGAAGTCAGTGTCAAAGGAATTTGCATAGGTTATCATAGCTGAGGCACCAGTGGGCTTAATCTCAGTGGGGATCTTGCTGTACATGTCCTTGAATCTCTTGGTAAATTTGGAGACAGACTCACCATTTTCTCTTCTCAAGTTGTTGAATTTTGTGATATAGTAGAGGTGGGAGTCTCCTCTCTCCCCAATTATTTAGGAAAACATCATCTAGGGATTCTATGCCTACTACTAACCCAACAGGAAGTTCCTTAAACCACTTCCTAGCCTGGCCATCTAGGCTTTGCACAAAAACTCTGGTCCATACATCTGCTTGTTCTATGTTAATATTTTTGGCATAGCTGTAAAAATCCTCTAGATGTTCTTCAGCAGCGATGTCCCCTTCCCCTATAAAATTAGACATATACTTTTGATAATCCCTAGTAGGCATGGCTTCGAGAAGATTTCATAAAACTAGGGGTGCATACCTAGCTACTAGGATTCTTTCCATATTGGTGATTTGAGGGGCAGCCATATTGGAAATGGGTATGGACAGGGTTGTGGAAGGAAGCACTGATGAAAATATTTGCCGAGAAGGCAGTGGTATACCTATCCCAGTGGAGTCACCAGGGATTAGATCTTCACAAGCAGTAGTGCTTGAAGATGCCCAAGCCCTAGATTTTTCTGATATAAATTTTTTTTGGGAATTAAGAGTTTCAGCAGAAGAAATAACGGTAGAAAGATTTATTGAAATACCTGATGTAGCGTTATGTGCAACACTATTGGTATGTCTTAGTAAATCCCTATATTTCCTCAATATTTCTTCTGGATCTGAAACAGGTGTTGTTGGTGGCCCCTTTGGGTTTTCTCTGGTACTTGGCCTTCTTGAAGACACCTTTTATCAATGGATTCACCAGATAGATGATTACAACTGTAATAATGTCAAATCCTTGTCTATAATCAAAGCATGGATCTATGTTGTCTTCTAGGGAAGCTAAGCTTCAATCTCCTCTCCCCGGCAACGGCGCCACTTTGTTATCACTCCAGGAAACTCTTCTAGGTTGTAGCTCGAGGATGCCTGGTAACTTAATTTTTTTTTAGGGTTTTTATGAATTGGATCAAGCCAAATAACCTATATAACGTATCACTCTCAATACATGCATGAGGCTCACTCAATCACAAGGATTTTAGTTACAACTTGTTCAGTAGTTTGACAAAAAGGTGCATGGATGGAGAACTCACCAGCCTGGTATAATTACACACATAACACATGCATATAAATGGCTAAATCCTGCTGAGGATGGTGTTTATAAATCAAATATCACTAAATAACCAATAGGATGACAGTTATTGGCCCTTTAATAAAACTCAGAATTACCTAAATGAACATTCAGGAAATAAACACAGTAAAGAAAGAGATGGATGAACAAATCACAACAAAAGAGCTTATACTTAGAGTAAACTAGATGAGACGCTTGATAATAGAACAGGCTCATAAATCCCCAGAGTCAAACCTTTATTATTAAATTAATCGTGGGCTTTATAGCCTTTTACAAAAATTACAGATCCTGAAAATCCGATATGTTTTACACAAAAATAATTGGAAGTAATAGTTTTTCCAGATTAGGGCTTCAAACCCTTGCTGAATGTTTATTTATTTACTGTGAATGTCTAGTTCACTGAGTGGTCTTTTAATTATTGAAGTAGTAGCTGATAACCACCATTGCTAGTTTGGTGTGGAATTGCCACCAACAACCAGTGTATCGGCGTTTAACTGAAGTGGCCTATTTTGTTCAATCCACCTGAAACTTTTTACTTTGTTTCCATAATCACCAATCGAAATCCTTTTCTTCTATCACATTGGTGCTTGAAATATGAATATTTCTGTACTTTCAATGCTCTAAGTCCCAACGTTTCCATAGTTTACCGCCTTACCTCTGCTGTCGCTGATCGGGGGCTTTTTATTTTAGCTCGTCGGTGCTTTAAGTCTCTATGCTACCACTCTCCACCTTTAGCCAGTCGTCGATCAGGAGCTGTGACAACTCATGTATCGGAACCTTTTTCCTGGATGCTACTGCTACGTAGTCTTAAGTTCCTCCGATCGCAGAAATTTTCATTTGATTACGGAGGCCTCAGTTTGTCTTTTTCCCGCCGTTGCGGCTCTTTAGTAGACTAACTCGCTAACGGTTAGTCTGTATATCTTCTGATCGTCGATTATCCTTTATTTTCACGTTATCAGAATGTTGTGAACTTCTCCGATCTGTATTCCTTTTGTTTCCCGTCCTTTAAGTGCCTCACTGAACTATCTTGCCAACAGCTAGTGAGTCCAAGTTCCGACACTAAAATTTTTGTTTGTTCATAGAACACGTAGTTTATCTTTATTTTGCAGTTAGGGCTCCTCAGAGGACTAGATCGCTGATGGTTAGTCTTTAGAAACTTCGATTGCCGATGAGTATATCTTGTTTCAAAACCCATAGTAAGTCGTTCATCCACCCTTGCTACTCCTTAGCGGAATATCTCGCCAATGCTTTTAATGTTTTTAAGTCCTGAACTGATTTCATCGGCGATCGGAACTCAAAACCTCTCACCATTAGAACTTTTAATCATTATTTTCTCTGTAGTTGCAATGCCTTTGGGAACTAGCTCATCAATCAGTAGTCTTTAAAACCTTCGATCACCAATGTTTTATGTTGTGGTAGAACCGCTAGTCAGTTTGTTTCCCGCAGTTGAGGCTCCTTAGTGGACTAACTCGCCGATCTGTTGTCTATAGTTCTTTCGATCACCTCGGAGTTGCTTGGTTCTCAACTCTCCAATGATTTGTCTTTAGTCCTTCCGATCGTCGATGATTTCCATTTCTCGTGGAAGCCATAGTCTGTAAGTCTTCCACTGTTTCGACGTTGTAGTGGACTAACTCACTGATCCTTTATATTTTCAAGTTCCAATCATTGTTTAAAAATGTTTCAATGGCAATAAAAAGTTTAGCAATACGCCTAACTGCTGAAGGGGTCTTCCACCTATTATTTATCTTCCATCTTTCAGTGGATAATAAGATGTTCTAATCCTCTCCCAAGCCACTGAAGCCACAACTTTGTGAAATTTGCATAAAAAATAGAGGTCTTCATAACTATTAGTGATCTTCATATCCTTCATTGCATCATTTAAATTCTTCAGACTATCGAAAATAAATTTATTTTATTTTGGGAGATAATAGACGTAAGGTCCATACCACATGGATTTGAGCTTCCCTTTTCTGTTGTTGTCATGGTCTTGGTCATAGACGAGGATGATATCCCCCTTGCTAAAGGTGCGTGGGTGGACGTGAGAGTCATAATGGGACTTCAACCAAGTCTTAGCCACTTCGATAATTTAGAGAGAAGTGTGACGATCCTCATAAGTTGTTCAAGCATAATTAGCCATTTTTTCTAGAAATGAAGTATCAGGTAGAAGCTCAATAGGAAGGTAGAGTGACGGAATCTAGCATTCAATGGGAAGAGCCAACTCCACACCATGGACCAAATGAAATGGGATAAAACCGATGGCAGATTTGTGACAGTGGCGACGGGATAATTCGAGACATATTCTTAGGTTGATGAGGGGGAAGGATGACTAGAATTAGATATCATATAAATTTTGTTATTGGTGTTCGAGGAATATGCCGGAGGGCTGATTTCCTTAAGGACAATGATTTCATACTCACATGAGTGCATGCGATGGTCACTGAGGAGAGACTGATACTCGAGCAAGTTTGGGAAATGGTGGAAATAATGACCATATGCCACAATCAGCATACGAGTGGTTGGTTCATAGCGATTTATTCTTAACTGCATGCATGGTTGGTACATTTACAACTGGATCATCATCAATATCAATTACTATGCACATGTTGGTGAAGGATTGGAAAATCAGGACAATTTTGCGTCGCATGGAAGATGACATCACATAAATCACAAGTAGGAAGTGGATGTGGTTCTGTCGAAGATTTTTGTTCCTTGCCCCCAGTCTGCGTGGGAGGAGGGAGGGGGAGGATTAGATGCAAGAGTAGTCATTTGTGTACAAGGAGGTGGGTGTGACATGAACTCAATAGGTTGGACTGGTCTCAACATGATCTATGGTGTCGGGGGGAGGGTGGGTGGATTAAGGTACCACACTAGAATACCCAAAGTGAATCATGAAAGGTTGAGAGTAGCCATGATTGGCTTACTCACAATTCCAAAAGGGGGAAAGAGGAAGGGGATCGTGTGGACGGGAAATAAACCCCAATAATTCCTTGAGGTCTACGGTTGGGTTTGCGACTGAGGTTGTGAGGAATTCAGAATGTTACCGAATTTCATATTGGACAAATATGATATGTCATCCATCAAGGTAGGAGGTGGGAGGGACAAAAAGTTGTCTATCAATGGGAATATGTAAATAGGCCTAAAACAATAGGACACACTGAGGGGATGGATACAATGTGGACAGTGGCATTGGTATTAGGGAGGACATGCTTCAATGTGGCTTGTGCATTAGGATCATAATACACCAATTAGTTGATAATCACAACATTCCCATCATGGGGGAACAACAAGATTCATAAGATAGTAGAATCAATGACTCACATTGAATATATGTAACAACATCAAAGAAGGAGGTTGTAATCGAGTTGGGCATTTACAATCTCAATGTCAATCAACACTATTTTTTCAGCTAAATCAATAAGGTTATTTGGGAAAATTCCTTGTGGTTGAGCATCACAGCCATCGTAAGCACAAAGTGTGGTGGTTAAAGGTTGAAGGGTTGGGGATCGAAGTTTATGCCAGACAAATGTTGACATAATGCACATGTATTCCCTTTCATTGATGAATGACTAAATTCTTAATAGTGACCAGGATATGGAAGACTACAGATGATGGAGTCTAGTGTTCTCCTTGATCCTAGTAAAAAGTGATTAACCTAGAATTAGAGGGATCAACAAAACCTGGGGAGGATAATAAATATTTTTGTTATGAAGGACAATTTATTAATATTACCAGAGCATACATGGTAGAAAGAGACTGGTCGAGGTCATCAACGATACTATAATTAAGAGAGGCTCTAGCAGTGGGATTGTTCATGATGTCACGCAAAGGGAACCAAAGGTATTTGTTAGTCCCATCTGTGGGGTGTCTACGAAAATGTAAGGACATATAGAGAGAGGTGGAGGTAGATGTCATGAATGGATTTATGGTTTTCTTGGTAGATCCCTACTGGCTTCGTCGATTTTTTAAGTTTACATCGGACAAGAAATTCATAAGGTGATGGATACCAGCATCGATGGGTTGACCCACATAATTGGTTGCGGTATTTTGAGGTACCAACGGTTGGGTTTCAACCACTCCTTGATTTGGTAATGGGTTTGGTAGCACCATCGATGGAGGACCTTATGGTGCTGAATTTAGCACCATGGGTGGAGGACCTTGTGGTGTTGGATTTGGCTGTGCCAGAGAGACTACATTGGGGTCACATTGTTTGTCATCTTGTAACAAGAGGCATAATCCATTCATATGGGGGCACTAATGTGTATAATGGTAATGACTATCACAAATAGTACATGCATGGTTAGTCCACAACTGACGGTTCTTTCTAGGTTGAGGTGGATGATGAGGGTTCTAAGTAGGGGGACTGGATCCATTTTTATTCAGAGGGTTGGATTGTTGGCCACCTCCTTGAGGTTAGTGGTTTTCCTGGTTCCTACCTCTCTGTCATCTTCCATTCCCTTGTTGGTTATTTGGGGAAGGTTAATTAGTGAGGTTCTGTAACACCCCAGTTTTGACCCTGTTTGCATTAATGTATATGATGTAAATATTATATGGAATCATGGCATGGAGCTCAAGGCCAAGGCCTTGTCATTAATTAATGTTTGGAATATAGGCGATCATGGTTGATGCCTGTGGTTTCTATGCTAAGTCAAGCACATTTGTAAACATCATATAAATATGCAAATTAATGAAAAATGCACAACCAACTATGTCAATACAACAAATAATGAGATAGGGGCATGATTTTACTAAGAATAAGGGGGAGGGAATGTTAACCTTGTTCCAGTTTGGGGGAAGGCCATGTGTGATGGGGAAAACCCATCAAAACTGTCAACTACCCTTTCTCTTATCTTTCTTCCCAACCATTTATTTCTTCCAGAATGTGGTTGAGGTAGTTATTGCATTGAACGGGAAGAGTATGGGAAAATTTGAATTGGATAGAGCACCTAGTTTCGAATGCCATGTTTTCCTTGCATGGAAAAGAAAACACCAGAATGGTATGCCATGGTTTCCTCATGCATTCACATATTCGGGGGTGGGATTCACATCTTGGGAGCTGCGGGATGTCTTGCAGAGGGATCCTTATTATCCATTCACGTCGAATCTCGGTGGGAGCTAAGTTATTCTTGTATGTATCATTCATGTTTCTTGAAGTGTTTTCCCTTTCCGAGACTATGGTTTCTCTGTTGCAATGTTATCTTGAACTACAGAGCATATGAGACCCTATTAATCGTGCTCTAGAATAAATCCTATGTTGTAGAGTCTCCCTGTGGTTGTTGTGTTGTGCACACTGGTTTGGGTGTGAACTATGTATAAGACTTGGGAGTGGGAGAGAAGTAGAATGTGCTTGATAAACCTAGTGTGGAACCTCACAATAAGATAAGAGTGGTTGGTGAACATGCTACGCACATCTTGAAGAGAATTGGAAGGGAAAGTGTAGCTTGAGGGTCTGTGGAGCAAAGAAAAGGACACTTCCTTATGTTGGGCGTGCGGGCAATGGGGAAGCTAGGCCAAATAGGTCTTGTGAAGGTGTTTTGAGCTATGTAGATGAGCTTACTATCTCACTAGTTCTTCCTTCCCATTGCCTTAGAATCCTGATAAACCCATTTGTTGGCTTGGTTGTGTCTTGTTGCGTTTGACCCTGTGAGTAACCTTTGGATGGACAGTTTGATAAACCCAACTATGAATGTTGTCTTGGATAGGTAGCCTGATAAACCCAGTAGTGAGATGGCTTGACTATGCACAATCTAATAAACCCATCTGTTGGATTGACTGGTCCTCAAGGTGAATGTTGTCTTGGCTATGAACAATCTATGAAGCCTGAATGTGAGATGGCTTGGCTAAGTGGCCTGTCAAGACCACCTGTTTGTTTGTTTTCCCTTGCAGCTTGATAAAACCAACTGTGTTGGCTTGGCTAAGTTTTGTTGCACCCTTGGCTATGTATGAGTCTACTAGTGTTCCATTATTCCTTGAGGAAATGATGCCCAAGTTAGTGGTGGCAATGTTGCTGAGAGATTAATAAGCGCACTGTCCTATGGTTAGGTGCAACGTTGCGGGGAGATAGCTGGTTGCAGGACAAGTTATTCTAAAGATAAGTGTTCTTTTCTATGTTAATCTATGCAATTGTATTTCTTGCATTGTAATTGCTTGATGGAATATTATGAACATGTTGGATATGTTGAATTGATGAATTGTTCATTCGAATAACTGCAATTATAGTAATCCATGTATGTTTCCTTCAATGCATTGTTAAACTAAGTTGCAGCGTTAGAATGTTGGATCAATGTTAGCCTGGATGGCCAAGTCTATTCAAAGACTTCAATTAGTAGGCTGAATTTTTTAGCATAAACCTTCTTCCACAATGGTTTATTCCACAGGAGGGATGTGGAATGTAGAAGACATCCTTTCGCAGATTTGGACCTCCACAATTTCCTTTCCACAATTCCCTTTCCCCAATTGCAGGATGTGGAATGCAGAGATGTCTTTTTGTGGATTACGGCTTTTCGTAGTTTTCGTTCTGCAATGCACCTTTCCATAATCTATGGGATGCAGGATGTAGAATGCAGATCCATAGTTTTTTATTTCCACAATGGTAATTTACGCATGCAGGATGCAAGAATGTGGAATGCGGGATGCGGGATGCAGAATGCAACTACGTAGTTTTCGATTTCCACTACAGTCATTTCCGCATGTGGGATGTGGGATCGTGGTATTGCTATTTCCATATTTCCCCATCCCACAGATCAAGTTTTCCATGCCCTCAATTTTTACGGGATGATTCTTAGCCATTGATATGATTCTAGATGCAGGACCATTTGTGATCGTTGATTTTCGTCACAATTTCTCTGCCCCGTCCCATCTCCTCTGAGATATTTCCTTGCAGATCGTTAAACTGATTATTGGGAGATGAGAGGGTGCATGACAGTGTTGGAAATGTTGAGAAGTGGTTTGTGGCCATGCCCTATGTTTCGATGAACAATAAAGGTTCTCGATAAAATTTTCAATTTTGCATGATAATGGCGTATGGGTATGGTATAGAGTGGTATCAGAGCTGTGGATTGCAGCATTGGATCTGGATGGGCAATCAATTGTTAAAAGGGTAAGAGCATCCTCTAGTACCAGTATTGTAGTATGCTACAGAGTGGTATCTATAGAATGGTGCAAGCACTATAGTTTCGTATCAGCGTTGTGGGTTGCAGCGTCGGGCCTGAAAGGGCCAAGTTGAAGAGTTAACAGAGCTATCAGTTAAAGTGTTGGTCCTAAATAGGCCAGGTGACAGTAAGTAAATGGTTTTAATTTTGAATTAATATGTATCTAACAAATGGTGTTTGATAACACATTTTACAGAGTCATAGTGCATTTTGGAAGGGTGGGTTTTTGGTTCAGCCATGAGAACCTATGGCATTAATCATGCAGAGGATCCCTATGAGCATGAGGAAGATGCTATGGGGGAAATTTTATAGGTTGGAAATTTTGAAACAGAGTCTAATGAGATGAGGTTTCAAGATACTCCCCTAGATTTTACAGCCACCATGACAAGCCTGAGGGTGGAGATGCAGAAATACAGGACAGACAATGAAAGGTTGCTTATAGCCTAGGAGGAGCAGAAATAGCTGAATGCACCCATGCTGCAAATTCTAGCAGATATTTAGAGGTGGATGAACCCTGGGGACCAGACATTAAGGCCAGAATTTAGTAAGATCACTGCTAGAAGGATAAAGGGATATCCTAGTGAGTCATCTGACTCTGAAGGACCCACTAGAGATTCAAGTTCCTCTTCTCATGAGAATGAGAGGAAGAGGCATTATCGGAACCATTCACATGATGAGTTTAAGAAAGAGAGGCCACCTATATTCAATAGCAATATAAAGAATGGTCAAGAAGCTGAAGCTTGACTTCTTGGGATGAGGAAATATTTCCAAGTTCAGGATTATTCAAGAAATATGAAGGCTAGAGTAGCCATCTTCAATTTGACTGAAAGAGCATCCATATGGTGGGATTACTTTAGGAAAATGAAAAAGATTAATGAATGAAATATTGTGTGGAAACAGTTCCAGAAGTATTTCAAGCAGAAATACCTCTCGGATAGGAAACATGATGATAAGATAAAAGAATTTCATGGGATGAGATTGGGACAGAAAACCATGGAAGAGTATGCAAACAAGTTCTTGGAGATTTTGAGATATGTAAGGTACATCAAGGATGAGAAAGTGAAAATAAATTGTTTCCTGAGTGAATTTCCTCAGTCTTACAAAGACAAAATTGAGTTTTATGAACCTAGAAATCTAGAAGAAGAAATAAGGAAAGCTAAGTATTGCTATGAGCAAAGTAGACGCAAACCTGACTATCATAAGACCTGGAAGGACATGAAGAATGAGAATTCTGACCAAACGAAGAAAGTTTTCAAACCTTAGAACTTCCAGAATCAGTAGAAGAAACCATCCCAACATGAGAAGAAGATAACTAGAGTGGTGGGAGAAAATCCAAGAGATCCACAGTAGATTAGAGAACCACTCCAATGTTGGAGATGTGGATGACCCAACATGCACACGAACTGTCCACTTGAGAATGAGACTGCAAGGCCACCTTACAACATTCAAGAGGTAGAGACAGTAGGTGAAGTAGCAAGGGTCTTCCTAGAATTTATGCAGCACTGGAGGAATTCTAGGAACATTATCAGTTAACTGTGGTTGAAGTTGCAGGTTACATTACTGAGAAATTTGTTTCTATTTTGATTGACCCTGGTTATACTCATAGTTACATTAACATTACTCCTAGAGTAGTGGAGTTTTGTGCTTTTGAGAAAGTGAAGAATAGAAAATCGTGGTTGGTTCAGCTAGCCATTGTCAGATTGTGTATTGATTATAGAGAGCTGAACAAGGTTACATGCATGCAGGATATGGGAATGTAGAATGTGGGATGGGGGATGCAGGAATGTAGAATGTGGGATGCGGGATACGGAATGCGGCTCCACAATTTTGGATTTCCACAACGGTTATTTATGCATGCAAGATGAAGGAATGCATAATACGGGTTGTGGGATGAGGGATCACTGTTATAGCGGATTTCACCACACTAGGTGAATCACACATTGTATGGCCTTCCCCTGTCATGCTGCAGACTCATTATCCCCTATGGACCACTTTTTGTCTTTTGATGTATCCTTGACCATCCCTAAAAACATTAGAAAAATGATATATGTGGCCTTTTCCTTGATAACTGCGTACATACACGGATATTCCCTATATAGTCATGTACATCGGGATGTGTACATAATCCAAAATCCTTTGGAGCATTCCTTGACTTGAATCCGACTCATATGACTCTTGGCCTTCCATATGCCTTGAGATCGCATGGATTCGACCTTTCAGTATCACTTTGAAAAGCTATATAAGGAACCCTTGAGACATTGAAAGCGTAGGAGAGAATTGAGAGTAACGAAACTATAGTACATTGTTTCCAGAACTTATGCTTGAGTCTGCATCCCTTTGTCCCTTGGAGCACTTTTGTGTTCTTCCCAAGATTGCCTTTTGCTAGTAAGCTTGCTATCGAAGTGATGGAGGATTGAGGTGGTGGAGGCCCAAGTGGGGGATTCAGTTTCTCCAGTTCGCAGACGTGCCATCAGAGGTTGTCACTTGTAATCTCTGATTCATATTAATAGAAATATCTTTTCCTGTCCAGTAATGTGTATTTGAATGAATATTGTATCCATTGGAATATGTCAAATGCTTTTACATTATTGATTATATATGCTAGAATAGATCTAACACCATGAAATATAGTATGCTTGTATTGTTTACTTGTTGTTGAGGACGTGCTATAACAATTCAAGCTGAAGATTGGAAAGCTCAACAGGGATCTACTTCAACCGTCCGGAATAAGGAATGAGGTTCAATCCTTTAGTGTTAGATTTTTTTATTTCTATTGCATATTGGGAAAGATTGATTTCTGGAGTCTAGCTGTCTGTTGTGGTACCCCAAGCCATAGGAATTTCTCTCCGTAACAATCACGGTATGGCGATTTCCATATTTCCTGATCCTGCAACACAAGTTTTCCACGCCGTTGATTTGATTCCAGATCCAGGACCATTTGTGATCATTTATTTTCATCATGATTTCTCTCCGCCGTCTGATCTCCTCTAAGATATTTCCATGCATATCATTGAACTAATCATTGGGAGACAGGAGGGAGCCTGACAGTCTTGGAAATGTTGAGAAGTGGTTTGCAGCCATGCCCTATGTTTCTATGAACAGTAAAGGTTCTCGATGAAATTTTTTAATTACACATGATAATGGGGTATGGATACACTACCTGTAGGAACATGAGGAGTTGGGGTCAGAGTAGGTGTATGGGTATGCTGCCAGTGCCCCCATGCATAAATGTAGGCATGGTATGGACCATGGTGGCTGGAGTGGGGCACCACTAGTGGGTAGAGGACTAAGAATAGTGTATTTGATGGAAAGGGGGCCACTAGGACCATAACCTATACTTCTGATAGAAGGGGTACCCGATATGACGAGTGGCGTAGTCACATGTCCACTATCAACCATCCCCCCTTGGAAGGGGTTGGGAGGTTCACCATACCTACGGCTAGATGGGGTAGTGAAGAAGGTAGGTTTGGATTTGTGGGAATCTAAATTAAACTTAGTTGTAGTGTATGGATTTGATGGTGGGTGTTACGGAGAGAAATTCCTATGGCTTGGGGTACCACCATAGACAACTTGACTCCAGAAATCAATCCTTTCCAATATAGAAGAGAAATCAAATATCTAACACTAAAGGATCAAAACTTGTATCTTATTCCGGACAGTTGAATTAGATCCCCATTGAGCTTTCCAACTTCAGCTTGAATTGATGAATCACTTCCTCAACAATAAGTAAACAAGACAAGCATACTATATATATGGGTGTTAGATCTACTCTAGCATATATAATCAACAATGTATAAGCATTTGAAAGCATCCATGGATAAAATATTCATTCAAACATACATTATTGGACAGGAAAAGATATATCTATTAATATAAAATCAGAGATTACAATGAATACAACCTCTGTCAGCACATCTGTGAATCAGAGAAACTGAATCCCCCACTTGGGCCTCCACCACCTCAATCCTCCATCTCTCGATAGCAATCTCACAAGCAAAAGGCAAGCTTGGGAAGAACACTAAAGTGCTCCAAGGGACAAAGGGATGTAGACTCAAGCACAAGTTCCAGCAACAATGGACTATAGTTTCTTTTCTCTCAATTCTCTTATGCCTTCAATGTATCCAAAGGGTTCCTTATATAACTTTTCAATGGGGTAATGAAAGGTCAAATCCAAGCAATCTCAAGGCATATGGAAGGCCAGGAGACAAGTGAGTCAAATCCATGTCAAGGAAAACTCCAAAAGGATTTGGATTTTTATACACATCCTGATGTACGCGGTTTTAGAGGTCAATCCCATGTATATACACGATAAAGGGTTTAAAAGTCACGTATATCAATTTTCACATGTTTTTAGGGATGGTCTAGGAAACATCAAAGGACAAAAAATTGTCCAAGGGGTCTAAGAAGTCTACAGAGGGACAGGGGAAGGCCATAGAAGTGTGATTCACCTAGTGTGGTAAAATATGATATAACAGATGCCCCCTAATTTGTGAGGTCAGAGGGGTCATACGATGGTCGAAATACATTATATGTACATCCCAGAAGTGGAGTGATGAAGAATCTCAAATGGAAGACCAGCCACCCAATCAGCATAGTACAATGATACAACTCTGCATATAAGTGCAAATACATATAGCAGTCCCAAATACATAAGAGTACAATGGCCATGAATAGGCATGATACAAAATATGACATAAGTGGTCATCACCACATACAATATACATAGATCAAAATCTCCATGATGAAGATATACAAAGGATCATGATCTCCATAATACCTGGAAATGTCTGACATACACTGGAATCAAGTCACGAGAGCCGAAATCTCATTAACACTGGCATGATCAAGGAGGTAGCTTATAAGAGATGCCACCAATATGGAAGGTCTTCTACACAAACCGCTACGAGTGTAAGTCCTACTATGTGAATAGAGGTGTCGAGGTCGAACACAGTAGTCTATCATCTGATTACCGGTCATTGATGTATACTGTTAACAGACACGAGATCACCCACCAATAATGATAATGGGAATCTAGGTACTAGAGTGCAAACTAACAAGTGTGAATAGGTGTGTTGAGGTCAAACACTTGAGAGGATCCATCGATCAGGGGACATTGATGTATTCCCAAAAACTGTCGATGGTGAGAGAAACTGCCACTAATGACTACAAGTCTCAAGGCACTAAAAAATGACTCTAGATTCCAATCCTAGAATAAATGATCTAAAGTCGATGGGATGAAATCCGTTGGAAGGAGGGCATTAAGGCATGCCCCATCATCCAACACGAGGTACTCAACAAAGTTGTATAATGTGGAAGGACTTGATCATAAGGTGCATGAACCAATAACTGTACTGGAAATGGCCAACATGCAAAGTCAAGATAACTAAGGAATGGTCAACTCATGTTTCAATTTCCTTCTAACAAGAGAATAATGGCCAATGGTGACTGAGTAAAGGCAACATAGACTCGATATACAAAACTGGGACATCTCAGCGACACAGAAGGCATCGATAGAGGCTCCATAGTGACTGGAAGCTTAACCAGTCGATGGAGATAAACTTGGATAAATGAGTACATCTCCTAAAGTCAAACTATAAACCCAACCAGCAGACGTGATATACAGTGCTCTATTCGAAGGCAGCATGACTCGACGACTGCCAAAGATAACATCTTTCCTTGTCCGACTTTTTGGCTTTTTTTTTTTTTGGACTTTTTCAAATATTTAAAATTCTTGAAAAAGAATAAAACTTTTTTATAGTTACAGACTAGGAGGAGATGAGTGTCATAATGGGGAAACAAACTAGTTCCAAGTAGTGGAACATACATATGCTTAATGCAAGGATACATGTGTAGGATAGTGACACTTGGGGGGAAAGTCCCCTCTTGGTAAAAAATAGGGAATCAAGATGCAAAGGATATATAAAACGGCTCTGCATGGCTAGACATGAGACAAGCTTAGGCAATATGGCTGAAACTCAATGTCATGGAAGCTGGCATAAGGCTCAATAAGGTAGGAAAAGCTCATGATAATGCAATTACAACTTGACATAAGGGAGTCCTGAGGGAAATAGGAAAGAAAAAGATCAAGAGGAGTATGAGGCCCTTGCCAAATGTCATGGCAATACTATACAATGGACTCCCACACCCTAAGGTACAAAATGTCAGGATGGGCACCAAATGCAAATAAGGTGCTAACTAAGGTACCCATGTAAGGTCAAGCTCTACCATTTACATAATGCCACTTCTAAAATAGTAAGAAGGTTCCGTGACATAATAGAATGGGTTCATACCTAAGGCTATAATGAAACGGTCATAAGGTCATGCAAAATGCAATCGAAGGTGATCCTAACCTATATGCCAGTTTAAACATCATACCTGTAACAGGCACAAACGAGTCAAAGCAATAGTCGAAACGACGCTCAAAATGGTCTCTACATCATAAATTAGTACAAAAATGGTCCAAAAGGATTAGAAACGGTCCAAACTATAGAAAGGGGGGTAAAAATTTTCAAAAATTTGAAAAATTTCTATAAATAGTAAAAAATTCAAAACATTTTATAACATTTGAAATTTTTACCCAATTGAGCTCAGAACTTCAACAGCAAATTCCAGGAGATCCAGTTGGTAGAATCCACTACCGTTTTTTCCACGTACTTACCCATGCCCTACTCTTTCATTTTGATGCAAATTTTATCAATTTCCATAGTGTATTTAGGATTCTAGGCCCATCTTAAATGCATGCCTCGGCCTATGCAAAAATCGAGGGTTTTTCCACATATAGGGCTGGATATATTGTAGCTAGGGTTTTACCCCTAGCTTGTGCGAATGAGCACCTACTAAGGAAAATAGATTCCTTAGTAGAAGTTCAATAAAATGTGAACTAAAAGCTATAACAGAAATAAAAACTAAATCTAAACATGTGCATGAAACAAACAACAAAATGTAAAGAATGGTTTTTTTATTGATAATACCTCCAATGTGAAGGTTGGTGAAGCCCTTTGTGCTGGTCCGAGTAGGTGGCTTCGAGCTTCAAGCTGCTCCTTCTCTTTCTCCAATGGTGGAAATGGGCCAAAAGGGGCTCTCAATGGTGAAAGTAACTCAAGGGTGAGCTAGGGTTTCAAGAGCAATTTTGGCAGAGTCAGGATACTTGTGATTGTGGATGTGAAATAAGGAGTCTCCATCACTTATTTATAGTTTTTTAGTGGTGGAGTACTGGCCCATGGTTTTTGGAAACCATATGGTTTAGTGCAGCTTTTTAGGGTTTTTTCCTCTTTTCCTCTTTTTTCCTCATTATTTTATATTTTTTCTTCCCTTTTTGGGGATTTTGCTTTTTTAGAGGAATTTTGGATATTTTTGGAGGAAAAAGGGGTTTTTTGGCCTTTTGGAGGCATTTTAAATGGTTTTATGGGTTCTTAAGGGAAATATGGTAGGAAAATGGACAAATGAGCCATGTAATGGGGTAGATGAGGTAGTGAACAATTTTTGGGTGTTAACATATACGTGAAAAATTCCCTCAAAGTCATGTACATACGCGACTGTTTAGGAAACAGTTGTGTATGTGGCCGCGCTCAATGATTTTTAAGTATTCTAATGGATGAAACTCAAATTTTATGTTCAGGATGGTTCTAGAATGGAGAGAACATGAGCACAGTGATGTAGAAGGGGCAGTAAGGGAAGATCTAATGTCTCAACAAGCTTTGTGGTTATGCGGGCTCTACAAGTTTTGGTGTCTTGGTGGTATATGAGCCAAACCAAGACTACTGCAAATTCTAGTAGACTACTAGGGTCCAGACTCATAGTCATTCTAGATAGATAGGATGTCCCTCACCATATAAGTGGAGGACATATACTTTATTACTCGACTTTCACGATGGGGGGAAGTTGTGAACCTGTGCTCTCGCAGGGCCGAAGGTGGCCTGACTATAGATGAGTACATTGCGGTGTACTGCTATTCGAACACAGAGAAGGTGGGGATTCAGATCCTAACTAACTCCATATAGGTGCTAGTCCTAAAGGCCATTCTACCGACACTGGGCACGATAGCGAGGCTAGCCTCACTCCACCCTTACGACCATTGATGTTCTATGTCATGAAGTGCATGAGGCCCACAGTTTATGACTGGAGTACGACATTATTGAGAAACATGAAACAACGGCTTACCGACTGCAAGATGGGTAGGGTGCGAAACTTTGGTTTTAGCAGCATACTGAGCATGTTCTTCTTTGAGCGTGTTCTGGGATTGAGCCCTAGAGCTAACATTCCTCTACATGGGGTTCGAGATCCGGCCCAACAACGATGTGTAGACTGGGTGGAGGTAGGGTGTCCAACCCCTATCTAGCTAATTTCTTTCCATGGTGGTGACGATAGATAGTTGCCATCGATGACTACCCCTATGCAGAGATAGATTTTCGGGGAGACCCAGACATGCCGCTACCACTAGGATCGACATACGGTGACATTGGTAATGAATATCGACCCTCTTTTTAAAAAATTTGAGTTATTTAAGTTTTTTGTGTTTTTTGATTATGTGGAATCAAAAGACATGTTTTTGGGTGATAATACATAGTGACATCTACCATATGCATGCATATGTGGGACCACGACAGCATGAAGGCTTCCCTCTTCATAGACTGAGGGGAAGAGGAGACAACATCACGGTTGTGGATGCAGATCGGATGCTCCAAAGAATTCATACCAACTTTGTGAGACTGACACATAGAGTACCCATGGTGCAAGTTGAGGACTTGCTTGAGGCCATGCAGCGCCAGGTGGTGGGTGTACCATGAGCATGGGTGCAACTATTTCGATGGCTATCTAGAGCTGTAGTGACATTCCATGATCACAACCCCCCTCTGCCTCCACAGGCATAGATACCTGGGATTGATACATTTTGTACTACCGTGTATTATATTTTGGTGGCTCGAGAGCCCGAGTTTTGTATTATGTCACTATGTATTACCACATTTTTGATGTTGATAAAAACTTTTATGATGATCAATTTATTTATTTACATGTGTAAAACTTTATGTTTGTGATGAGATTATTGTGTATGAAACAAATTCCAATCTATCACATAGTTAGCATATGATTCAGCAACTTGATTATTAATTCTTGGAACATGTATGTATGTTATATTGTCAAATTGTCGTTCTAACAATCTCACACGTAAGAATCTTCTTAATAATGTCGGATCTCTAACATGGTACAAACCATTAAGCTGTGACACTACTAACTCTAAATTAGGTCGTACCTCAAGAGAGGGAACACCATGTGAAATGGCATCCCGTAGAAGCTCAATAACAGCACTATACTCAGCAACATTGTTTGAATGGGGCCATAAACATATGCCTCCTGAAGACAATACCTTACCCATAGGAGTATAAATTACCCAAGCATCAGAAGCTGAGTGTTGAGTGTGACGGCTCACACCATTCGCGAATCCTATGAAGGTGGAAGATTCCATTGACATCTTCCAAAATAAACGAAAACTAATCACAAACCCAATCACCATAAGAAAAAGACCTACCTATGCAGAACTATACAATAATATACAATAACTAGCCTTGGCTGAAAATCATGCATAGTACTTTTTGAGATAGAGCCCATTTCTAGGCTCCACCAAGGTCGTTACCTCATAATCCACTAATGCATAAGCACCCTTCTCTAACACACATTTAACGACGTAAGGGCCACACCACATGGGGTTAAAATTTCCTATCCCCAAGGGTTCTTTCGGTTGATCCCACAAAAGGACCAATTCTCCCTCACTAAACCTCCTTGGACAGATAGAGCTATCGTTCTTGACCTTAACACAATGCTTATTCACTTCTAGAGCCACCAAGGCATCTTGGTGTTGCTCATCAAGTTTCTCTAGGTGGACCAAATTCTCCTCCAATGGGGAAGTGTCTTGTAAGAGCTCTATGGCTAGCTTCAAAGAAGAAATATTGCACTCAATTGGAAATACCGACTCCACTCCATGTACAAGCTGATATGGAGAAAAACCTGTGGCAGTCTTAACAACAGTTTTATAAGTCTAGAAAGCAGCATATAACATAATGTGCCAATTATTCTTGCTTTGCGCGATGGTTCATTGGAGAATGGATTTGAGTGATTTGTTCATTGCTTCTACTTGTCCATTCGCTTGAAGGTAATAAGAGGAGGAATTCTCCTACTTATATCCTAACTTTGATTCCAACTCTTCCATCATATGATTCGGAAAGTGCGAGCCATGGTTGGTGACAAGCTCCTTCAGAATTCTGAACCGAGTAATAATATGGTTGAATAGGAAGTGTGCAGCTATCTCACCGTCATATTTAACTGTAGGCATGGCCTCAGCCCATTTCATGAAGTAGTCATTAACCACTATGATATGATGATGCTGCCCAGTTGAAGCTGGGTTGCAATACATAAAATCAATCCCCCACTTAGTGAAGGGATCAGCGGTGATGATGGGATGTAGCGGGGCAGGTTGCGAGCGCATATTCTGTGCAAACACCTGGCAAGGGTGGCACTTCTTGGCTGCATCTACACAATCTTTAATGATCAACAGCTAGAAATAACCCGCTCTCAAGATTTTTTGGGTTGTAGAAAGCTTGGATAAATGACCACCACACGCCCCTCCATGGCAATCATTTAGCACAAGTTCAGCCTCCTCATGAGTTAGACAACGATCTAAAATGGAATCTACCCCATGGAGGTACAAGGTATTATCCACTATGAGGTAATTCTTGGATACATGATGTAATCGTTGTCATTCATCTCATGAGAGGTCAGTGGGGACCTTCAATGTTTGTAAATATATAATAATATCCCCATACCATGGGTCCAAAGTTGAGACTAAGAAGATGTACTCATTGATAAATGTATCTTCACAAACCATCTCCTCAGCTTCGCTTGGGAAATTCAATATAAGCTCCGCAAAAATTAACGATTTCTTTGATTTTTCCGAAACAAACTCGAGGTTGAATTCTTGCAAGATGGAAATCCATTTATTATACATTCCCCCAATCATCCGTCGAGTGAGGATGAATTGAAACAGATTTACATGGGATACAACCAAGGTCTAGCGAAGGAGAATATAATGTCTCAACTGTTGAACCGCATGTATGGTAGCTAAGGCAAGCTTCTCAACATAGGAATAACATATCTCCACGTCAATAAGATTCTAGCTCAGATAGTATATGACATGCTCTTATAGCTCCTCATCCTCTTGAACCAAAACCATAGCAATCGTCTCCATGGACACGGCCACATAAAGTAGAAAATCACGGCTATAGTCTAGGGGACTAATCACCGGGGCCGATGCTAGGGCTCACTTAAGCGCATCAAAGGACTCATGGGCTCGCTCATCCCAACAAAAGGTGGTGTCCTTTTTCAATAGACGCATAAAGCCTCTAGTCAAATTGGTAAAGTTGACAATGAATCTCCATAAGAATTTTTCCATGCCTTGCAAACATTGAAGATGTCTAATGTTCCTCGGGGGAGACAACTGAAGTATTGCCTCAAAATTCAAATGGTCAACTCTTATACCCTCCTTGGAAACAATGAACCCTAATAAGTGACCAGAATTCGCACAAAAGATGCACTTGTGAGGATTTAACCTGCCCAAATAATGGTGGCAGCTTTCGAATACCAATTTCAAATGATAGGAATGATGCATTCTCATTTGAGAATATGTAGCAAGCTCATCCAAATATACTTTGATAATCGATTTGAGACAATGGAAGATCAAGGTCATAGCCTGCTGAAAAGTGGCTCCAGCATTCTTAAGGACAAAAGTAATTTTCCTATATGCAAAGGCTCCCCAAGGACAAATAAATGCAATCTTATGTTGGGTCCTCATGTTTAATTTGTATCTGATTATATCTAGAAAATCCATCCATAAAATAAAATACCTCGTGACCCACACACTCATCCAAGATTTGATCTATAAATGGTCTAGGGAAATTATCTTTAGGACAGGCACAATTCAAGTCATGGAAATTAGTACATATACAGATCGCTCCCTGCTTCTTATCTACCAAAACATGATTTAAAACCCACTCCATCAAGGAGAATGGGATAGATAAAACTGATTTTCAATAGTTTCTCTATCACTGCCTTAATCGTGGGTGCTTTCCTAGGATTCACTACACACAAGAGTTGTCAAATAGGCTTAGCATTGGGATAAGTTTTAAACTCATGTTCAACAATGCGAGGGTCAATACCTGGAATTTCATCATAATACCAAGCAAAGATATCATGAAATTATTTAAACAGCTTAGTGTATTCTTGAATCTCAGCATGGGAACATTCTACCCCAATATAGACATTCTCAATCCTGCCAGGATCGCGAGAGATATTGATAGAAATGGTAGGATATATATTCGCCATGTTCCCATCAGCCATCAGATGAAGAGAGCTTAATGGAACCATGGGACTACCAATTCTCTCACTATGAACCTCCCTAAAGTCCTCATGCTCCAAGCGGTCAAGCTCAGGAATAAAATAAGATCTATGATGCAACTCTTCCCAAGGTGGCTCAACCCCTGACATGGCATTAATAATTTCTTCGTCGGAAGAAAAAACACTATCAAGGTAGTCATGTGCGTGAGAATACTGAACTGCCCATGCAAGTAGCACATATGGGTCCTCCTCCTCTATCTTCTAAGAGAAAGGACTAGGCTCTGTAACACATCCAATATTAGCTTGATAAGCTACAATAGTTGCACACAACGACATGTCTGTCATGATGGGCTCACTTGAAGTATTCGGTGTAGGAAGAATACAAGGATCTTCCATATGACTCGTGCAAAAAGACACTGATCTCACAGATGTTGAAGACTCACCGGAACTAGACGCTATCATAAGGATAGGTGTAGGAAAACTAAAGCTTCCCATAAGGGATGGATACATGCCCACACCCACACTCCCAGTTGCTGACTAAGAGTGCTGAACAATTGGGATCGAAGCTCCCGAAGATGCGGTAATCGACAGATTCTTGAATGACGTTTAATCAATCGTAACTATCTTCCCATTAAATGGAAAGCATACAATGTGAAATAGTGAAGAAGCTATGGCTTGCATACTATACATCCAATTCCTACCCAACAAGAAATTATAGTCAAGGGGCACATAAACCACCTCAACCTCTATCGCAACGGTCTTTCCTCCCAAACGGACCTTAAGGGAAGGAAGGATCCCATGTGGCCTAAACGATCTCCCATCAAGCGTGTTCAACATGGTACCAGATTTAGACAACTCAAGGGAACCTAAACCCTTCCAACATGATAAAGACATCATAGAAGCAGCAATGCCTTCATCAATACCAGTGTGATTGACGGTCATGTTAAGACATTCTACATGAATCAAAAGAGACACATAGTAAGGCAAGCAAGGATGAAGTCATGTGGTTTCAAATTTAATCATAGAGGAAGAATTATCATTATTCACACCAAGGGCAGAAAGCAAATACTTCCTTTGCGAAGGACAACTCCAAAGTACTTCTAGTGCATACATCACACAAGGAGTGTGGCCCAAATCCTCGACAACAGAATAGTTATGGGTGGCTTGGGCATTAGGATTGTGCCCTAAACGCTTAAGGACTCCCTTAGGAATGCGAGGTGCAACTTTGGTTTTATCCACAGGTTTTTCAATACACAAAGGAGTCCTTGGTGGATCAGGTTCTTTTCCTGTGTCGGGTTGTGACGAACGATAGTCCTTCACACGGGTCACAACCTTCGTAGCATGCGTCATGTTAATGCAACCATGACCACTACCCTCCAGTGGATCCTGATCACCACCAG
Organism: Pseudotsuga menziesii; assembly: GCA_001517045.1. Classification (NCBI taxonomy): domain Eukaryota; kingdom Viridiplantae; phylum Streptophyta; class Pinopsida; order Pinales; family Pinaceae; genus Pseudotsuga; species Pseudotsuga menziesii. Next base: position 453,696 of record LPNX010949398.1, on the reverse strand, counting down.
ACTGATCATGGGTCCTTGAGTTCATGTTTTGATTGTGAGGTAAAGGGTTGGTCAGCACAGCTGGGCCCTGCACTAAGAATCTCGAGGCTTTATCGATATGAGGGCACAAGTAAGTGAGGTGATCCTCCTTACATAAATTGCAAGGAAATTTAACCTTAATTTTAGATTTCTTGTCCCCCCTAGCATTTTGGGCATTCTTGTCATTATTATTATCATTTTCATTCCTACTCCCACCCTTATGATTGTTCTTACCCTTCTTTTTATTCCTTCCGAGTTGCTGGTTACCCTTCTGGTCCAACGATTGCATTGAAAGCACATTCACCGTTTGGGTGAGTTGAGATGAAGCCGTGGCTTGTCTCGAAGTGGATTGGTTGATTAACAATTGACTAAACTATTTCACAACTGAATCCGTATGTTTAGCACTCGCATAACTAACAATGCCATTGGCATGTGGTTCAGGTTTAACTTTGGGGTCAAAACTAGAATGTGGAGCATTGGGAATGATCTCATATAACAAATCAGATTGAGCATAAATCAAATCCAATTCCTGCACCCTAAAAATTCCTTGTTCCTCATTTTGCACTCCCGATGTAGAAACCTCCTTTTCTATATAAGGCAATAATGACTTAAGGAACCATTCGAGGAGGAATTCTGATGGTATAAAGGATTTAATCAACCTCTTCCGTCTACGCCACTCTTGGATATGGTCCGAGATATGCATGGCTTAGTCTTGCCGAAATGTCAACAAGAGGTCCATACCAACGTCATAACGCACTGGTAGTTGGAAGTGGTTAAGAAAAGTCATCGCTAGGTCATTGAACAAAGCGAATGCCCCCCTAGGTAACTCAATATACCATTTCATGGCAGGCCCTATAAGGGTGTGTTGAAACAGCCTTAAACATATCAAATCCTCATGTAAGGAATTTGAAGAGCACAATAGGTGAAATGTTGTAACATGTTCGGTTGGATCCTCTCCAGGTTTTCCCTCGAATTTGGGTATGTCTGAGGGAAGCTTAGTAGGGACAATCAGCCAACTCAGAACATGAGATATAGGATCGTTCATCAATCTCAACAAGTCAGGACGACTTAGCGTTGCAATGAAAGGGATCCTAGGATGATCAAGTCGATGCACCACTCCCTGATGGTTTTGATTCACATAGGTCTTATTATCGTAACCGTTATGGCCTTGACCATAGTTCCCTCCTCCCGTTTGACCCGTGTAGGGTGGCATGGAAGCGCCATAATGTGGTGTACCTTGACTGTGTAGGGCTACAAAGCCATAATTAGAAGATTAAGCAGGTTGTTGATACCCTTACCCATAAGGTGAATAACCCTATCCATACTGCATCCCATAATAAGGTCCGTAAGTCATTCTATGAGATGTCCCATGAGACACTCCATAAGTAGGAATCTACGCTCCGGAAGTAGGAATATACACTCCGGAAGTAGGAATATATGCTCCGAAAGTTGTAACATGTCCTCTAGAAGTATGAACATGACCTCATGAAACAATGGGAGGTACTTGAACCTAAGACACAACTGGTCAAGTAACAGCAGTATGGACATGACTCGTAGCAACATTTCGGCCCGAAGGACCACATGAATGAGGTGGAGGAACAACATTTGAATAACAAGGAACCGAGGACGAAGGGATCTATGAAATTATGTACGTGGTGTTCCCTATAGTCACTCATCTTGGATCTGGTATCCTAATAGGATCACTAGCCCTAGGCCTAGTAGGAATATGTGATGTATCTTCCACCGCCGAGATGGAAGGTGCAATGTGACTTGTGTTCCCAAACCTCTCCAAATGGTATGGAATAGGAGTGACCCTAGGCATAGTGTTAAGCTCAAACTACGACTCGACATGAAATGCCAAATCATGTGTGGGTATACCAGACATACCATAACTACTATAATTAGTGCTCGCAGGCTCATAATAAGTCTCATCTTTCGGCATGCCATACCAACGATGTGTCAATGGGGGATCAACACTAGAGTAAGTAGGTCTATCATGGAAAGTACCTATCTCATAAATTAAAGGACCTAACTCAGTCAGATCAAGTGAAGGATCATAGTTAGGAGTAAACTCCCCATCTTCCACTTGAATGGGAGAGGGTGGCTCAAGAATACCTTCTTCATGATCTCCCATCGTGTGTGAATCAATGTGTGAAGTAGTCCGCCTAAATCGTATGTTTATCTCTCCCAAAGGAGGAGGAGATGTAGAAGGCGAAATTCCTACTAACCGAAAAGAACGACGAGGAGCCACACCCGAATCCACAATGACTCAAAAAATGTAAAAGACTCTCTAATTACGCAAACCCTAGGCAAGCTACCGTGCACAGAGCACACACCAATAAAATCTAAAGCCAAAAACAAGAAATCAAGGGTAGGATAAATGAGCTCCCGAATGAAGCAGGTATGTCTCTCCTAGGAGAGGCTTAAGACTCCCATATACAACAAGCAGAGGTACGTAACCAATTATTGTTCCCTTCATCTTCAATGCGTAAAAGCGACTGTTAACACCTCTATTTTGAAGAGTATTGAAAGAAACATGGTGGAGAAAAAATAAAGGTTACATGAAATTTGGTTGAGTAATAATGTGGATATATCATAAAATGGCACATAGAGGATAAAATTGTCTCATAATCTGATGATGTAGAACAAAAGAGGTGAAAACTAATGTTTTAGAACAAATCGGCTCTATGGAGATGCACAGGAGATAAGAAGAAGCAAATGTAATTAACAGAGCACGAAGATCGATGGTTGTGGGACCAAGCCGGTAAAATCTACAGCTGATAAGGAGTCCACTCTATAAAGATGCATGTTGTTAAAAATAAAAAGGCCCAGTGGAATGTGTACATGCAGTTTTAATCTAATGGTTTAAACAAAAAGCAAATATTCATCAACGGTTGTCAGCAGCTCCGAAAGATAAAGTTGCACGTTAGTTGAAGTGGAAAGGCGGTAGTGAAATAAAAACCATGATACACGTGGCGGTTCACAGTACATTCCATGGAGGAAAATGGTTAAAGGAAAACTGCTAAATGGAACCTCCATAATAGACCTTTATATAAAGGTGAGGTTGACTTATTTTTAAAAATCATTTTTTATTTTTCATGCTGGGACGAGTGAAGGATATATCCTACCATCCTTTTGTAGTCAACCTTATGTACATACAGTTACAATCATAGGCAAGCTTCGAATACTTGAGCTCTGTTTAGAGAATTATTGCCATTGTTTTGTTATGGAGAAAGAGAAGGGGTTAGAAGTTACTGGGTCTTGGATGAAAGAGAGGAATTCATGGTTGATAGAGACAGAAGTGTGTATGACCCGTTTTTGTCGGTTGGAAATGTATCTATTACTAAAGAAATATTGTGGTAGTATATTTTATAGGGAAACGACATTTTGAATGTCTGCAAGTCCTTTCTATATTACTTCACCATTGAACAGACTTTACCGTTTCTTGAATTTGCTGAATGGTGTGCAAGTAGTTACTCACCTTCTGAGAGAGTCATTATGAGTCATTCCACGTCTAAGATATTATGTAGGATTGATGCAAAAAATATTCATGGATTCCTTAATTTGGATGATAGTTTCCTTGACAGTGGTGAGTTTTTGAATGATTCTATTTTAGTCGAAGTATACAAAGGTTGTAAAACTGAAGTCCGATGTGAATTTTTGTCCAGTATTCTTATGAAGGTCAGTCATTAGAGGGTCTCTTTTTGCAATACAGTATTCACATTTTCAAAGAAAAGGTCCAATTGGTTGAATATTTGGTCTGCCAAATTTTAGGTCTAGATAATGACATTCATGTCAATGAGGTTGTCTTAGGTTTTTTATTGAAAATGAGTTCAGTTAGTATTGAGTCTGAGTCCCATCCAGTCCATTACCTCAGTTTGGATGAGTATTTAGCAGAGGTCATTCATATCCAATTAGTTGAGTTCCCAAAAGTCATATTTTTCAAATACTAATCATATATGTTGAACATGTTGTTATGTTCAAACGTAACAGAATTACAATTCTTGTCTACCATGTTCTCTTCAGATCTTCGAAAGCAAATCAATATGTTCGAGTTCGTGAATTCCATTATGTCAGAGATGTACAAGTTGCTATTTGATGAGGTATTTCCTAGAGTACTTGAAGAAATGAAGGTTATGATGCAATCATCCCCAAAAGACAGGATTGGGGATTGGTTTTTATATAAATACTTTATTGTTTTAAGAGTGTATGGTTTCACCAGAGAGCTATATAGGCTACCTATTTTTCTTACCCCTAAAATCTTTGTGCTTGAATTCATGAGACAAATATTATATGCATAAGAGGAACATTTTGGAGATTTAAAGAAGTCCTCTAATATCAAATTTCCCCTTAAAGTTGGTCCATTCATCTTTAAAAACAAAAGTGCCTTGGTGATTGTGGAAAAATTGTTGGAGAATATGGATTTTCAGAAAGAACAGAAGGTCAATTATGCTCCATATCATATAATTTATCAAAGGAAACAAGCAAATAAGAAAAAACCATTTGATCATCAAGTTGTTGAGGGATTGGGGGAAATAGCCAATTTGTCTCATTTTGTGGAAAATCCAGGAAGCAATGACGGTAAAAGAAGTGGGCTGATTACAATGTCTCAAGTGCCAAAAAATTCTAATGTTTTAATTAAAAGTTTTTCTGAAGTTGAGAATATGGAGATAGATGAAAATAGTTCGTGTATAAAGACCAAAACATTTTCTCAAGATGATCAAGTTTCAAGTGAAATAGTTTCAGAGTAGTTGAAGAAAGTAGTTTTGATTCCTAAGAAGTCAGAGCGGATGAACAAGTTTTCTTTTGAAAGTTAAAATAATGAAGAGTCTAGTTCAGTTTTTAAATCCAAAGCAGAGTTCATGACAAGTTATGCTGAAAAGCAGATGCAGTCCTTGAAAGAGACTAAAAATATACTTCCACGAGTAAGAAGTCTAGGAAACCAAAAGGCATCACTGATTTCCACTCGGTATGTAGAGAGGAACACCTTAAAATTAGCTATGGTAAGTGACAAAAAAATGACTAAAATGGAGGTAAGATTGGATAAAATCAGTGTACCTAACAAGATACAGCTTCACAAAGAGATAGGGGATATAATTTATTCAGAGTTGTTACATGCCATGATGAAAATTGACAAATTACAATTTCTAGTGGATAAGTTGGAGGTCCAGTTGAAACACAAAAAAATTGAGAATAAAGCAAATTCAATCCAAATAAAGAAGTTGCAAGAAGATGTTATAAGCTCGGGAGATGAACCAGGAAACACACAAGCCACCAGGAGACTTTTGAAGGAAAAATATAACACCATTCAGGTATTAAAAAAGAAGTTGAAAATTCCAAGTTCTGAACATGCTCAATCCTCAGAGTTGTTGGCATTGCAAGAAGAGAAAGATAAAATTCATCAAGAAATGATGGAATATAAAGGCAAAACAGCGAAGCTGGAAGAGGAGAAGAATAAATGGGAAACAGAGAGAACTGAGTTAATGACACAAATTTCATAGTTAAAGAAAGATCAGAATGATGAGAAAGAAATTATGGAAGAATTAATGAGCCAGACCCCTACTGATGCAGATTTGTCCATTGTTAATATTGAAAAGCCTTTAAGTGATTTTTTTGTTCATGATTTGTTAGTACCAATGTCACAAGTAACCTTGAAAGATGTAGAAATCAAGGAATTAAAAGAAGAAAATGAGAGGATCAAATCTGAACTGACTAAAATGGTTGAAAACAAGATTAAAATATTACATGAAAAAAGTTAGTTGCAGAAGAAGTTTAATGAATTAAAAGAAAGGAATACAGGAAAGGGCCCTCTATAAGGAGCCAAGCATATAATCTGGGATACATTATCTGTAGAGATTACTAAGTTCAAACATTATCTAAATTTCATTGAGGACCAGAGTGCATTGGTTAATTTATCCAATCAGAGATTAAAATTAGCAAATGAGACCATGGAGAGGAAGCCCCAAAATACAGCTCAAAATGCACTGAATTTCTTGAATTCATTAACTTATAAAAAATTGTAGGATATAGGGATTAAAGATAGAGTGGCTATAGTACTATGGTTGAAAAAATTCATTAACAAACATCAGCTTATGAAAGTAGTACAAGATAAGGCAAATGAGATGTCTTCGCAGATGAATGATTTCAGGCATGCCTTTAGAGAATTGTTCGAATATGGACTTCCCTCTTTCTAGGATGAAGAAGGAATACTTTTTTCTCAGGAACATTATCATAGCCTACTAGTACAAAACCTTATGGAACATTCCAAGTTTGATGACTTGGTAAAAGGACTAACTGGGAAAATCATCATGGACAAGTTGATAGAAGACTTCGAAATATTGCAAAAATTTTTGATCATTAGAGGAGGACTGCCCGCTGTATCTTATGAGGCTTATGTGGATCTAGAGGTGTCTATTAGAGAAATGACCGAGTCTGACATGCCAAGTGTAGAACAATGGAGGACCATGGAGATATTCAGGAAGACAAAGTATATTCTTCATCCTTAAAAAACAGGTGTTGTGCACTGTGGAGCTGTTTATTAGGGCCTTGCTGTCATCAAGTCGATTTTAATTAAATGACATGTTATCAGGATCAAGCATGTAGTTTATTCCTAGTTGTTAGGGATATGGTTACAAAGACTTTGATTAAACATATTATTCAGTTATTAAATCTTCTTGGGAAGAAATCATTTATGTATATATTTGTATTTACTTGATGTATTGAGGGTTGGAACCCATATGTTGGATCAATGTTTTTTGAGGACATATAATTTTTGAAATAACAAAGTTGAATGCATGTGGATTATCATATATTCCTATGCCATCTGCGTTACAGTCTTTGCTTTTCTTTCCTATGTGATTGTTTTTTCTCCAGTACTTACATTCCATTTTGTTTTCCTCATATCTGAAGCGTAGTGTTGAATAGTTCAGAATTCATACTTGTTGTGCTATGACAATTGTTTCAGATATTTCATAAATGTTTCTACTAAAGTTAATATGTAATTCATCTTATGATGCTCTATATTGATGGATTGTTCATACTTATTCCTTATCCACCTAAACTCAATGAATGACTGTAACTAAATGGTTATCTTACCTTTGATGAAATCTCATGTATGAGATCTTTGTGCTATCTTTATATATTTTGACTCCATCGCCTAATGGTTATGTGTATTGCTTCAACCATCTACATAATGTTTAAGTGTTGATTCTTATATCTGACCTTGTTCAATTTATATTTGAGAGATCCCTCTCTAGAAAGGAAAGCCAGTTTCTTTCTGAAGTGGTTTTTCCTATTACCTTTTGCAACCTGGGTACATTCTGAGTGATAACATCAACTATGTTGTCTGACCCCAACCTGTCCAGGACACCCGTAGATTAACCCCTGCAAAGTATTTCCTTGATATCCTAGGTAAGGAAACTAAGGTCACCTCAATATAATCAATGCTTAGGCGGACAGTCGCAGGCAGGGTTGACCATATGGGAAGGGTAGCAAAGTCTAAAACTCCCGAAAGAACCACCAGATAGGAATACAATCCTATAAATATCTCTAGTGCTACTTAGTTATGACTAGGGGTCATCCCAATCAATAACCACTCACACTGCCTCGTGCTTAACTCCCTTTTGAGAGGAGGATCCTGAGAAACGCCAATTATACCACGGAATTTCACACTCTCACCTAGACAAACACATACATGTTGTTTTTTAGTGGTCTTGGAGAATTTAATCACAACGAACTATTCCAATACCCTAAAACCTAATCTTGTTGGTGAACCCTATCAAATAAAAGAGTGTAGTTCATTTTAATTAAGCGTTGATTTTAATTGGATTTATTACTCAAAAATAAAAGGTAGATGACCAGGAAACCAATGGTGTTATGATGCAGCATGAAGCAAAATGCACACCTAACAATCAATGCAAATGCATTGTGTCCATGAAAAATAGGGTATGCTACTACGTGAAATGCAAAATTTTCTTCAAATGATAAATCCAAGCTTTCCTATATGAAATCCTGACTAATACTTCAAAGCAAATCTAGTGCAAGTACTATGCAAAATGAAAAATGCAATGCATAATGATAATCAAATATTTTTGGATTTTTTGAAATAAAAATGAGATACTAAAGCAAAAGAATGATTCTACAACCCCTAGTATCTGTAAGCACAATCATGCAGCCCTCAAGCAAAGTACTAAGGTAAAAGAAATCTAATGCACTAATCCCAAAACAAAAAATCAAAAATGCAATGACAAGAACATTCTTCAAAAAAAAAAATTTACCCTAAAAAAAACATCTCTGGTCAGGAATAGAGGTGTATACAGACTCTAGTAGTATCAAAGGAGACTCATCAATCATCAAAATTCACCCAGCAATAATCAATATTCCTCAAGAAGGAAAAACTAAGGGCATAAGCGACTGTTCATAGTAAACCCGCGTGTATACATGGATATAGCAGTCAAAACCACATATATAAGCGACTGTGAGTTCAAAACCCACATACAGGAATAAAAGTGCATAAAAATAAAGGCAAAAAGATAAGTTGGTACAAACTTCACACCAATCAGACACTACGAGGCTAACATGCCCCTAAACCCGACACAGAAATAAAGAAAAAAGAGCAATTCAAATTCATTGAATGCCAATAGAAAACCCCCAAAGGACAACTACTAGAAACTCCCCAATGGAGTCACCAATTCTGTTATCGAGAGAAATTCCTATCGCTTGGGATACCACAACAGACATCTTGACTCTAGAAATCAATCCTTTCTAATATGTAAGAGAAATCAAATATCTAACACTAAAGGATCAAAACTCATACCTTATTCCAGATGGTTGAAGTAGATTCCCGTTGAGCTTTCCAACTTCAACTTGAATTGATGAATCACTTCCTCAACAATAAGTAAACAAGACAAGCATACTATATATATGGGTGTTATATCTACTCTAGCCTATATAATCAACAACGTATAAGCATTTGAAAGAATCCATGGATAAAATATTCATTCAAACATACATTATTGGACAGGAAAAGATATTTCTATTAATACAAAATCAGAGATTACAATGAAGACAACCTCTGCCGACATGTCTGGGAATCAAAGAAACTGAATCCCCCACTTGGGCCTTCACCACCTCAATCCTCTATCTCTCGATAGCAAGCTCACAAACAAAAAGAAAGCTTGGGAAGAACACTAAATTGCTCCAAGGTACAAATGGATGCAGACTCAAGCACAAGTTTTGGCAAAAATGGACTATAGTTTCTTTGCTCTCGATTCTCTTATGCCTTCAATGTATCCAAAGGGTTCCTTATATAGCTTTTTAATGGGGTAATGAAAGGTCAAATCCGAGCGATCTCAAGGAATATGGAAGGCCAGGAGACAAGTGATTCGGATCCATATGAAGGAAAACTCCAAAAGGATTTGGATTTTTATACACATCTCGATGTACACGGTTTTAGAGGTCAAACCCATGTATATACACGATAAAGGGTTTAAAAGTCACGTATATCAATTTTCACATGTTTTTAGGGATGGTCTAGGAAACATCAAAGGACAAAAAATGGTCCCAGGGGTCTAAGGAGTTTGTAAAGGGACAGGGGAATGCCATACAAGTGTGATTCACCTGGTGTGGTAAAATTTGCTATAACTGTGGGGAATGATGTTGAATAGGGATTCGATGATGATGGTCTAAGGAACCAAAATGAGGGGTATGCCACCTATGTCTCTGGGAGTAGTATGGTGGAGCAATGATGACATCATGGTGTGGAATATGGTGAATGAAGGCTCACAGGTGTCAAACACAAGCTCAAAATTCCAACTAGAAAAAAGTGTGTAGAAGGAATCTTGATAAATGATGGCAGACAGGCCAAAAATCTAGCTTTAAAAATGAAATGCAAGAGTGTGTCATAGCAGGAGAGTCTACTACAAATCAGCCAAAAATCCAAAAGGAAACACTAACTATGAAGAAAACGATGTACTAAGATATGGGGTATAAGTGAAAGCAAGATCCTAGCTACAATATGGAATACCCTCACAAATTGTATCTCCTGCTAGGTGGCCAAATCCACATTCAAACAATAGAAAATGGAAGAACTAAAGGCTATGAGAATACCACTTTTGAGAGGGACCTCGGGTAAAATGTCCCTAAAATAATAGCAACTGGGCTACCTCATTCAAGCCACATCTAGGATGGTTTCCTAACACTTCATCCATTTCTTCCTTGACACCTGATATGTCCCTTAGCATGAAATAGGAGCAATGTGAAGGGTTATCCTTCGATACATAATGGAGTGCAGTATTCCACCCTGACTTATAGAACCCTTCCATTGTGGCCTACCCCCGCAGAGTGGGAGAACCCTTGATAAACTAGTTGTGACCGTGTAAGAAAATAGTAGAGGATTTTGGATCCATATAAGAAAAAAACCATGTCTCATATGTAAGTGAAAAAGAGGTTTTATTTGGATTCATATCCCCAGTGTACTAACTTAACTACAATATTGTTTTTGGTCCTCAAATGAGGTTACAATGTTGGTTGATTTAAGTTAAATTTTCGGCTCATCTTGGAGTCATGAACAAAGTTTTTTACTTTAGAGTGTGAGATGTGTGAAAAAGTGAATTGTAATGTCTAAACCCCAGTGCTCTCTTTCCAAAGATGTAACTGCTGAAAAAATAGTAAATAGTAAATGAAAGTAAATATTTTTCAACAATGAACAACTAATTCTTCGAGATAACAAAACATACCCAAATAAATGAGCACATAAGAAAATTCATAGGATATAAGAAACACACAGGGGGTCTCAACTACCAATCTCAACTAAGCGAGTTCACATACCAGGAAAAGAGGATTTCAAAACAAACCAAGGGGTTTTAAGAAATCAGATCTGGAAGGAAACAATCAAGGAAGGGGTAGAAAACAAACATGGGGTCTGTAAAGGGCCTCAAAGAACTGGAAAAAATGTAGGTCTCACTTGTTAATGGAACAGGTGCGGTCGTGGTCGCAAAGAACTATAAAATAGTTACGACCGGGATGGAAAATAATTAAAAAGACTAGGGTCACATAAAATAGGGGTTTCTACGTGACAAGTCGCATGAAAATGGGTCACAGTAGTGACCAAGATCATTCTGAAAGCCTCAACAAGTATGATATGAATTTTTGGTCCAAGTTACACTTATAGGTAAAAATACATATCCCGGGTCATGCTTATTGGGAAAAAAAGTGCAACTTGGGTTACAAATTTCTACCATATCGGTGCGATCTAACTGTAATAGAGGAATTAAAAAAATTCCATCTTGGGATGGGGTGTAGGAATTGTGACATGATTGGTTCGAATATTCCATAGGGGGGTCAAACTTGTGATGGATGAAGGTACGTAGGTAGAACAAATGAGTAGAAACACACACAAAAACAAAGATCCAAGAGGATTGAGCCATTATGGTCACCAAAACTATAGTGGGAATTTGTCTAGTACTATGTGCCAAAGCAGCTACCATAAATCAACCAAATCAAAGGGTAGGGTTCATGGTGCAAGGGATTTCTCAAACTTGAGTTACAACAAGCAATAACAACAATTTTATATTTTTATCTAACTAATGCAACAAAATAACAAAAATACCTTTAAATTGGGACACTACAGTTGTTTGAGGAAATGGTTTGTAGGATCCCATAATCCTTGTCTCCATTTATCTCCAGTGAGAGGTTGTCACTAGGAAATGGATTAAGGGTTGCACAGAGAGAATTCGAAGTGCAATGTTGGATAGATTTGGAGAAAGGTGCGGGAACTGAGGAACAATGTGAAAATGAAAGTTCAAAAGTGATGATGGACCAAAAATTGTTATGGGGAGACCTTCACAATGTATTTATAGCATGATCTAGGATTTTCTTACCCATGGTAATGACTCATGGTATTTTTTTGTACATGGTATTTGTCCATGTTTTTTGACCCATTCTCATTTTAGGGTTTTTTGGACCTTTTTGGAGATAGTGAGGTTATGTTGAAATAAATTCCCATCTTCGTTGTATTTATGGGGGAAGGAATAATAATGTTTTCGACCATTTTTGGTGGAATTTAATTGTGAAGGTCAAAAGGGAGGGAATAATGCTAGGAATATGATGTATAATTATGGTGTCGGCCATAGATACCTATGTGGATAATTTTTGGTGTTAACAAGTTCCATAAGTGAATTAAAGAAAGAAATGACAACTTACTCAAAAAGGAGTTGGGTGAATTGAAGGAAAGCTCAAGAAGAAAACCTGAAGAGACAAAGAATATATCTATAGATCTAAAAATTCAGTTGGAAGAACCGAAGGTAATAGAAGAAACACTTAGAAGAAGCATGGAAGAAAAGGTGAATATAAAAGAAGAGTGTGAAGCATAAATAGTCTCTCTCGAGAAGGAATCACAAAAGAAGTACATCCCACAAAACATTGTTAATAGTACCAAAATATTGGATGAAATCATCAGCATCCAAAGGCCATTCTATGATAAATCCATTCCTAGATAAAAATAAAATGATGAGGGTTCAATCTTTATGATGACTAAATCTATAGAAATATAAATAGTTATGTAGATGTTGTACAAAGTTCCTAGCCTCAGAAATAGGTGACAAACAAGATTCTTGAAGAACATTGTGCATGGAAGAAACCACCAACAATATCAAAGTTTCAAGATTCTAACTTCAAAAGATCTGCACCAACTAGAAGACCTTCTACATCCAGGTACCAAAATATTGTATTTTGCTTATGTTATCCTTGCAATAATTTTGGCCATAAGGATGTAAAGTGTAGAGCTCATGTAATGGGTAGAAACACATGGAATACAAATGCCTATGAAAAATCAAGAATCATGATACAAAGACTCATAAGGAATTTGATAGAAGTTATAAAAAATATGGAGCTATCAATTATTAAATTGAATGCTACAAATGGAACAACTTTGGACACACAACCGAAAATTGTAGAAGTGGAATGACATTGTCATCAAAGGAAACTAGGAAGTTTCCAAAACAAAAGATAACTTAGAGAAGTATAAGTCAATGGTGTGTCGATAGTAGGTGAATATGATATTTCCTTACAATATTATAGTAGTAGAAGGAAATGGTGTGTTTATAATGGATTTTCAAAGCATAGTACATGTGACAAAAACAAATGCGTCCTTAAGGAAAGGAAAGGAGGCATATGTAACATTCGATAATAACAACTCAACCAAAATTTGTGGAAAAATGTATAGTTAGTATTGGAAACAAATATTCTTAGGAAGACAATCCTATACTTGTAGAAAACATGAAGCATAATATGTTCAGTGTCATTTAAGTGTGTTATTAGTGACATGCATTCCTATGCAATTAAAAATAATGTTAAATCAAGAGAAAAGGATCAGGTAGACTTGTGGAAACAATAACTAGAACTGCAAACAACATATACATGATGAATGAAATTCGAAAGGAAAATTGTTGTTTGGGTAAGGAAGATGAAAGTTGTCTTTGGAATAAGAGATTGGGTCATTTAAAAATTTTCAATATTTTCAAGATAGGCAAGAAGAAAGTTGTAAAATAAATTCCACAAATCACAAAACAATATAACGCTTTGTGCAAGAATTGTTAGCATGGGAAACAAACAAAAGCATGCAAAACAAACAAAGGTTGAATTCAAGACAAAGGAATGTGCCACTACAAAGACATTGAATTTTTTTCATACTGATCTATGTGAGACAAAAAGGACAAAAGGAATCAATGGTGAGAAAGACCTCATGTTTCTCATTGATGACTATACAAGAATGACATGGGTGTATTTTCTCAACAAGACATCAGAAACATTCATTTATTTCTAGATATTCAACGAAATGGTTGAAAATGAAAATGAATTGAAAATCAAGATCTTAAGATCATACAATGGCGGTGAGTTAACCTCAAATGAATTATGGCATTTTTTTGAAGAACATGGAATAAAAAGAGAATTTTCAGTAGCTTGAACTCCTAATCAAAATGGAGTCGTTGAAAGGAAAAAGAGTAATGTACAAGAAATCAAAAGAATGATGATGAATGAATCCAAGATAGCTGAATTATTTTGTGTACAAGCAGTATATATAGGTGTTCATGTATTGAAAAATGCACCTCTTAGAACTAACAGTGATCAAACACTATATGGACTATGGAAAGGAAGACCAACAAATGTTAAACATTTCAAGGTATTTGGAAGCAAATGCTACATAAAAATGGATGATAAGAAAGTTGGAAAATTTGACTCTCGGGTATATGAAGTCATATTTGTTGGGTGTTATTTAAAGCGTAAAGAATACAGGTGGTATAATCTAAGACTCAACAACATAGTGTTAATCATCAATATGAAATTTGATGAAATCAACCTCCCAAAGAGAGAGAAGGAAAGGATAGATTCAAACAACATTGACAAAGTTGAAATTGAAGAAAAAAAGTTTGAAGTAGAGGCGGAAGAATTAAAACAACATGAATATTAGAAGTCATATATAGAACAAGAAGAAAGTAGTCATCAAAATCCTCAGACTCCCTTCAATACTCAGCAAAATGTTCACATTAGAGGAAATTTGAGGTCTAAAATGGGCCTCCTAAGGAGAACAATAAATTAATAGTTAAAATAATAAAATAATAGTTAAAATAATAAAACAATAGTTATTAATTTTGGACGAAGAATGAAAAAAACTAGTTTTTTGTTCGTATGTTTGACATATCTCCTTGTGTTTTTACTCAAATTATGAGTGGGAGAGCTCATTGGATGTGGAATTTAATTCTCCATCCAATGAGTACGCACACTACATACTTTTGACGGACCCCGCTACCCCAAAGACAAGAAATACCTAAAAATCATGATGGGGTGAATCCGCGGACCTGGGTAACACTTTTTGGCAAGCGCATTTCAGCAAAAATAGAAAAATGCACCTCGGTCGAGGTCTTAATATCTCGACTGAGGTTTTATCAAGCCCTCGACCGAGGTTTTTTTCATCCCTCGACCGAGGTATTTCTTAACCCTCGGTAGAGGTATTAAAACCTCGACCGAGGGTTAATAAATACCTCGGTCGAGGTACATACCTCGACCGAGGTACCTGTGTCGAAAAAATTATAAAAAGAGGCTGCAGGGGCCGCGGCCATTTTTTTGGCAAAATTTCACTGTGGAAGCTCAAACGAGAAATGACAGAACAACGCCGTAAGGATTGGCATCCCGAAGCAACCCAAGTACCCCGAAGCAACCCAACCTCGTCAGGATGGAGTCGAAGCCAAGAGGTAACAGTTTAAATAATTGTTTTTCAATTTAAATGGAATTTAATTTAATTTTTTTTATCAATTTATAAAATTTGTTTTAAAATTTGGTAAATGTATGTTTTTATAATTTTCATGTTTAAAATGTGTACCGGCAAGCAGAAATGCTGCCGGATTTTTGAAAATTTGTAGTTAAATTGAATTTTTTTGTTAATTTGTTATATATATATAAATTATGTCAACCGGTAGCGTTTATGCTACTGGTTTAATTTTGAATTGTGTCCCAGGAAAGCCGAAATGCTGCCCAATTTTTTTCAATCCTCCATGAATTCATGGAGGATTGAAAAAAATCCATAAAACACCAACTAAACAAACCTATATGAACCATAGAGACAATTAATCAACTGTAGGCCAGAGACAAATAATAAATTTTTATAAAAAAATATTTGAAATTGGTTAATAAGTTATAATATTAATAAAAAATCCCCATATCCCACCCCCTTTTTTCAAAACATAAATTAAACCTACCATTTAATCTGACCTGACTAACCCTACTTAACCCCCCCCTCAATATTACGACCTTACCCCCTACTAACCCCTACTAACCCTATTCACCCCTACCTAAATTCATATCTAAACCCTATTAATGCCTTACTAAATCCATATTAATACTAACTTAAACCCCTACCAAACCCCTACTTAAAACCCCCTAACTAAACCCTACCAAACCCCATATTTAAACCCCTATCTAAATTCATACCTAAACCCTATTAATACCTAACTAAATCCCTATTAATAATCCCGAAACCCCTACCTAACCCTCCCAACCTAAACCCAACCTAAACCTATCAATATCAATCAATATATATATATTATATATATCAATATATATATATAATAATTTGTATTCGTATTAAATATTAGTTAAAGATTAATATATATGTATATATTATATAATTAAAACCATGGTTAACCAAAACTAATGATGTTTTCCCATGTTTGACCATAGTTTACGATGACAAACCATTTCAAGCATCATTCATATAGCCAAACATGCTTCACCATCATTGACCATGACAAGTAATGTTTGATCATAGTTGATCATTGGCAATGGTCAACCATAAGTGACCTTATTTTAAGCAAATTTGGCCAAGGTGAAACATGGTCAACCATGGTCAAACATTGACATGGTTGACCATGCTTTACCATGTTTAACAATGACTGACCATGTATGACTATGTTTAACCATAATTGAACATGGTAACCATTGACTTTGGTTGATGATAGTTATTTTTTACTAAGGCTAATATAGATTAACAGTGGTCAACCAGTTATGCCTATGTTTCACCATAGTTGATCATTTTTTACTGTAGTCAACCATGGCCACATATGGTCAAACATTGAAATGTTTAACCATAGTCAAACATGTTTTCACAATGTTATGTTAGTTGTCGCAATGTGATGTTGGACGTTCTCTCAATGCGACATTAGTTGTCACAATGAAATGATAATTAACATGTGACATTAATTGTGACAATGTGACATACATTGTCACTATGTGAAATAAATTGTCACAATGAAACATAAATTGTGATAATGCGACATTAATTGTTAGTGCTGGTAATAAATCCCGATTCATTAATTAATCAAATGCAAATGCCTATATTTATACAAATCACATGGCGGTTGGGTTTCACCTTCCACTCAGCCTGTTTGGCTTCCTACTATTTATTTATTTACATTATATAACCCTAACGGATTATATTCTAATAATCCCCCTCTTAATCCGAAGGGGTGTTCGTAAGTCTGAGCATGTTTTTGAACCTTTCAAACTTTTCTCGTCCAAGCGCTTTGGTGAAGATTTCTGCAACTTGATCATTTGTGGAACAATGTCAAAGATGGACTGTCTTGGCCTCTACATGATGTCGAATAAAATGATACTTTGTGTTGATTTGTTTGGTTCGATCATGGAATCTAGGATTCTTAGCCAGCTTGATTGCAGAAGTATTGTCGACCAACAATGGAGTGGAGTTCTCTTGTTTTTCTTGCAAATCTTCAAGTATCTTCCTGAGCCATACTATTTCTTTCATTGCTTCAGCTGTAGCCACATATTCTGCTTCTGTTGTTGAATCTGTTGGAACTGACTATTTGCGTGATCTCCATGAAACAGCTACTGATCCAAGACTCATGGTGTATCCAGAAGTTGATACTCCTGTCTCTTTATCGCCATCAAAATATGAGTCTGAGTACCCAATAAGTTTGAAGTCATCCACTTTAGAGTACTTGAGTCCCCTTCAAGTATCTTAGAACCCTGTTTGTAGCTGACCAGTGTCCTTCACAAGGTTTATGCATGAACCTTGAAAGTATGCCAACAACATAAGAAATATCTGGTCTAGTTTTTGTAAGGTAGATAAGACTTCCTATAAGTTGTCGATACTTGGTCGCATCTTCAAATTCTTTTCCTTCGCTTGATGTGAGCTTAATTTTATGTTCCATTGGAGTAGATATATGATTGCAATCTGTCATGCAAAATTTGTTTAGTAGTTCTCCAACATATTTTTTCTGAGATAGGAATATGTACTTAGGATGTTGAGTGACTTCAATTCCTAAGTAATAGTGGAGATGTCCCATATCGGTCATTTCAAAGATCTTTTTCAAATCTTTCTTTATGGATGATATATAGCTCTCATTGTTCCCTGTCATCAAAAGATCATCTACATACACCACAAGATACACAACATATCTTCCAACTTTCTTTATAAACAGTGTTGCATCATCAAGATCAAAATGTTCGAAAATTAACTTCAAAATATGCTTAGTTAACTTTTCATACCATGCGCGAGGTGCTTGTTTTAGGCCATACAAGGATTTGACAAGCTTGCATATCTTTTGTTCTTTTCCTTTCACAACAAAGCCTTCTGGATGAGACATGAATACATTCTCTTTCAAGTCTCCATTCAAGAAAGCAGTCTTCACATCCATTTAATGAACTTTCCACCCTTTCTGAGCAGCTAAAGAGAGTAAGGTTCGGATGGTAGCCCATTTTGCTGTAGGAGAAAATGTTTCTTCATAGTCAATTCCTTCCTTCTGTGCATAGCCTTTTGCTACAAGCCTCGCTTTGTGCTTGTCAAGTAAGCCATCTAATTTGTATTTGTTCTTGTACACCCATTTGCAGCCAATTGGTTTGGTTCCAACTGGAGGGTCAACCAGCTTCCAAGTTCCATTCTTTATGAGTTCATCATACTCATTCTGCATAGCTTCTTTCCACTCAGCTCGAGTAGAAGCTTCTTCAAAGGAAGTTGGTTCAAAGTTAGCAGATAAATTAAATTCACAATCAAATGATACATCCATGTCATCACCTGAATTATCTGCTTCTCCTCCATGTCTTTTCTAACTTCTCGTTCCTGTCTTTCCAACTTCATCCCGATGGACACTTTCAAGTGTCTTTATGGCCCATTTAGGAATTTTTCGTGATGGTCCTGGTTGATCAGATGGTGGTGCTTCATCATTGATTGAGAGTCTTTCAATTCTCTCAATCACATCATCCAGTTGAACCTCTTGTTCAATTGAAGTAGCAGGAACTTCTTCATGCGGAGGAGTTGGTGCTTCATATGGAAATTCCAAAGGTTGATCCAGAATAGGAATCCCCCCTTGAAGGTTTGGAATTTCATATTCATTTTCATAATAGTTATTTGGATCAGGATAATTTTCCAGATGATCAAGCTGTCTCTCAATGGACTGGTCATTTTTATTAGTTTCAAGAAAAATGACATCTCTGGAAATAACAAATTTCTTGTTTACCTCATCATATAGACGGTATGCCTTGGAGTATTCTTCGTACCTCGAGAAAATGCACTTTCTACTTCGAGCACCAAGCTTGTTTCTTTACTCCTTCGGAATCAAGGCATAACAGGTGGAACCAAAAACTTTGAGATGCCTGATTGAAGGAAGATGGCCAAACCACATTTCATGTGGAGTCTTGTTATCAAGTGCATTTGATGGACTTCTATTTCTCAAATGTGCTGCACATTTTACTGCATCACCCCAAAACATTAGTTTTACATTCTTGAAAAACATCATTGAGCGAACCATATTCATTATGGTTCTATTCATTCTTTCTGCTACACCGTTTTGTTGAGGATTGTAGGGAACTATAGTCTGATGTGCAATTCCATGTTGGCGAAGATAATTTTCAAAAGTATTTGAAGTGTATTCTTTTCCATTATCAGTACGAAGTGTACCAATTTTTTATTGTGCTTGTTTTTTCAATCAATGCATGAAAGTCTTTGAATGTTTGAAATGCTTCTGACTTTGTCTTTAAACAGTAAATCTAGCACATTAGTGAGTAGTCATCAACAAATGTCATAAAATACTTATTCCCATTAGCTGAAGGAGTTGGCATTGGGCCACATAAATCAGAATGCACTAGTTCTAATTTCCTACTTGCTCTGAAATTAGATTCATGGAATGGGAGCTTACTATGTTTCCCTAAAATACATGCATCACATTTATTCTTCTCTTTAGGAATGGTGGGCAAGCCAAATACACCATTGTTTCTCAACAAACGAAGACTGTTATAATTTAGATGACCAAATCTTGCATGCCACAATGAGCTAGATGACATATTACCTTCTCCATGCTGAGAGAGGTAGGCATAGTTCTGAAATCTTGCGGGTGAACCCTTGAGCTTCAGCATCTTTCCATCTTCGTATCCAATCATGATGACTTGGTTGTCAGAGGACTTTCTTATTTCAATGATTCCATCAAACATGTGGATGGAATGGCCTTGCTGTCGAATCTCCACCAAGGACAGCAGGATTCTCTGCAACTCTGGAAGATAGAGAACATTCTTCAACAAGAAATCGGGGAATCCAGGCATCTTCAGTCGAATGGTGCCCATTACCTTTGGTTTAATACTTGACTTATCTGCAAGGTAAACTATGCCATCTATTTTTTCATTCAGTTCTTCAAAACAGTCTTTTCTAAATGTCATGTGTGATGTTGCACCAGTATCAAGCAGCCAACAATCTTTGTAAGATGAAAGAGAAGTCATTTCATTAAATCCAAGATTACAATGTGCAACAATACAAGAATCAGAAAATTTACTAGCATCTTGGTCATCTTTCTTCTGGTTGTGCTTGTCTTTGATGGACTCCCACAAAGCCTAGCACTGATCTGATGTGTGCCCAGTCTTTCCACAACGCTTGCACTGCAAATCTGATCTTTTGCTTCTGCCCCCTCTGCCTCTGAAATTTCTTCTTCCTTGTCCTCTCTTGCTGCAATTTCCCTTGGAAGGGTCTTTGGATTGGTCTTTACCAGCTAGGGCAGCACCAATACTAGATGCCAAAGAGTGCATCTTTTACAACTGTTAGTGTAATTTACAATATTGATATTAATATGAAAAAGAGAGATAGAAAAAAATAATAACCTTACAGGTCTACAGTCTCTACCAAGGTGATTTACAATCTCAACTTCAGGTTTTAAAGATGATACAATGACACAGAAAATATTACAACCAACAGTCAACAATTATCTCAGCTCTTCAAAATTTTATGCAGTCAACATGATGGGAAGTCTCAGCAATCTCCTTTCATGAGATCCACGTAGTCTTCACGATCAATTGTAGGTTGTAGCAGTATATGGAGAAGATTGCAGTCTCAAAAAGCATATATACTCAACGCATATATTCAGCTCCAATATAGATTCAAAATCACGCAGCATATATAGATTCAATATATACTCATCTCATACAATAGACTTACTCTCCATGCAGCATATATACAACTCTCCACTCAGTAAGCTCCACACATGCAGCTCTACTCAATTTTGATTATCTTCTTGCAGGTTTTCAAAGCATGCAGCAGTCTAGGGAGAGCACCAGCTCGATTACAATAATTCAAGTGGAAAATGGAAGCAATTTACAACAAACACTAACAATGTGAATGAAAATTACAGACTCCACACAGCTATATACAATCACAGGCTCATACAACAGCCTCACCATTTAGCCACGCCATTCATAAATATGAAACTATTTCACTTCACACTCCACGCAAAAAACTAGGGTAAATTTAGGGTTTGTGTAACCAGGCGATCACAAAATATTTTATCAACAATATTTTACCTCCATGCTCTTCAATCTTCACAGTGTCTTCAAGCTTTACCTTCAGGCTCCACGCAAGCAGCAGTCTCTCATGCACGCAATGGAAGGAAGATAGAAAGAAATTACATATGATAATGGCAGATAGCTGATCAAGAACATTGGTGTTTTATAACACCACCTCTTTACTGTCGTGATCTTTTATTTGACCATGAGGAAGAGCATGATCATTTCTTGATTATAGTGATTATAGTGTGGAATAATCACAAGTAACTGAAACTACTTGTAAATGGTGGTAGCTCGATAAGGCTTTGGTTAAGCAGCTATAGCACCCAAAGAACCACACCAACGCAGCCACACCAGGGTTCCGCTGCGCCACTCTCCGCGCTGTATTCACCTCCACGCAACACTTCAAAGCATGGGCCTCCAAGTTTAGGGTTCACACAGGTGCACATCTTTCACGTTCGGGTTGTAATCTTCACGCAACAAAATACTCACTTTCGACCAGAACTCAGACAGCTCCACGCATAGCATCACTATTCACACTGTCTCGCATTCATTTCTTCTCCACGCAGCCTCACGATAGTCACGACTATTGTTCTCCTTTCAACAACAGCTCCACGCAAGATATTGTCTATCAGGCTTTAATTTGCATGGTGTAGCAGGTCACAGCTTCAAATCAACACGCAGTCAGCCAAAAGTCACATCTCTCCACGCTGGTCTTCAATGTGTTGCAGCTTTCACAACACAGCTCCATGTAGTCTTCATGGTTTAGCTCTCAGCATATATTCAGGAAGCTCCATGCACCATACAGCAGTGCGCTTCAAATTCTTTTAACAGGTCGCAGCTCACAAAATATCAGAGTGAATGGGTCCACCATGCTTCATCTCAAACAATCACTGGTCGCTGCAATATATATCAATATATATCAATCACCAGTCTCTTCTCCATGCATGCTTATACATCTCCATGGGATTTGACAATATTTCAACAACAAATTTATAGTCTTGACTCCACGCAGGCTTATACAACAATATTTCAACAGTCTCTTCTCCACGCAGGCTTATACATCTCCACGCAGTCACACTGATATACACAAATCACAAGATAAATTAGGGTTTACCAGGGATATACCCACACTATATCACAGAGATATACATACTCACACTATATCACAGCATAAATTAGGGTTTAGGCTCTTCATTATACATCAAACGTATGAGCAGAAAATGCAGGCATGAGGAGTAACGCATACACTACATGCGACTCGATTGGCAGACTGATGGAGCAATTTGGCAATGGACTGGAAAGCAGAATGCCAGGAATGGGAAGACTGGCAACAGGTAGGAGTTATGGCAGCCAGGCAGCCAGGCACTGATACCACTTGTTGGTAATAACTCCCGATTCATTAATTATTCAAATGCAAATGCCTATATTTATACAAATCACATGGCAGTTGGGTTTCACCTTCCACTCAGCCTTTTTGGATTCCTACTATTTATTTATTTATTTACATTATATAACCCTAACGGATTATATTCTAACAGTTAGAATGTGACATACATTGTCACAACGTGATTTACATTGTCACAACGTGACCTAAATTGTCACATTGAGGCGTTAACTTCCATAATGCAACATTGCTTATATCATTTTCCATGATTAACTGTAGTTGAACATAGTTGAGCATGTTCAAATATGATTATCCATGGTTGACTATGTTTGACTATGGTTTCCCATGCCTGACTATGGTTGAATATGTTTGACTATGGTTGGCCATGTTTGACAATGGTTTAGACTGTGAAGTCTGAACATGTGAATTACAACTTTTGGACTATGTGTTCATCTTCCAAAGTTGTGCAAGAGTGTCAATGATCCCAGGAGAGGCATCAATTCCAATGCAAAGTCTGCATGAGTATATTTCAGTATGTCGAGGTTGCTACAATGTCTATCAATGAATTCAACAACACAACCGAAAAGAGGATCAAACAAGATGATAGTGTTATGATGGAGAATGAGATGAATCTACATGAGGATAACAAGGCACAAGAAAGTAATGATAAACAAGCAATAAACAAGTCTAAGAAGGCTAAGAGGGGGTGCAAAATTGGTTAAATACGAGTCCACAAAGAAAAAGAACTTGTCCCAAGTTAAGGTTAAATGTGATGACGATTTAACCAGGTGGGAAAAAAACTGGAATTTGGAGGTCTTCTAAGGAATTTAAGGTGTGTAGAAATACCACCACTGAGTTTCTCAATGTATTTTTTCACTTGATGAAAGGGGAGAAAGTTGTGGCGAGGCTTCTTAAAATTTTTCCTGGAAAGGCTCGGTCTAGGCTCTTTATAGAAATTGGCGGTCTAATTGTGATGAATCTACTCCCAAGGAAGGTATACGCCAGTATGAGAATGTGGAAGTTATTGTACAGATTTTACTGAAACGATGGGAGGGAGTGTCGTCCCTGTCATTAAGCTTGATGGTCAACCATGGTCAACCATAACAAATCATGGTCAACCAAGGTCAACCATAATCAACTAAAGGCAACTAAGATGAATGTCACAATGCAACATAGTCATGTTTAAACATAGTATACCAAAGTCCACTCTAGTCAACCATGGTAATCTATTTATCAAGTATAGTTAAAATGGTCAATTATAGTCAAACACTATCAACTTCTATTAACCATAAACAACCATGACCAACCAAAGTTAAACAAGTCAGCCATTATACCCTTCGTCACCCATGGTGACTAGATCAACCATGCACTCCAATCAATCGTACCAACGGGATCAACCATGATAACCAATTCAATCATGACAAAAACCTCTAATTAATACCCCATTCAAACATGTCAATTATGTGTGAACAATCTATTCAGCTATAATACCCCTAATCCATAATCCCCTAGAATCAACTAACCCCTTTCCCTTAAATCCCTTAACCCTATTAAAGCACCTACCAGGTAATCCCTAAGTATATGATTTTAAAACCATTAACACCTAAAGAAAGACCTAAAGACCCTAACCCCTTCATTAAAAACTATTTGACACCTAATCCCTATAAGTGATTCATCCATATCTCATAAATGCCTAAAATATAAACCCCATAACCCCTTAACTACCAATTTTGTGTCATCCAATTGACATGTCGTATTTTAGTTGTACAACATTTTGATGTATTTTCCAAGTAGGTTTGCATGTGAAAAAATTATCTTATATAATGTTTCCAAGTGATTACAGTTATTTTGCAATGATGAATTTTGTAATTAATGAATTATTCATTTTTAAATGCGTATATTTAAACTGAAATTTTTTAAAATAATAAGATTTTATCACCATATATGTCTGATTTATATATGTCTTATTTCATTCAGATGCATCTGCACAATGAGGCTCTTCGCTCCGTCGCACGCATAGTTCTGGTGGATCTACAGCGAACCCTCGCAACGGGAGCCGTTAGAGGAATGGTAAGTATACCACTGTGCATGATGTACTCTTTGTTGTCAATTACATAAAATTAAATTCTTTCACATGTGTATACTTAATCATTAACTTGTATACATTTATATTTTCACTGTAGGTGCTCCGCCTAGGCGTCCTGCGATGCCACATGCCTCTGTTGAGTAGCCCAGTGGAAGCCACTCTGGAATCCTTTCATTGGGTGATATCGATGATGACTCTACTACTGCTATTGGTGGGGAGGCTGCCCCTGAAGGTATATTAAATGCACTTTTTTTTTCAGTTGTCAGTACCTTTAATTTTTATTGATTTCAAATTCAGCTACAGTTAATATATGTATTTTGACTGATATTTATGTTTTCATCCAATTTTCAGGTCACATAGATGCTGACCAGGGCATTAACCCTCCCTGGGCAGCAACCTGGGATGATGAGGTCGCCCGCATCACATTGTGGGACATTGAGGCATAACGTGATCGCTTGCAGTCTAGCATGCATTCCGTTGCAGCCAGCTCTCCCACATCTGCTTTGATGTGGATCATGTTAGAAGCAGTAAATGATCTAATGAAGATCTACAAAGCCACTGGAACATTGGGTTCCCTTTGGGTAGTGGCATGCCAGAGTAGAAGGGCTAATGTGATGGGGCCTAATAAATGGCCTGCAGTGAGAGATGCCACTAGAGATGCTGATGTGAAGGGAACACTCTTTGATATCCCTCCTAACCACACTGCTGGTCAACCGCTTAGACTCAGGGAGTTTAAGCTAGAGGCTACAGCGGCTTTTGTTTATGACAGATTCATTGGAGCATGGGGCATGTTTCCCCACCATCACCAGGTCCCACTGTCCTTTGAAAAACATATATATGCAAAGTTTGTCTTGGGGATGCACCCAGATTACACCAGCACACCCTCGAACTTCTATGGTGTTGGTGGGGGACATAGTGCGACGCGTCTCGGGGCTAGGAGAGACCCTCCAGCTCAGCAGGAGCCAGAGCATTTGGTAGGCATCCCTAGCAGGACCTTTCTTAGGACAAAGGACGTCGACGATCAATCCCAGTTGGTGACTAAGGAGCGGATTTCACTGGCACATGCCACACACATGGCAATTCATGGTGCCCTGATGGCTGTCCAGGAAGAGAGAGCTAGACCACCCACCGCACCTACAGATCCTGAGCTATAGTGGGTGGATGATGGTGTTATCCACCTTCTTGATCCCCAGACACTGGCGGAGTATGCTATCATATCCCGTGATGCATATTTTCTACTGCAGCAGAGATGCAGGCCTCGACCGATGGGACAGGTATATCTTTATACAATTACGTATTCATTTGAATGTTTTAATATCAAATTTTATGTCATCATTTGATTGTCTTGATTGTAATGTATCCTCAAATGAATCATATTTTTAACTAATACGTTGCTTTGTGTTATATCTCCATGCAGGAGCCCACTTTCATGGAGGTCCTTTTTTCCAGCGACGCATCTGTTGGAGGTCCTGCCCACGTTTCGATAGGGAACGTCGATGAGGTATGTGTTAACATTCATCCTTAATTTGAATTTCATAATCAGTCAATTGTTGTACACATAATACTAAATGGTTTGTTCTAACTTTCGTCATTTATCTTGTTCATATTGTACAGGATAAAGGCAAGGGTCCCGCACAGGATTGTACACAGTCTCGCCCGTCTCCTACTCACGGCACACCAGTCAACGAGGTAAGTTATTTATGTTCGAATTGTTTGCACATTTATCATCACATTATAATTTACATGGTCAAATTGTAATTCTCAAGTTCAAATTGTAATTAATTAATATAACTAAATTTTCATGTCATGGAAACGGACACAGATACAGCTACAGATGAGATACATACAGCTACAGATGAGGGTGTTGGAGCGGCCCTGATGTTTACACGTGAGTGGGTTTCCACTCACTAGCCGGTTGTTGGTGAAGGCCCATCTAGGCAGGCGGGTGACAGCATCCCAGATCTGACACTCAACTCCACCGAGGTGAGTTCATAGATTTATGTTTCATATATATATTTAATTTTGTCACCTTGTACATGTAATTTAAATATGTGGGATGTAACTGACTTCCAGAGTTCACACTTTTAACTTCTGCAGTTGTCAGACCTAGACTCTCTTCTTCGTCAGGCGGATGAGGAAGGCCAAGGCCATACTGCAATCGACCGTAGTGGTCGTGATGATCTATCTTTGGATGATTGGCCTGGGGGTTCCCTTTAGACTTTGTTATTTGTGGACTTTATTATTTTGGACCATATGATTATCGATATATATATGTTGATATCTATGGACTGTTTTGAACATGATGGATTGTTAAATGTTTAAATAATTATTTGCAATTATAGTTTAAAGTTTAAAATTTATAGTTATGGTTTAAAATAAATTTACAAGTTATAGTTAGTTAGTTAGTTGCAATTTAGTTAGTTAGTTAGTTGCAAATTTACAACTTTACAATGTAATATAAGTTAGTTGCAAATTACCTTCGCAATTTAAAATTTCGTTTCATTTGTAAAAAAAATTACAAGTTTGCAAAATTGTCTATCGAACGCAACTTACAATTTTTAACATAATTTACAATTACAATTTTAAATTTGATTAAACATGTGTAAAAAAAATTTACAAGTTTGCAAGAATTTACAATCTACAATTCAATCTAATTTAATTGACTGTAAGTACAATTTTAAATTGCATTTCATTTGTAAAAAAAATTATAAGTTTACAAAATTGTCAATCGAATGCAACGTACAATTTTTAACATAATTTACAATTAAAATGTTAGAAAATTTACAACTCTATAATTTACAGTTACAATGTAAAATCCAATTTAATTTACAAAAAACATTTACAACTACAATTTTAAATTTGATTAAACATGTGTAAAAAAAAATTACAAGTTTGCAAAATTGTATGTACGAAACAAAACTCACAATTTAACATAACTTATGATTATAATGTTAGAAAATTAATCTCATTTGCAAAATAAAGGACAAGAATTTACAATCTACAATTCAATCTAATTTAATTGACCGCAAGTACAATTTTAAATTACATTTCATTTGTAAAAAAAATTACAAGTTTGCAAAATTGTCAATAGAATGACACTTACAAATTTTAACATAACTTAACAATTAAAATTTTACAAAATGTTAAAATGTTACAAAATTTTAAATTACAACTCTACAATTTACAATTTGAATATATAAAATTTGATTTATATTCATCCGACCAATGGGTTATAGGAATGCATGTCTCCATAATACGATCATGGTCAGCTACTGACATCTTCCATCTCTTTGGTTCACCCCTCTTCACCTTGATTTCATTGAGATGTATACGAGCTACCACCACCAAATGACTATACTGACAAGATATGTATTCAGGCATAAAATCTCTATAAATAATGTAATCCCCCTTGTCTTTTCACTTTTTCAAAGAAGTGACTGATCACAACTAGGTCACCAACTTGGTACGTGAACTCCCCATCGACATAGGGCCGCACCAACCTGCTTTTGATCTATGTGCATCGCATTAAAAAGTATGCCACATGCTCATCATTTCTCAGTGGTGCAATCACAACAAATACATCACCTGCATCAAGATTTTCAAATATTAAATAGATCTTTCAATATATATATGTGTGTGTGTGTGTGTGTGTGTGTGAAAGCAAGTTCAAACATTCAATCAACTATTTGAACCTTGAACATACATGTGAAAAGAAACCCATATTTCGTTAATGAATGAACATGTACCTTGTTTAACCAAGTCAGAAACCTGGTCATGATCCAGTGAAACCATAGCCTCATCAGCCTGCATCTCTTTCCATGTCGGAATTGGATGTGGCCCCTTTGGATTAAGAGGGACATATTTTAATTGTTTGACATATGCATCATTCACGCAATGATCAACCCCCATTCCATTGGCCTCGATGCAGAACTCACAGAAACACTCATACTTTCGTGTTTCAATGGAAAATATGTCTCCCATGTCTTTACTGCGAACTAAATGTAGTTCTCTCGTTCCAGGTATGGTCTCACAATACCATGGCATCAATTTATTCACATCGCCTAGGGAAACATCCCAAAAAAACCTGCATTGAATAAAAAACTGTCATATATATATAATATAGTTACATGTTTATTAAATTCCAAATAAGTTGTTTTTTGAAATATATATATTGTTCCTACCTATGAACTAGCCTTACTTGTTCGTGACCTTGGTGACCCAAATTTTGTGTGCACCAATCAACTACCTCTATTGAGCACTCCAGTCGAGATGCACTATGACTCATTTGGTACCTCCGAAGTGCTCGTTTCACACATGCACCTGCACCATCGTGTTCACCCTTTCCATGCCCTATTTCAAAAAATCTCCAAGTGTGTCGAATTCCAGTCTCTTTGTAAAGGAGACTCAACCAATAAAATGAGCGTGCCGATTTGAACTGCCCCA
>LPNX010949398.1:371902-409715 GCA_001517045.1 Pseudotsuga menziesii | reverse complement strand
CTCAAGTAGAGGAAAGAGAAATGTATATTGGCTCTAGAAGATCATCTGCAAAGCATCGAGAGATGGAAGACCTTTACAGGGGCTCAGTACAAGATATCAAGGAGGGTTGCACGATTGTAGTTTTGGCTATAAATGATTCACGTCAATATCCATTCTGGATTGCAAAAGCTATGAAGGTCAATAAAGAAAATGAAGAAGTAGTATCAGTAGAAGTACATTGGTATGCAACAGATATACACCCATTTGATGGTGTGTACAAGGTAGAGATGGTGGTTGAGAAAAAGGTTTGCAGAAAGAGAAACAGAAAGGGTCAAAAAATAAATCGCCGCCGCATTGACATCTTGAAATTAGAGGAAGTTGATATACTTGTTTATGATTTCAAGTTGACAAAGAAAGACACTCTCCGCTCCAAGACTATAGAGATTATCAAGAGGTTGCTGCCATAGCCAAAAGTTGCAATATGGGAGTCTGTTAAACCAAGCCGTAGATCCCGAAGGAATATGACATCTGAAATGATGGGCATAGATGTAGACTCAGATGGTGTGCCCATTGATAATAGAGAAGAGTATGGGTCATCTACATCTTCATCAAGTCCTTCATCTGCAGAAAATGTAGATTCTGATGGGGTGTCAGAATCCATGGATGAATTTGAAGAAGCAGTGTAGATGCTTTTTATTAGTATGATTTTTTTAATTGAAACTCTACAGAAGTTTTTCATGATGGGGTGTCATAATCCATCGATGAATTTGAATAGGCAGTTAGATGCTTTTTACTAGTATGATTTTTGTAATTGAAACTCTAGAGGATTTTTTTAATATTTATATGAACCATTTGTTCTTGTATGGTCTAATATATTATCTCATTATGAATCACATCATAATTTCTTTGTTTCTATATGGTTATAATGGTGAAATTATTAGAGAAATTTGTTTTTTATTTAATATGCAATTTTCCAAAAAGTTGTAATTTATCTCTTCAAGAATTTTTTTTTTTCCAATTTAAGGTTGATTTTAAAGTTTTGTTAAACAACAATATGGGATGTTTAGTCCATGGCTCTATTTTTTACCCTAAAAAAAAAACCTGTATACTGGTATCAACACTTTTCTATTTGGGGTGTGTTTTTGGTGTTTTTTTTTGCAAAAATCATCGTTTTTATGGGTAGAGTTCTCGTTCATAGTATATAGTTCTCGTTTCATAGTATAAGTGGTTCTATGTATTTGTCCTCCAAAGTAGTCCCCTTATGGTATAGTGGTTATGCATGGTACTTATGGGAAGACACTTTTGTGATGTGTACTTATCAATCAAAAACCATAAATAAGTCTCCAAGGTTGTCCCTAAGAATTGTTGAAATAAAAGGTGAATAAACCCATAAACAATGGCATTTGGTTGACTTGACCATAATTTCTAGGTTACATAACCCATGGTCGAGAAGGACCTAAAGAGTCCCCAAAGTTGGTCCAAAGAAAGTTGGTGTGAAGACTGAAGTACCCCTTAAATAATAATTTTTAGTACACATGACCCCAAAAGTTGCTGTACTTTGTCCCATTTGCCCACATAAACTAACAAGGATCCGTGCAAGAAATAATGGTGTATCCACCAAGTATAATGATGTGGTAAAGCCCTAAGGCCTTATTTGGAGAATATATGAAGTTATATTGAAGTTTTTTCTTGAAGTGTCACAATGTATCTTTGAGGTGGGTTACTAACCCTTGATACCCCCTTACAATATGGAGATCCACAAATTAAGGATGAACTTAAGGGAATACTAAAAGAATCTACCAGATCATGATGAAGTGTATAAATAGAAAGACACACATTTTCTTTCATCATCAATCAAGTATCTCTTTCTATTGTACATATTTGGAGAAAAGTGTGAAACATTTTGGAGAATGAATTTAAGGGCATCTTTGAGTATTGAGGAGTTTCACGAAAAATGCATAACTTTCTCATACGCTATCGGAATTACAAAACTATTAGCTTGTTAGAAAGATGGTTGTATGGGATATGTGATGAATCTATCTATATACTCTTTTAGTTTATATATTGTATCTTCATACTGTAATATTAGAAAATGTATGATTCATGCTTGTGCGTTTCCCTTGTGATGGCACATGTCTTTCATACATAGAGCTCATCTTTGATCTTGGTATGAGATCCTCTCTCTTGGTATATCTCTTTGATGTCATTAAATATGTTATGGAGTCTATGATGATGGTTATATTGGAATTTATAGTTGGATAGATCATGGTATTATGTATGGATTGATTTGATGTAAATAGTTGAACATCGAAATGAAATATTTTGATGATTGTTTGTCGACATTATTGGGAATTCAAAGTGAGGTATGCACATATTTAGGTAGTGATAGAAACGTGGATAGTGACACATAAACAATGAGAGTGACAAATTAAAATGGACATTTATATAGGTACAGGGACATAGATACGTGTATACATTGTCAGAGATAGTGATACAATGATCATTACATATTGTTTCTTCTATTCATATAAGGGCGGCAAGATGGGGAAATGATAGGAGATTGTAGTCTCCCCCATGTTGATTCCCAAGAATTGTGATTTGGTGATCACTAAGGATTGGATTCCTCTCCATAGATTGGATCTTGTGACCTTAGTGGGTTGTAGCCTCCTTTCAGTTGGACCTGATAAACTATGGGGTTTAAGCGTCCTTCTAGTTGGTTATAGAAAATTAGGGAGCTAGAGATTCCTTCAAGTTTGTGCTGGTAAACACATTGAATGCAATATTCGTATTATAAACAACATATTTTGTGGTTTTCTCCCATTTGGATTTCCATGTTAAATATCTTGTGCATTGTGTATGATTTTTATGTGATGGTGGATGATATTGTTAATGAATAATTTTACATGTTAAAAGTGTTAAAAAGTTCCCAATATTAATTCACCCCCTATCTTAGTATTGTTGAATATTCCAAGATATACATGATAACGAGGGTGATGAGAGTTTTAAAGAGAAACTTATTTTTATCCCACATCACAAGGTTGATTGATTTACAATTGCTTTCAAGACCAAAATAAGTTATCTAACCTCCATTAGTCCTTTCCTCAATTCCATAGTTCAAGTTCATCTCATGATGGATATCAATTCCAATATATTTGTATGAAGTCACTTCCTTCAAGTTTTTATTTTCCTACACAATATTAGCATAAGTGGCCTTCATTTATTCAATAATAATAACTTTGTTTTTTGTCGATGTTAATGGTCATATCCATATTAGAGAAAAATTAATTGATAATTATTAAATGCTTATCAAGATGAAAGGGAAGACTTGATATAAGAACCATATCATCAAAATAGAGAACAAGTATGATGATTATTCCTACTAATGCTGTGCTAGTGCAATTTGATTCTTCTAAACAACCTTCTAGCTTATCGAAGTATATACCGAAAATGGTAGGGGCGATGGGGAAACCTTTCTTAAATCCAATATTACAATTAATATTTAGCCTTAGTGTTGATATATGTAGATGGGTGGCACGGTTAAAGGTGGTAATTTAACAATGTTGTTGATAAGAGTATATCAAGCATATTATTAATTAATATAGGTTTGGTAGTTGACAGTTCACATTTGGGGAAATAAAACTAATATTAATAGAAGTATATTAAAACTTATAAATATAATCATATTTATATAATTAATAATATACATATAAATAGTAATCATTGCTTATATAAATAATGAATGTTTAATTTTGTTAATTGGTATAATTAGATAATAAATAATAAAATAATTATATTTATATAAAAAATAACATAAATATTAATTATTTGTTATGTAAACAAGAATAATAAGGTAATTCCCATGAGCCTTGATAAAATGACATTGTAAATAAATAGACTAGTATTAAAAGATCTGATCTAGTAGAGAAGGAGGAACTACATTTCGAAACAAGGCCCTAAAAATAGTTTTACGGCAAGTTCTAAAATGATTTGGGCCACACTCCAAAATAAAAATATATTAGTTTTCAGTAAAGAAAATAGCATTGTGTTGCAACATATAATGATGTCTTATTATAAAACAAATGATGCATTTTATCTTAGTAGGAAAGGAAACACATTCTTTCCCATTGACAACAGCTTTAGAATATAGGTATTGAAACAATATTTTCTTTTTTCAAGAACAACTTATGAAAATTTCAACTTTAAAGAGGTCGATGTGTACAATTCCCTATTTACATATTTGGTGATAAATATCAATTTATTTATGTGGCTTTATAGATTCAATGAAAATGGGATCCATAAAATCAAGAATGTTGATGAAAACATGACATAAATATTGAGAAATAGCTATAAGAGGCATCCGAAGAATAAGAAAATGCAATGCATGCAGATGGATCTCATCAAATAATTGATTAACAAACCATTCTATTTTAAATTTTGTGGCACTCATTGATGCACAATCATAAATCCATAAATAGATATACAAATGGAGAAACCTTAAAAAAACACACAAAACCATCACTATTGGTATATTATATTAATGTTGTTATTCTAAGCAATAAAAAACATGGAATTGAAATAAATGTATTGAAACATATATCTCATCCAATTTAACCTCTCAAATATGATGGGTGATATATATATAACTCATAGTTCCAAGGGAAAAAAAGTATTCTTAAATTATATCCCACCCTACCTTCTCTCCTCATTATTTGTTTTCCAGAGGATCGAAAAAATATTTCTCTGCTATTCTCTTGCCTTTTGCAGTTCCTATATATGTCAATTCAAGGAATATGAAACAAAGTATCAATGAAAAATAATTCCAGTAGTGGAATCATATAAATTTTTTTCATTATCTAGACTAAAAGAAAATTATAAAAATGAAAACAAGATTTTCTTATACATTCTTCTATATTTGAAGAGAACTAGTGTAGTAAATAAATGGATGCAAGTTCAAAGAAAAATAAAAATGATGGGAACACTTGGTATGAAAGTTGAAGTAGTGTGATTAAAAATAAGCGTTCTATAGTTTTGTTCTAATTCAATTACAAGAAGAATATTTAGGTATTTATTTAGAAGAAAATCCTCATAACATTATAATTATAGAGATATCCAAATATATGTAACAGTATTTAAGAGATAAAATAAATAGAACATATACTCAAGGAGTCTTAAAATCAGAACCCATGACAAAAGAAAATGAGTCATCAAAATAGACACATATAAAAAATTTGTTTCCCATCCAAATCAATAAGCCCTTTGCATCTCAAAACATTCTTGCTAATCTCAATCAATAATCCCTTTGCGAAGAAGAAGTTGATGTGATAGAAATACATTCATCTATGGAAGTACACTCGTATCAATTGGGAAATAAATGAATACGTGACTAAACATGTTAGTCATGACACTATTTTTAAGCTAAATATGATTAAATTTGAGTAGCCAACTAAAAATGACTCTTTTAGTCATCGAATAAAAAATACAACGAAATAATAAGTCATAGAAATAAAAATGGCTAAAACAATGACTAATTTTGTCTAGGAATTTTGCTAAACATGTTTAGTTCTAAAAAACTTATACAAAATTGAATGACATTAGAATAACATACTATGAAATTCTAATAGACTGTACATAGCAAATATGTATGGCGATATTCGTCGATTTGAGATAATTATAGGAAAAATGTGTTTAGATGATATCCCATCTCTCATCTTAGGTTCCACTAATTATGGTATCATTAGTGGAACCTTTGCATCTATTCATTTGTAACCCCCATTTTGAACCATATTATATATTGTTGTGATGTGTAAATATTGTGTACAAGTGATGTATTATTAATAGAATGGATCTCAAAGCCAAGGACCTGCTAGTGAATGCCTAATATTATAGAGGAAAGTATTTTATATTTTTTGGACCATGTGTTAATAAGCCATGAAAAATGTAAAAGCATGTAATTATTTATAGTGTAAATCAATGTTCAAAAGATGTCTATGGAGGAAACCATAATGAGGGGTTGTGTGTATCGACTATGGAGAGGCAAGGGCATTTGAGAGAGAGACCTGAGCCTTTATTGCAAAGTGTAATATTAAGAACCCAAGTGAACCTCCTTTCTATTCTTTAAATATGTTATAAGAAGGTAGCTAAGAAACCATCTCAGGGGTTTAATGGAAAAGGGATTCAACTAATAAATTCATATGGAAAGTATGGGTTTGGTTTTCTTGATCCATAATTGAAGTCTCCTATATATTTTTTTTCTTGTTCATTCTGATAACATGGGGTGGAATAAAAAAATTTAAGGGGAGGGGGTTATGTGTTCCCAAAAACTAGAGGACAAAATTCATAACCATGAGAGAGTTGTCTCTTAGAAAAAAATGTCACCCAAAAATGTGTGTGATTTAGGATACGAGAGAAGAATTATCGTATGTGAAAACCATAGAAAAATTGAAAGTGTCTATCCCTAAAAGATCATGGAAGAATACATATATGAGATCCTTTCAACTATAGTTGTAACTAAAACTTTGTGTGGTCAGAATCAGGAAATCCAAGAGAGGACTGAAGTCTAAGAGAGAGAAGAGGTTGAAATTTTTTGATAAACTCAGTGAAGGTGAGAATACTTGAAGTTTTAGTAGCTTGGACCTTACTATCTCCACCCTAAATAGAACCAGAGGGAAGGGACACAATAGGAACGATGTAGCAAATAAGGATACCTTCCTTGTGTCAGGTGACATACGTAATGTGGGTGCAAAGTTGGATGAAACCAAGTGAGATGCATGTAGCTCTATTGTTGTTGTTACTAGATAAGGAGTTTCTTCATAAGCCTCTTGTTCTGGTTGATAAACCTAGATGGTTTTTGGCTTAACCTGAGTGTTGTTCTTCTAGCTATGAGTGAGCATATAGAATTCCTCCTAAGTGGATAACATAGCTTAGCTTGGGGTTTTCCTATCAGCTAAAATGATATAGGTTGGACATAGTTCCTATGGTTGGGTGGAGCATTTCACTCACATAGCTAGTTCCTTAGACAAATTTAATGAAAATATAATTATCTCTCTTGTCTATGAATGTCCTAAATTTTTTTATTATGGATTCTTAATTACTCTTGTTAAATGGAAAATATCTAGTTGAATCATTAAATGGATGTTTGTGTATAACCTGAAATGATTTTATCTCTATGTGTGCTTTCATTGTTGTCATCCTCATGATGAATATGATTGTATGCATGAATTGTGTGTGTGAATAAACTGCATCTCCAATGTGCATGTTTGATGTGCATATACACATGTTCTTTAAGTTATATGAAGGAATAATATGGATATAGGGAGCTTGTATCAGTTCCTTAGTCACATTCTGTATCTGGCTAAGTGTTAAGACTCACCAGTGAGAGAATATCTATGAGTTTCCATGTTCAAATTTTCATTGCATGCCTATAAGGTTGGAAGGTGGTAATATCAGTAGAGTATGTTTTTAATAAATAGGTTAGGATGATATGATGAAGCACCAAAATTAGGATACACATGTAGGTTAGTATAAAGATTATTGTATTGCTGTCGACGTCAAGGTACCACAATCATAATTGGTGTGACTTTTGAGCATGGAGTTAAAAATAATTCCAACATCTAATGTCTGACATCAAAAGAACCAACTTCAAGGAACTAGAGGTCACATCGAAGTCAAAATGGATGGTATTGATGTTGGGAGTCAAAGTTTGGGTTTTCTTAGTGGAGCAGTGGTAGAGTTTTTCCTTCCAACTTTCGAGTTGAAGAGTGAGATTTTTTCGTGCATGTGGGTTGAAAGAATCTCTCCTACTAGAGTCCACTTGTCTCATTGTCATAGGTCAATAGGTAGATTTGATGCGAGTATGGAAAAAAGTGTGAGAGATCATATGCCTTAGAGGCATGGTTTGAAACACCCTTAGCTATAAGCTTCCCTGAATAGATGTCTGAAATTTAAACTATGTCAGGTTTAAAAAAAATCTCTTTGGTGAACTAGTGTGTGTCATCTAATAAACATATGACAAGTTTGTTTCTAAGCAAGGTACATATAGAAACTTGGTGAACACTCCATGCTCAAATTGAATTGGTCCTGATAATCATCTCCCATGTGAATGCCAGGAAAATCGGCAAGATCTAAAGATGAAAATGACTCTTTTCAGGAAACCATGTGGTTGGAGGCTCCATAATCTATGAGGAAGGCTTGAGATTGTTAGAATCTATCCTTTAGTCCATAGCATCTTTGATGATCATCTGTCCTTGTTCAAAAATAATTCTTTGTGTGCCTTCTAGGAGGGAAATGTTATTATGTTAAAAAATTCTATTAATTTTATCTATAGTTTTCTTCATAATACTAATCTTTGGATGGTTTTCTTTATTGCAATATGAACACTTTTTATTTTCAGGGCCCTCCTCTGCTTATCCTTCTTGGAACTTGAGACTCCTTCTGATGGATTAAGCTTCTCCTTTGTTTTGGTTCAAAAAATTTCTCATCCTTTCCCTTCTATTTCCCTTTGGAATTTGCATTCTTTGATTTCCCAGCCAAAAGAGACAGGTTATTAGAGGCTTCCAAGTCTCCATTTGGTTCAGTTTGTATTTTTCTTGGATTGGGGATTCAATGAATGCATCTAGTGAAGGAATTTTCTAATTTGGGGTTTTATGTCTCCCAGAGTGGAAGGTAGATACAAAAACTAAAAATTCATGGCCAAGATTACATAGAATGGATGGTATAAGTTGCTCATTTTTCTTGTTAATTCCAAATTGTTTGCAACGCATTACTGAAGACTTGAATTTGGTGAAAAATGCTTAATCATTTCAAAATTGCTGGGTTGAAGAGAAATTAAATCATTCTCCAAAATGTGGCCTCTTAGCACACCTTCCTTCCAAAACAGAGATTCGAGCTTCAACAAGAAATCCCTTGGGGTTTTCAATCCATTAATATTGAAGATCATTTCTATGGATATGTGAATACACATAAAACCAAAATCATCATCAAGCTTGCTTAGGTAATTTGATTTATCAATATATTTCTAGCATTAAACCTCCTTACCCATTGTGACCCTATACAAACTCTTGTTGTGCAAGACTATTTTCATATCTCCCCTCCAATCCAAATAATTGAAGTGTGTGAGGATTCTTGTTTTCAAGGGAGATGAATTATACATTTTGCAGCTATAGCACCTAAACAATTTTTATTTAAATATTTTGAAACCCTGCATAAAACTCTAAAATCAAAGACAAACGGGCTCTATGTTTCTCTTATACCCTCTGAAATTATGAACCATAGGTGATCATCGAATTAATAATACCTTACATTGAAAGAATTACGAACAAAGATGAATTGCATTGTAAAAATTGGCAAAAATGCATAGTGAAATTAACCATGGAAGAAACATCAATTGGTAGCAATAAAATGGTAACAATATTCATTAATATTTGTATGAACAATACATAGTACAAAGGAGGACAAGGAATTATTATTAAATAATCCTAAAACCCCCCCTTAATCCAAACTTCGATAACCTAGGCCCTGGTAACAGAGACCAAAGGTCACCCATACAATAGTAATGAAAAACTAATTGTTCAATAAACTAAGGAAATGGGGAAAACCTCATGGGAAACCCCAAATCAAAATTAACATCTAGGGAAATCAATAAACCTTCAGTTACCCTTCACACCAAGTAGAGATTTTAGATAGACAAATCTGTCCTGATTAAAATAATTTGTGAAAAAATCTACAACCTTCTCCTTTGTAGGGACGTAATGCAGTGTGATGGTCTTATTATGTACTAGTTTCGTGATATAGTGAATATGAAAATTTGTGTTTTTGTTTTGCTGATTATGTACTATATCAGTGAAAATATTAATTGCACTTTGATTGTTACAGAAAATTTCTATTCAAAGAGAACTATGAAGTCCAAATTCTATTAGAATCCCATGTAGCAAAAATCCTTGAATAACAACATAAAAATCCCCCCTATACTATGCTTCAGCTAAAGAGAGTGCATGAGATGCTTGTTTCATGCTTGACCAATAGATTGGTCCATATCCAAACATGAACACATATCACGAAGTAGGTTTTTTGTCAGTATTGTCTCTAGCCTAGTCTGAGTCAGTAAAACCAACTAGAACTAACTGAGCACTAAAAGAATAGTGAATCCAAAACTCTATAGTACCCTGCACATAGTACAGGATTTGATTTTCTTCCTTCCAATGCATCTCATGTGGTTCTTACATGGACCTTGCAACAACAGTAACAACATAATACAAATTTGGTCTCAAATGTGTCAAGTGCAAAAAGATACCAATCACTTGTCTGTATAGAGTATTATCAAACAAGGGAGTAGAACCACCTTTTTCCAATCTAATGGAAAATAGGAAATGAAAAGTCTTTTCTTTGCAATCAGTCATGTGGAATATTTTGAGAAAGTCATCTACATATATTTAATATAAATTCATGATCCCTAGAGCTTTTTTATTTACAAAAAGGAGAATAAACTATCTCAATAGACCTAGATCTGTTATGGAGAAATATTTTCTCAAATATGACTTGGTGTTACTTAATCTAGTAGCTGAACCATCGGTCATGAGAAAGTCATCCACATACAACACAATCAATAGTAAGTGACCTCCCTTTTGCTCCATATAGACATTGAATTCATACTTGCATCTTTTGAACCTTTGTGACAGTAAGAAGGAATCCATTTTTTCATACCATGCCCTTAGGGATTGCTTGATCCCATACAATGATTTCCATAGTTTGCATACCAAGGAAGGTGCATCAATGTACTCCGGGGACTGTTTCATGTAGATCTACTCTTCTAAGTCACCCTGTAGGAATGCATTCTTCACATCCATGTGATGCACCTCTTAGTGTTTCGAAGTTGCAATGGAAAAAAACCATCCTAATGGAATCCATTCTTGCAACAAGATTGAATGTCTCGTTAGAGTCTAAACCATGAACTTGAGAGTACCCATTTGCAACTAACTCAACCTTGTACTTGGTTGTAGAACCATCAAATGCAAGTTTTGTATTTTAGATCCATTTTCACTGGACTAGCTTTCTCCCCAAAGGAAGGGAGACAAGATCAGAGATCTCATTGTTACACAATGAGTCATATTCCACATCCATGGGATCCCGCCATCTTGGATCATATAAATCCTCTTTGTATTACTAGGGATTAGACCCCACCATCAAGTACCACCTCTATGAGAGAATTGGATCTATATTACATAGTGAAAGGTTGTCATCATGGTACTAGGAATTGGTTATCTTTTGGTCAGATGGATCCCCACCAGTGTTCCTAGTAGATTCAATGAGTTTTTTAGCACATTTTGGCCTAGGGTTGGGAGAAGGATCTGGGTTTTGATCTAGATCTGCTCGATCTTCATTCTAAACATCAATATCTGATTCAACTTGGTCTTCATCTTCATAATCTGAATCTGAATCATCAGAAGAAATATCATCATTTTCAAATGATGTAGGTACAGAAGCATTGCATTCCTCTTCAATTGGTTGTATATCTTGCAATGGATCTTCATTGAACTAGACACTCCCTTCAATGAAGAATCCCATGGTTGCAATCTCCAACTGTTTTAAAGATTTTGAATCTTTTGCATATCCTAGCAGAATGGATTCGCTACTTTTGGGTTGAATATATTTTATTTTGTCAGATGATATTATGTCCCATGCCTTACAACTAAAAAATCTTATATGTGAGCCATCGGACTTATGTCCCATCAATAATTCAAATGTAGTGACCCCAGTGATTGACTTATGGTGTACACTATTGTGAATATACGAAGCACAGTTCACTCCTTCTTCACATAGACATGGTGGAATATACCTTTCTTCAAGTATGAAGGTGGCCATCTCTTTCAATGACCAGTTATTCCTCTCATCTACACAATTTTTGTGTGGTATGTATGGGATAAAATATTTCATTTGGATGGCCTCAAATGAACATATCTACTGAAAATATATTCTGATGTACTCCTCTCAAATTTTAGATATAAGTGCTTTGATATTATTCCCAGTAATGTTCTAAGCTAAGGCCTTGAAAACATTGAAAGTCTCAAACACCTAAGATTTTTGGTTAACAAAATAGATCTAATAGAACCTAGAATAGTCATCTATGAAGGTCAAAAAGTATCTAGATCCATTGATATAAGTTGTAGGAATTGGTCTTGAGACATCACTATGTATCAAACCAAGTGTGGAGGAAGATCTTGTTTCCTTCCCAACATCATACTTTTTCTCTAGATGCTTCCATACCAAGCAACCTTTGCAGATTCCTTGAGAGAACTTTATGATGGGAAATCCTTCAACCATTCGTTCATTGAGAAACTAATTCAAGTATTTGAATTTAGAATGGTTGAATATATCATGCGAGAGTATGGTTTTCTGATTAGTATGGGTCAATAGTGAACTTTTATTTGAGTATGGAAAAAAGTGTGAGAACTCATATGCCTTGTAGTCATGGTTTGCAGCACCTTTAGCTATCAAGTTCCCAGAAGAGATGTATGAAATATCAACTGCGTCAGGATAAAAAAGAACTCTCATTGGTGAGCCAATGTGTGTCATCTAATAAATAGATAACAATTTTGTTCCTAAGGAAGATACATAGAGAACATTGTTAAATACTCCATGCTCGAATTGTATTGTGCCCTTCCCTACAGCTGGGATCTGAAAGTCACCTCCAATATGAATACTTGGACCATTAGTGATATCTAAAGAATCAAATGACTCTTTGGAGGAAACCATGCCGTCGGAGGCTCCAATAATATACAAGGACTCCTTGAGATTCTGATAATCCATCATTCAATGCATGGCATCTCTCATGATCATCTATATTTATTCTAAAATCACTCTTCCTTGTTCCTTCGAAGAGGGAAATGTTGCTTTAATCAATAATTATTTCCATTTGATTTATATTTTTCTTCATACAACTACTCTTAGATTGGTTTCCTTTCTTGCAATAGGTACACTTGGTATTTTCAAAACTCTTATGCTTATCCTTCTTGGAACTTGAGGCTCCAACTGATGTATTAAGCTTCTCCTTTGGTTTGGATTCATAATTCTTCTTGTCTTTTCCCTTACGCTTCCCTTTGGCATTCACATTCGCTAACTCCCCATCAAAAATATTCTAATTCTTGTTGGATTTAGGGATCCAAATTGGATCACTTTTTCTTGTTCTTAGATGAGGGATTTAATGAATGCATCTACTCAAGGAATTTTCCAATTTGTGTTTTTTAGTCTCCTAGAGTGGAAGGTGGAAACAAAAAATGAAAATCTAGGGCCAAGCTTACTTAGAATGGGTAGCACCAGTTACTCATCCTTCTTGTCAATTCCACATTGTTTGTACTGCATCACCAAATACTTGAATTTGGTGAAGAGCTATTGAATGGTTTCGAAATTACCGGGTTGAAGAGGAATTAATTCATTCTCCAAAATGTGGCCTCTCAATTCAACTTTTTTTCCAAATACAAATTTAATCTTCATCTAGACCTCCCTTGGGATTTTCAATCTATCAGTATGGAAGATAAATTCTCTTGAGTTGTGAATAAACATAAACCCAGAATATCTATCAAGCTTTTTCAAGTACTTTGATTTCTCAATAGATGCCTAGGGTTTGACCTCCTTGCCCATTATGACCATGTACAAAATCTTGTTGTACAAGACTATCTGTATATCTACCCTCCAATCCAGATAATTGAAGGGTATGAGGATTCTTGGTGTTAAGGGAGATAAATTCTCCATTTTGCACTTGTAAGAACAACACAATTTTTACTGAAATATTCTCAAAACCTAGATAAAACTCTCAAATCAAATATAAACCAGCTTTGTTGATCTTTGATACCATGTGAACTTATGAACAAGAAGAGATCATTAGGATGAATAATACCTTACAATGAAAAAATTAGGAAGAAAGATGAATTGTACTGTAAAAATTAGTAAAAATGCATTGTGAGATTAACCATGGAAGAAACCCAAATTGGCAGCAATAAACTTGTAACAATATTCATTAATTTGTGTATCAAAAATATATAGTACAAAGGAGTAAATTTGAATATCCTAGGAGTGATTAGAATCGATGAATGTATACATGACTAGCATAGGAAAAATCACCATTGTGGACATCACTAGTGCAACTCCGTCCAACTAAATCAGCTAAAAATTAGTTAATAGGGTTTGGTAGGTGATCATGGGATCCTTTATCCTTAAACCATGCAAATCGTATACAAAAGTGGCACATTAGGAGAGTTGGATAATTGAAAGTGGCCGCCATAGCTTGAATCCACTAAGATGAAGGTGAATTGAAGTTGAGACTTTTAGAACTCTATGTGGCTCCTAAAATATTGGGATTGTTCTCAAAGGCTCATAAATTCATGCATGAGGGTCAATGAAGTGGCTAGTGGGTCTCATATAACATCTGCATAACACTAGGAAAGTGATAGCATCATCCTAAACTAAGGAAGTTACAAAATGACTAAGGTTGACAAGGGAGGATTATTAAATAATCATAACCAAAAATGACAATTAAGGTTTTGAAGACATCGATGCTAGAATCATGCCAAAAAGACCAAGACCTAAAAATTGTTGAATATGACAACCAACGTGAAGATGAAGGGGCCAAGGTACACATGGTTCAAGGTTTGGCATAGAAGAAGATTTTAAATAAAAACTTGATTAAATTTTCAAATGTACATTTTTGAACAATTTAGTTATGTTTGTAATATTTGTCGAGACTGAGACTGGAAGGAAAATATAGTATGTTTGATATATTATTTTTTGTAAATTGTATATATGTTTTGTAATGGTTGTAGTTGTAAGTGCGGCTATTGAAATTGAGGGGAGTGTTGGAAATTGATTTTAACAACCACATCACCTTCATTATAGCTAGAAACATCTAAAGTCATGTGAAGCACTACATGTGTGAGTTGGTAGGTTGACATAGCAAATGTGATTTATTGGGTAGTACACTGAAGAATCCAACAGCATAGAAAAATCTAGATCTATGGATCATTCTAGAGAGTATCCACTTTTATAAATATTTTTATTTGATTAATGAAACAAATAGACAAGTGTTATGGGTAGTTTTTGCCTCTCACATTCTCTCTTATTGGTTTATTTTATTCTTTGTATATATCATTTTGTCTATTTTCCCTATTGGACATTAATAGGAAACATTTGTCTATATAGAATAGTTCATCAAATGTTGCAATACAATATTAAATTTAAGGATTTATATGTATCGACCTTCTACATCATCTATTAAAAAAAAATTGTATCTATAAATTCCAATGAAAAAAAAACTACCAATTACAAAAATGAGTACCAAACATTCCTTATTAAACCAACAATATACTACTTTATTACATTGATGGACATTATTATTTCCACTTTTCCCCATATGGAAAGCGATCTGAAAAATACTTAAATTATAGGAGATTTATTGTGATCAGTTAACAATTCATTATATAGTAATTCATTCATTATGACTCCCTAAATTGTAGGATATTCATTGTTGTCAAATAACAATTCGTTATAATGTAATTCATTAATGCCCATTAACGAATCGCAGTTTCCCGGGTGGTGGGGTTAGAATTACAAATCCGGAGGTTGTTAGGGTGAAGGTGTCGCTCGATAATTAATCTTCTTATGTTTTTTAAATGCACGAGGGATTCCAATCGTAGACTGTGCGTAGTGGTGTTTGACGGGAGTGAGCTAGCTATGGAGCAATCCTTCCTCCAACGTTGAC
The DNA here is from genome assembly GCA_001517045.1 of Pseudotsuga menziesii. Taxonomy (NCBI): domain Eukaryota; kingdom Viridiplantae; phylum Streptophyta; class Pinopsida; order Pinales; family Pinaceae; genus Pseudotsuga; species Pseudotsuga menziesii. The sequence continues at coordinate 393,991 of LPNX010949398.1, read as the reverse complement.
TTTGCTTCTCCTCCATCCGATGAGGGAGGATTGCTCCATAGCTAGTTTACTCCGTGTTTGATGCACTTAAAAAGTCTGTACAAGAGAACGTTTGAATCGCTAGCCATTCAAAGTTAAATTTTATATTTTTCTTAATTTGGTTTTACATGAAAAATGGGTGTAGGTCGACCATCAAAATACAGTGTGCTCAACGATATCTAATTAGATGATTATGTTTTCTTTTTCGGGGAAGAATCATATATATTTTAGATAAGCATATTTCTTTATTATATATTCAATTTTTCATGTTGCAGTCTCGCGTATGGCAGACTTTTTTAATATGCTTTGTAGATTTTGCTCGAGTATGGATTTGTCAATGATTTTGACCTATTATTTGTCCTTTTCATTAGTCAAAGGAAATATTTTTGGTAGGCAGCAGAGCTGAATATTCCCTACTATTGAATTTATAATTGCATGTCTATACTTGTCATTGAATTTATCAATTTATAATTGCATGTTTATATAATTGCATTCCTATACTTTTCATTGAATTTCTAATTGTATGCAAATACAAATAATAATAATAATGCAAAGTAATTTGTAATTACATGTATAGGAATTCTGAAAATAGAGTTTATAATTGCATGTCTGTAATGCCCCTAAAAATTGAAAAAGAATAAAATTATTAGGCTAGTTAAACACTACTTGTTTTGGACATTATTGAACTTGCGAAAAGTATCGTACTCTATCGTACTGTTGATTTGTCGTAAGTTGTTCTTACATCCTACTTCCTTACTTCCATTATGATTATTACTATGTTTACCGTGTTTACTTATGGTGTCGTAATGTTGATTACTATGTTATTCTTATGGTTGCACATGGTTATGTATGTTAAATACTTTGATTATGTACTTCATTGTTATTTTACATGTGTTTAGGATCAGTGCAAGAAGATGAGGGACCTTTTAGATGCAATCCTAGTTTTTAAAAACATGATCACGTTACATAAAAATACAACACATTTCTACTACATAGCACTTGCTATGGTTCAACCTGAGCTTGACATGGCATGGGACATGTTGGATAGGAAAACATATCGCATACGCGTTATATAACTACAAAACGTGTATGCGATATGTAGTTATTAAACACGTACGTTATTTGTAAAATTAAAATTAATTTATATACACGGTCCCCAAACCCGCGGCACATTCTACCCATTAGGAATGCGAATATCGAGTTGAACAAGAGGGAATTGGGTGTTGTGGACTGTTGGAGGAGCTCGAATTAGTTGGAGGGGAGGCATATCCACTGGTTAGTTGTCATCTAATAAAGCAATTCATTCACCCGTATCATTTTTTTTGTCAATTCTAAACCTAAAATATGGTTTTTTAATAGGTTAAAACAACCAAGTTTTGCATTATTTAGCAAATTGGAAATAACCCAGTCACTAATTAAATTCACATCTCCCTCAACCAAGATGAGTGAATAATTACAAAGAATTCCTAATGCAACAGAAAATAAAAAAATATAGAACTCCTCCCTTTATACAATGTATCCATCCACACGAAACCCAAATTTCCAACCCTCAAAGGCTATTTCCCCATGGGACTAATTGAACAAGTTTCCTCGGAAATGGCCATAACAAGATGAAATGCATGCACAAGTGTGGATAGAAAAAATGCATAAAAAATTAGTAACTTGGTTTCTCAATACTTCATCATAATCATTTTTCCATGAACATAATCAAAATTTCATCACAAGTGTATGTAGTTATACACTGCCTCGTAGTTAAGAACTGTTGTAATCTCATAGATCACATAAGGTTACCAATAATACATACTAAAACATACATACATAACAGAGACAAGAACAAGTAGATAGAATAACATATTATATTAGCATGAGAGGGTTCATACAATATAGAGAACTAAATCGAGTTCTCATCTGGCTCAACAGCCTAATATATATGATTACAAAATAGTTACAAAATAACTACCTGTTGATTTGGTGAACTGACGTGACTTTAAGTGGCTGACCTAATCTCTAATTAGTTGGCTGACCGACTTAGTCGGCCAATCGACTAAGTCGGCTATCATTCAATTCGGCATACCGACTTGCTCCTCCAACATCTCCCCCACAAACAAAACGTTTCTTTGTCCAGAAAAAACAGGGAGGTACAAAAACTTCCTTGTCTGTCTAAGTAGTCATTATTTTGTGCTTGATCTTTAAGGTCTGTGAAGTCTGATGGTCGGTATTTTCTGTATGCACACTTCGATAATTGCTAGGGCTGTCACTGCTAGATGATGTTGGAAATCTGTCCAACTCTGCAATATTTTTTGTATGTCGATGGTGAGTGTAGTCCAACTTGACAAGATCGACATTTTCTCTTGAATGGAAAGTTCAGCTATTCTTTCCATGTCGGGACCCATAAACTGGTCCTTTTCCTCTGCTGTCTCCATGAGTCGTTTCATCTGTGGGAAGATGATGTCTACTTTTTCTAAGTTGGGAATGGCTTGATGCACCCACTAATGTGCTTCCTGCTCAAGTCTAGAGTTTAGCTGTCTCAAGCACTATTTGATCCTCAATTGTGTTTTTGAGTGCTTCATCAGTGGTTTTCCTCTTCTCAAGCGCTTAGACCTCTTGTCAGGTCTACCTGGTGTGCTGATAGACTAGCTCATAGTAAGCAGGCCAGTCTCTCAGTACTTCTTTGGTGATGACAAACTCCTCCATGTGATCTTGCAACACTTTGTAGGCTTCAAAAAAGGTTGTGTGCTGCTCCATCAGTAGTCAAATGGTTTCTTCTTTCTGCTCTTCTTTTGTTTCCTTAATCTGTGCTTGGAGCGCCAACACCACGCTTTCAAACAGATGATAAGCTCTTTCTAGTGGTTTGTTGGTGTCAACCACTATCGGCCCTGGTATCACAGACTCGGCTAGGTCCCTGCACTTGTTAAGGAACTTAACTTGTTATTTTTCCTTGTTGTCTAGTTCCTTACGTCTATGTTGCTTCCTCGTCTTTTCTTCAACCGCTAACACTTCCAGTAGTTGTTCTAGCTCTGGATCTCTTAATTTAGTTGCTTCAACCGCAGTGGTCAACCCAACTAGATTAATGTGGACCATTGCTAGCTATCCATGATGCTCCTTCTTCTTTTTCTTCTTTTTGTGCCTCTCTGCTTCGACTTGTTTCGGCACCTATGCAGCTGTAAAAGTCAAGTCTAGATTTTCTATTTGCTATGTAGAAGTGGTTGATGGTATTTCTATTTGGGGTGGTGGGATGACTGTTGCCTCTGGTTGTTCGAATGCAAGTGGTAAAGAAGTGGATGCAGTTGGTGCTNTTGGTTCAGGTGCAACTGGTTGGATTAGGGGTTCTGAGTTGGGGGGGGGTGGTGGTGGTGGTGGTGATGGGGTTGGTGAATGATCGGGTGTGATTGCGTTGGCAGAAATGTGGTCAAGTGCTGGATTGTCAATCTGGGGTGGTGAGTCCAAGTCGAAGAAGAGTTGGTTGATTTCTCGATTTATGTCATCGATATTTTCTTCTTCGTCTCCCCTGGTCGGTTCAGAGGCTGGTAGGTGGGGTTCAACTTTAGTTAGAGTGATAGTCATGGTCTGACATGAGGCAACTTTAGCTTCTTTGTCGGGATTTCTCTTGAAGGTCAAAGTCATAGTTGCAAAAAATTTTAGCCCCTGAAGTATTCGGCCAAGTTGTCAAGATCCAGCAGCTTCAAACAGAGGTGCTTTGGTAGAGAGTTTTTGCACTAACGTGAATATCTTAGGTAGTTTTTCAATAAATGCTTGGAGGTCTCTGTCTCGGTGGAACTTCTCCATCACAGCTTCCAACATAGCATTTTTGCATAGGTCAAGTGGGCTTATTGAGAGCTGTTTTGGTACTAGCTCTTCTGTTATTTTTGTTGGAGACGGAGGTGGAGGCGTAGACACAAGATCTACGACAGTTTTAGGAGTCGACATGTGTGTGATCTTGGCCTTCTTTGGTCGACCTTGTAGTGCTCCTGCCTTGCAAAATGTTTGGAATTGGGTTTCGACTAGCACCTTGATTGCTGCGGCATCTTCTATTATGTTGAGGGTTGTAGCTGCCAGTTCCTCGTCATCATTTGAGGACTCTGGAATGATAAGATTGCGCTTACCTTTCCCTTGTGGCTATGTTCTTTTCCTTTTTCTTGCAGCTACTATCTCCTTCGACAATTTGGTGATAATATCTTTGGTGACAAAATACTCTGGGTTTTCAACTTCTATTTTTTCCCTTAGTGTATGAGTTGGGATGATATTTTCTTCAATCGGATTGGTTACCTACTGTTCAGCATGTGTTTCTTCTGTATGTATTTCTTCCCTCTGTGCCATTGGAGGCTCGATTATGATCTGTAGTCGACCAGTGGTTTCGACCGGTGTTTCCTCCAACACAAAGGTACTAATGTAGAGGTTAAGCTTGTAATCCTCTTCCTTCTCTTGGTTTTTCAATGGCTCCGCTATCGAGAACTTGGTTTCCTTTGCCTTCATTGGTATTGGTACTATTGTTCCAGCTTGTTGAGACAGGTCCCGAAAGATCTATTCGACTAACAAATAATAGTCGAGGGCCTTTGCATTTGGTTTGGCACCCTACATGTATCACACCGCAGTATGGTCGAGCTCTAGTTGAATGTGGGCTTTTTTGGGTAGACTTCGTTGGATGTTTTGAGGAACCCTCCATCTGGTCATGCGGATTTTGAGCTGTTGGAGCCAGTTTTCCAACAACACTTTTTCGTTGGCAAGTTTCGTCATTGTTCCTTTCTAGGAGAAGGGTTTGAATCTACACATGTGGAATTTTGTCGATTCCTGAAAATTTTTGTTTCCTTTAGGGAAAATATAGAACATTACTATCCATAAGATAAGGGATAGGAACCTAATAATTTCTCTCGTCTCTTGGCATTTCTCACAGATGGTTTTAATCATGTCAGCGACATATTCGGCCCATCTGTATGTCTTTCCATTAGTCGCAATGGTGTTGACTACTTCTAGCATATCTAGTTTGAGGTTGCTTCCACGACCTACCATGGTGAGTGTTATAGCTAATATTTTGGCCACAATCTATGGCATTCAAGCTGTGATGTGGCCAATCATTAGTCCTTTCGATTTTTTTCCTAATGGTGACTCAGTTAGTTCTTCGACCAGTTCTTATTTTATACCGACTGGTACTAGGTCTCGTTTGTTTGATAACTCTATCAGCTTGGAAATAACTTTGCCCAATATGTCGACCGGTCAGTCGAAGTAAAACCAGCCACTATGGTATTGGCTTATGACAAATTTGACGGCTGTTTCTTTTGTGCCACCGAAGCTGGCCATGAGCGGCACGTTGGCATAGTTTAGGATGGAACTGTGTTGTATTTTCTCTGTAGCTGGAGTAGGCTTCTTGTCAACATAAGCCCACTCTTTTATCTCGGCCCATAGTTTTTTCCATGAGCCCTCCTGCACCTTAGCATTCTTCACGTTCTTTAGTCTCCTAACTAATGGTGTTTCTATAGTCTATAATTCCTTGGATTTGGCTAAGGCTTTGGTCTTTTTGGGTGCCATATTGTTGGTCGGGGTGTCGGTTTTACTACGGTGCTCTTGGTTTTCAGTCGTCTCGTTGCTCTGATGCTCTTTCAATTTGAATTGCGGTGAATGATTCTTCGGTGGTTCAGTATTTATAGGGAACGTGTTGGATGTTCTCGTCGGTAGGTGTTTTCATAGTGGATGTGATGTTCTATCTGGAACACTTGAGTGTGCGTTAATGGCGAATTGGTTTTGGCGCTCGAGGTCATGAATGCGCGGTGGGACTATCAAGGTCGTCAGTCGATGTCGGTTATGAAAATGGTCGATGACGTTATGTCGATGGGGATGATGTCAGTTGTCAAAGTGGTAATTTCTTGTCATGATTTCATAATTTTGTGCATGTACATTATTATTTTTCTTTTTGGATTTTTAGATTTTTATAGCTTTTGTTCAACCATTATGGTCCATTTTTTTTTTTTTTAGTCGGGCTCCGTTAACGAGTTTTCGAATACTATGCCTTGTAACTTCCTTAGTCAGACTGATCCATTGGTATGTATCTCTTTGAAAACATAGGGTCCCATCCATTATGTATGTAACTTTTTAGGTTTTCTTTTTACTTGATTATTGTATAGTAAAGCAAGGTCTCCTACCGACAAGTTTTTGTTTTTGATGTTTTTGTCGTGCCATGCCTTTTGTTGTTGTTTCTGTATTTCTTGATGTTGTATCATGATTAGTCAGTGTTCTTCAATTTTAATCAGTTGTAATAGTCGGTCCTTTATTCCTTGTTCGACATCAACATGTAGAATATCTGCAATAATAGGTGTATGTTGTCGGAAGTGAAGTGGAACTACTGCTTCTTGTCCATAAACTAGTCAAAAGGGGGTTTGGTCAGTTGATCATTTGTATGATGTTCTATATGCCCATATTACTAAAGGTATCTTCTCATCCTAGTCGTCTTTATCAACATTACATATTTTGGTTAGTCCTTTTGTTAATGTTTTATTAAATGCTTCAATTACTCCATTCGACTAAGGATGGTATGCTGTACTTCGATGATGGTCGATTTGGAACTGGTCGGTTAGGGTTTTTATAGTTTTATTAATAGTGTGTTCCCTAGTCGCTAATTATGGTTAATGGACATCCAAATCTGGTGATGATATTCTCATAGATAAACTTAGCAGCTATCTCACTGGAACATGTGTCGACTGGTGTTGCCTCTGTCCATTTGGTGACATATTCGAGTGCAGTTTTTATGTACCTTGCACCTGTTCTTTTTGATGGTATAGGAAATGGTCCTATGAATTCTATGGCCCAAATTTCAAATGTCAAACTTGGGTTTACTGATATCAAAGGAATTTCTGTGCTAGGAAGGGGTCGACCTAGTCCTTGACATCTATCACATTTGCTTACAAAATTTTTTCAATCTTTGTGAAGTGCCGGCACCCATAACCCTGATTGTTGGATTTTCTTGGCAGTCGTGTGTTCTTGGAAATGTCCTCCTGTAGGTCCATAATGTGCTTCATGCATGATGTTTTTTCTTTCATGTTCTAGTACGCACCTTCTAAGGATATCATCTAAACCCATTTTGTACAGGAATCCATTTATGAGGCTATAAGGTGTAGCTTTCATGGCTAAGATCTGTTTATTTTTGGTACTCATGCCTTTTGGTGCTTGTCCATATTCTAAAAACTGAGCTATTTCCTCTAACTCTGCCGGGACTGCTTCTATCAAAAATAGATGTGCATCTGGTAAGTCGTCTTCGACTCCTGTCGGTTCCTCTCCAGTGTCGATTTGAGATAAATGGTCGGGACCGACATTTAACTTACCTGGTCTGACAACGACTTCGAACTCAAATTCTTGGAATAGAAGTAGCCATCGACAAATTATTCCATGGTGGAGAGGCTTATTCATAATGTATTTCAATGGCTGATGATCAGTGTAAAAGATAACTGGATTAGCTAGGAGATAGTGTCGATATTTTTGTAGTTTAAAGACCATTCCTAATTCTTCTCTTTCTATCGTCGAATAATTTCTTTCATCTTTCTTTAGTTTTCTTCTACTATAAGCTATAGGATAATCCATTCCATCATTTCCTGGTTGAGTTAGAATCACTCCTATTGCTAGACCTGATGCGTCAATGTGGACATGGAATTTAGTCGATCGGTTTGGAAACCTTAGGACTGGTGCTTCGACTAGTTTTCTTTTTAGTTTTTCAAATGATATATGGCACTCTTCTGTCCAGCCAAACTCTTTATCTTCCCTTAATAGTTCTTCTAGTGCATAGGTCATATTTGAGTAGTATCTTATGAATTTTCTATAATAGCCTATATGACCTAGTAACACTCTGACTTGTTTTGAGTTCACTAGCGATTTTAGGTCAACGATAATTATGATTTTTGCAAAATCTACCTTAATACCTTCCTCACAGACAATGTGTCCTAACAATATCCCTATGGGGGTCACAAATATGCACTTCCTGATGTTTAAACCTAANTTGCAATGATATTTTAACATGGAGTATATTGTCCAATCATCAAAGTATACTGCCATGGTTTTGTAAATATATTCTTGGAATGTTTTGACCACAATTCTATAGAATACTGCAGGTGCATTCTTTAATCCAAAAGGCATAACATTGTAAGCAAATGAGCCAAATTCACATACAAATGTTGTCTTTTTCTGGTTTTCTTTAGCTATTGGCACTTGGTTATACCCTGAGAATCCATCTGTAAATGAGTAGCATTCATGTCCTGCAACTTCATTTAATATTTCATCTACATAAGGAGTTAGAAATGGGTCTATTAGTGTCACTTTATTTACATCCCTGAATTCGACACAAATTCTCAATTTGGTCAGATCATGTTTATTCGGTTGAATGACCATTGGACTTGCCCATTCTAACTGGTCAATAGGGTAGATGATGCTTGCTACAAGCATGTTATCAATCTCATTTTTTACTATCTCTTTGTATTTATGAGCTAGCTTATATGGCCTTTTATTCACAGGTTGGACATCAGGTTTAGTGTCAATTTTCATTTCACCCATTTCGTGGACTAAACCTTTGAGATATGTATAATCTCAGGCAAGCACATCCTGGAACTCTTTTAAGAGGTTCACTATTTCTGTTGTGTACTCATCACTCCATTAGTCTCCAATCTTTGCATTTTTGGTCGGTCATCATTTGAGATGTCGAACTCTCTAATTTTGACCTTAACATCTAGCCATTTAGGTGCTTTGGCTTCAATGATTGGTCAACTTCCTTCTTTAAACTATGAGAATGCGGTAGAGAAATCGGATGCAGTCATTCGGTCAGTATCATCCTTGTCGATGGTTCCAACTTTGAGTACTGTACAAATAGGTTTGGTCGTTTCGACATGGTTTGATTTCCATCTAAAAATTTTCCCTTCTATATTTTAATTTTGTAACTGTAGTCTTGTTGAGTGTGGTATTGTCCCGATTTGTATATTGTTACAGTCCATTGTCTGTCGGTTGTCTGGTATGGGTTTGTTTTTTGTCAATCGTATAAATTCTTGAATCTGCTTTGTTGTTTTGACCAAATTCTCATTTTGTGGTATAAAGTTGAAATCTTTGATAAAATTTTCTTTGAGTTCATTCCATAGGAATGTTTCACCTTGGGCTTTCTCCATCTTATACCATTTGTTTGGTAAGTCAGCAAGGGTTAATGGGAACATATGTGGCAATGCTTGTTCATATTTGTACCCAAGTCTTCTCCATTCTTTTTCACATGTCTTAATATGGTCTTTTGGATTCTGTCCTTGAATAAAAATAGGTATCTGAGCTTGGTTGGTTAACTTATTTCCTCCAAACCTTTCTACAAAGTAAGTTGAATCTATTGTCCAGGTCTGCAGTCTTGTCTGATGGGTATCCCACCATCTAGCAGCTTGTCCTATAAAAGTTTCTACTAAACTTTGTAGTTGACCATGTTCACCAATATTTTTGGACACTTGTTCTATGTGCATGATTGGTGACTCTCTCTCCTTATATCTTGGTATTTGTGTATTATTTATATTTGTAGGTTTTAGCGTAGGGTATTCCCTAATTGTTTCCTCAAATATTTTTGGGAAAATGGACACTATGAAGCACTGTTGGGTGGGATTTTTCTATACTTTTTGGATAGTCCAACACCCTCTTGCTTGCGTTTCGTAGTTATCAACTTTCCAATCATATAATTCTATGTCTAAATTATAACAGACTGAGTCTTGGTTACCTAAATGAAGTTCTCTATAGATATTAGGTTCTATATAATCTGCATTATTTTGTATCTGATAAAGTTGTCAGATATGAACGTCTTGATCAATAGGTTCTGTCCAAGGTTCTCCTTGGGATGGATGAATATGTACAATGACATTTTGTCCATTTCCTTTTAATTTTATTCTCTCTTTATCTAGGGATATCGACGCTTTCATCTTTCTTCCCCAAGGTCGACCTACTAACACTGGGAAGGAGGTGGATCCTTTCGTAGGGTCAATAATTTTGAAGTCGACTTTGGATGATATTCCTTTTATCATTGTGTCAACATTTTTTAGACTCCAATAGGTTCAATTAGGCCTTGGTTGGCTAGGTTTAGGTATATACCTAACTCATATAGTTGAGGTTTGCCCAGTTGTTCCCAAGTGTCACAAGTCATGATGTTTACTTGTGATCCAAAGTCGAGCACGACTTGTCGGATGTGGTATCCTTCAATTTCCAAGTCAACAAGTGGGTCGACATCACTTTTATCTTTTTTATTTAAACTGCAGATATTCTTTGTTTTTTTTCGATGTTGTTCTATTTTATTTCATATATCAAGTCGATGAATTGAGATACTGAGTTATCTTTCTATAAGAGCTATATTAGTTCTTTTATTGTGTTATGTCGATTGCCACTAGCCTCTTCCTGTCGTGCAAATTCTTTAAACACATTTGTTGCATCTTTATATATTTGTTTTTCTTTAACTGGATCAGGGAAGACATTCTTTTCTTTTATTTTACTGATTCATGGGTTATCGCTTCCTATTTTTGTCCCTTGTTGGGTTACGATATGCAAATACTTTGTATTTATTACATCATTTTTTTGCACACACGAAAATACATTAGCATTTTTCTTTTTATTTATTCTTTCCAGCATTGTAGGGAAATCCTCTAATTAGTGATCCCCTACTCCACAATGAGTACAAAATTTGAGGTCAGTTCTATCCTTGTATGGACAGTCTGCATGTCAGTGTCCCTCCTTATAACATGTGAAACATTGGATGGGTCAACATGGTCAGTTGTCTTGATTCCCAGAGAATCGACCTCGACCTCCATATCCTCCACATCGATTGTCATACTGACGCTCGTATCTTCGACCATCGTATATCTAATTATTCTGATCGTTTGACATATTATTTTTCTCATTAATTTATGCAGCTACATTGGTCTGATAGACTGCATGATAATTTTGACGGTTCTTGAGGTTCAGATGGCAGTCAACCATGTTATGATTTTTTGTTTCACGGATAGAACACCAAGATTCCTTGTTTTTCTTCATGTTAAATGAGTAATATTTTGTCAAGTGATCTCCATGATCTTGGAAAATGTCGCAAAAACATTTAGTCTGCACGAATCGAACGTCCTATCGGCTGATTTCCTGTCAACAGGTGTCTTTGGAATGTCTGGCCATCGAGCACTTCATGCATTAGATATCCTGACTTTTGAGGTTTAATTCTTTTAATGACTTCTGTACAATCTCAAGCTATTCTTCTAGTCTGTCATCGGTGGAGTATGCTGGTATGTCCTCATCCATTTCTACTTGGAAAGATTTTGTAAGCACATATTCGTAAGTCTTGAATGTATGCAGACATATGTGCTGGCAAATTTTCTGTGATAACCCTACAAGAAACCATTGGATTAATAATTGTTCATCAATAACATAGTCTAATTGGATAAGAAGGTTTTTCCATCGTTTATCATAATCGTGGATCGTCTCTCCTGGACTCTGTGATGTCATTTTTAGTTTCTTTGCTGCCAGATTTTTTGCATCTGGAGTTTTGAAAAATGATAGAAATTTTTCTTTGATCTCAGCTTTAGTTTCTCAGGGGGTTCTTTCATAAAAGGTCATGTACCAAGTTAATGTCCTTCTCCTTAATGCACCAGTGAGCTGTGCCATCTGCCTGTCTTCATCCATAACTTGGTTAGCCTCCAAAGTCAACTCACATACAAACCAGTGTCATCTGGGGTCCTCATCACCCTCAGATACAGGAATGTGTGTTGACGCATGACCCATGTCAGAGTCACTGTGACTACTTTTAGGAGGTGGCGATGGTGGTGTGGGAACTGGGGTTATTTGCTTATTCCTCTCTATGGAACTATCGTCAATGGAACTCTCATTCCTGTCAGTTGTTTTTGTCATTTCCTCTTCGACCAGCAATCAGTTAGTGTCGACTTCATCTATCGATGTCCAACTGCACTTATTTTTCCATTGTTTTGAATGTTTTGTGTCTTCCAAAGCTATATTTGGTAGGGGGGTGCTCCTTCATGTGTTGGTAAAAGTAAATGGATACTTCGGTTGGAGGGTACCGCTTGAAGCGTAACCCAATTTCCTTCCTCTGGTCGATGGATAATGAGATGTCTACCAGTGTATGTCTCATCATCTAGTCAACTCCAGATACCAAAGTCACCAGCTCCTAATCTAAGGTCCTCTTCGACAATAGCTTGTATTCAGGTACGCATATCTGTCAAAGGTTTTACTTCCTGGAGAACTTCTAATTGGAGAGCTTCTCGCTGCTCTATCCACGGTTCTTCTTTCATAGGGGATGCCTCTTCTTCCACACCTTCTTCTCGTTGGTCATGACCCGACTCCGATGGATTTATTTCATGGTCAGTCGCCCTAGTACTCATTCCTCTCTGCAGCGCTAAGGCTCTTTCTCTTCTTTCTTCCCTACTTTGTAGCCTCCTCTCCCTTTCTAGTTTCTGGAAGTCCGTCATACCTTTGTCTGACACTGTCTTCTCGATTTCCTTTTTAGGTTGACTTCTTATTACTGGTGATTGGTATTTCTTTTAGTCGACTAGAATCCACTCCACTTTATTCCGACATATGACCATCTACCCCCCCATAGCCTACCCGACACTTTAGAAAGACGGGATAGTTCTGTCTACTTGCTTAGGAAGTATTCCCACTCCCTTTCTGCAATGAATTTTTCCCACCTCTTTTGTTTTTCCACCCAGTTAGGATTTGATGGCGGTCTGTGAAGTGATGGACGGGTTTCGACAATATGACCTACTCCCTTCCTGATCAGGAATTTAAATAGCAAGGTCGGTAAGGAACACAAGAATTGCTCGGTGAGGTCTGTGTAGAATTTCTTCTTGACGGTTTCTACCAAAGTTCTTTCTTCTACTACTTGCTCTTCGCAGAATTCGTCGACAATTTTTTTGAACCACTCCGACAAGTTTGTTCTTCCCCCATGAATCAGTTTTTCTAGTAACTGTCGATATTTAGTCCCTTCTGGATTTTTCATCTAGGAGTTTCTTCAAAAGTTGGGGCACGAATTCTACAAACTTCTCATGCATCTCTCTAAAGAATCTTTCTTTTTCTTATGCAGTCATCAATCTGTTTCTTCGTGCGTAATTCTGTAAATAATTTGCTACTTTACGCTACCACCATTCCTTAATCTCTTGTCCTAATATCATCTTCTTGTTTACATCTTAGACATGTACTACCGGCAATGGAACCAATGTTGTAATCTCACAGATCACATACGGTTACCAATAATACATACTAAAACATACATACATAATAGAGACAAGAGACAAGAACAAGTAGATAGAATAACAAATTATATTAGCATGAGAGGGTTCATACAATATAGAGAACTAAACCGAGTTCTCAACTGGCTCAACAGTCTAATATATATGATTACAAAATAGTTACAAAATAACTACCTGTTGGTTCGGTGAACCAACACGACTTTAGGTGGCTGACCTAATCTCTAGTTAGTTGGTTGGCCGACTAATTCGGCTATCATTCAAGTTGGCATACCGACTTGCTCCTCCAACAAGCACCCTTAACTAAATGGAAAAACACATTAACAAAGTGCCTCTCGGGCCTGCCCTTTTAAACATAAAACAATGTATTATATAAATTCAACAATATATATATAAACACAGAGTTAAAACTAGTAACTATGACTAGTTTTATTCCTTCCTCCAGGTTTAGTAGCCACCACCATTTTTCCACTAAAATATTTTCACTTCTTGGTTATATCACCCACCTCATTTGTGTTTTACTTATACCTTCCTCGGCATGTTGCTCTTGTTTTGTTCATATGACTTACTCTCCATGTCCCTGGCCTTATCGTAATGACAAAAAAAGTTGAAATATACAAACCTTCTCACTATGATATCGAATTACAAGTCAACACATTGTGATACAACCCCGGTATTCATCACACCATCGAAGAGTTCACAATCATCATGTTGTTTTGACCCTAGCTCTATTGAGCTACCAAAAATATAATTAATTAAAGGTCATCACCTAAACTAAATAGAACTTGAATTATGCTTCTTTTATCTTATAAACATAACAAAGAAAATTACAAACATGTGAGACCCTAGGTCTCCCTAAGATCCCTTGACCTAGAAAAGACATAAATGACTTTACTCAAAAAGTCTATTCCCCTGCATCACTAGGTTTATCAACCATTTTTTAAAATAGAAAAAAATGATGGGTAATATATTTCTACATGTGGAGTCTCTAAGCTCATCTACAACCAATCGTATTCTAGTGCACAAATTCTCAATTTTTCCATGTCACTTTTGGTTGGTTTCCATGTTTATGCAACAATGGAAATGGTGAACACCCATGAACTACCTAGAGTGTGTTGTGAGAGTGTTTGATCAAGTCAATTATATTTAGAGGATTGGTGGCATCCCTGTGTCACCCCTTTTCATGCCTCACATGTCCTAATAGTCCTTTTCCCCTTTTTTTTACATATCCAAGGGACGTATAGTCCAAAACATGTCAAAATAGTACTCCTAAATTCAAAGAAGTTTAAACCCATGTGTGCATGGAAAAGTCACGAATGATGGTTAAGAAGTCCCTTAACTTCTACAAAGAAGTTGAACAAAAATTACTATTTAATTGTTAAATGTTTAATTTTAAGTTTTAAATGTATGTAAGTGAATGCCATTAAATTGCTTACTTGAGTTTGATTTAATTTACATTTTCAATTTTGAAGAGATGTCATTATATAGCATGTATATGTTTCTAATGATTTTCTTATTAATGTTTTTATTCTAGTTGTGGCTATGGACACAAATGCTGAAATAGTGACTGAGCTTGCTCACTTGAGAGGACTTAGTACAGATTTTAGTGATGGTGACAGGATCCATCATTCACTTGCATCCTCTTTGGATGCGATTGTTGAGACTGTTTCATTTTCAAGCAACATACTATAAGATATTACATCATATAGAGAAAGAAAAAGACAAGAGCACGCTAATGGGCTGTACTACAATGCAATCAAAAAGTTGAAAATAACCAAAGAGCATATATTTTCATTCTTTAGGGACCCTTGCACAATGGAAATCCCAAATGAAAATAGGCCTCATATCTCTATTAAGTGGTGCACATTTCAACCATTTGTTGATAACTAGATGGAGAGATGGTATATGGTTTTTTGTATGCCACCACATAACAACAAGGAAATCCCCCTGTATTTCCTTCAAAATATGTATGCAGAGGTCGTGTTAGGTAAACACATAAACTATTTTGATATATTGCACTTTCAGGGGATCAGTGGGGGGATGCCCCAAAACTGATCCAACATGAGGCTTCAAGACCTTGATTTCCCTATCCCTGCACCTTGCAATAAGTTTCTTGGGCCAGATGTTCCACCTGTACATCGTGTTATTCCATAGACACATGATGCATATTTGAGTTTGGCATGGGAAGTTGTTCATCATAGCACTATGGTTCATCATATGGGTGAGGAAGGGACATCTGTCCCTAGTGTGGTACATACACCAGGTCGTCACGGTGCAGGACCATCTTCTACTATAGTACCACCCACTATTGTAGTACCCCCCACTAGTGCAGGACCATCTACTAGTGCAGCACCATCAGCACACCCCCAACCTACTTTTGAACCTCACAAGTGCACATTGTGTGGTCGTCCCTCCTATAGTATTTCCTCAGATGTTGTCTTCAGTGGGTTTTTGAGTGATGCATGTAGATGGTTAATTGTAATAAATTCTTCATTTATTTTCCTCTTTGTACACATATGTATAGTTTGAGATAATATATTAATTTTGTGAACTTGTAGTTGATGCTTTATGCCGATAGCGACGCCCCAGAGTTTCATGTTCCACACTCTACAGAGGGGTATGAAATTCCATCCACTGATCCCTTGTTTGGTGGAGAGATTCATATAGCACCCATTGTCATATATCACACCAAGGTAAACATTTTAAAATTTTGGTTTTTTAATACTTGTTAATTTGTTAATTTCCACATATTGTACATGTTAGTTCACTAATGCTATCTATGGTCTAATATTTACAATTATTAAACTTGCATATGCTAGATCCTTCATGGGGGGACGCAGTGATGGAGGTAGCATCCATGGTTGTATCGATTGAGGAAACATCTGGGCTCTAGGTAAAAAATTTAAAATGTCATTTTTTAAATACATGTATGTTCGTTGAATCATGCATGTCTAACTACATGAACAATTGCTAACTATAGGCACCAACAGAAACACCTGGACCATTTCTTGGAGTTGTATCTCCTCATAGGTCATACATGAAAAAGGGTCATGTGTATATGAGGCAACCTATTCCTAGAAAGACTTTATATGTCCACGACATGGAGCTACTGATACAATGGTATTGTTTATCCTTCGATGATATTTCTTTGTTAACTTGAAATCCAGTGCATAAATTTTTTTATTAATATTTGATTTGCCTATTTACTGCACTAGGATCCATAGTTTACTATTGAAAACCTCGGATGGATGGTTGATGTAGTAGTTAGTGCTGCATCTACAATGGTAACAAGTCACACAGAGGCACAACTATTTCAACATGATCATTACATAGTTTATTATTGTTGGCGTATGTTTATTCATGCATGTCTAACTGTTTCAACATTTGGTGATGGTAGCCACCAGTAGCGGGAGTTATCGATGCAGTATTCAATGTGGCATCTGCAATAACAATAAGACACATAGAGGTACAACTATTTGAACATGATCTATACACAGTCTGTTAGTGTCATCTATTGTTTATTCATGCACATGTCTAACTATTTCAAAATTTGGTGATTGTAGCTACCACCATAAGAAACAGTTCCTTTCGCCTCTGGTTCGACCATGGATGCAACCATCCTTGATGTTCAACCAGAAAATCCATCTACTACACAAGGAACACAATCCCTTTTTTCACAGTCTCTCGCTGAGGTGATATATCCATTAATGACCAATTGTTTCAGGCATTGTCCATGAACATTAGTGATAATTGTTGAGTTAATTTAGATATGGTATTTTATTGAGCTAATCTATTAGTACATAGTTAGTTGAATTTAACAATTGATATTTAATTTGCAGGATCCAAAGATGCACATTGGTCCTAGAGTTGTTCCTAGAGGATCAACGTCGGGAAAGAACAAGAGGAAGCTTGAGTTTTGATGTGTCTTATGGAATATATGTACATTTCGATACATGTACATGTGGCTTGGATATTTTTGGATACATGTACTTTTGGAGACATGTACATTGACATTTCACTTACATGTACATTGACATTTCACCTACATGTACATGTGGCTTGGATAGTTTTGGATAGTTTTTGATGCATGTACCTCTGGTTACTTTTGGAGATATATGTACTTTTGGAGACATGTACATTGACATTTCACTTATAAATGAATGATACATTTCACTTTGAATTTGTTCTTTGGTTTCCACATGTTCTTGTGTCAATCTATTATGTTGATTTGTGTGGATAATCTATTACTTATAAATGCACTATGTCAAAATAACAAACTATTATATTTAAAGGTTTCAATGATCTCACTACATGCACACTAATTGTATATCTAATTAGAAATTGTGATTTTGGACGATGATTACAAGTAAAGTCAAATTTCTTGCTCATGTAATTTAATAAATCTAAGTGCAATACAATGTATTTCAAGGTTTCAATGAACTCACTACATGCACACCAATTGGACATATCTAATTAAAAATTGTGATTTTGGATGACTAAATTATAAGTTAAATCAATGCTCAAGTGTAATTTAATAAAACTAAGTGCAATACATGCTTCACATTTCATCAATGACCAAATCAACAAACCTCATGCACCCAATGACTAATCACTCAACATTAAAGGAACTATAATAGAATCCAAATACTCAGAACCAAATTCATGAATCAACATGATTTGAAGCATAAGTCCACCGGATTTTAAAATTTTGAGTTGGACATTAGACTGATTCTGAACTTAGTTATGATAGTAAGCTAAGATTAGGGTTAGGATTAGTGTTTCCTTGGTAGGGTTGTGGTTATGGGACATGCATGTTAAATAGTAAAACCTAATTACGGCTACCATTTTCCAAGTTTAGCCCTCGTTTTCATGAAATGAATGGTCCAAGTTCGGCCCTCGTTGGCATGAAATGCATTGTCCCCTGCTAAGTGAAACCCTAGTTTCAGAAACCACCATATACGGAGGTCACTTGGTAATGAACAAGTGGGAGAGGGCCCCTCCTAGCTAAAATCCCATGTCACGAATCCAATGGAATCAATAGTTCATTGATCGGAGGCCCGAGCATAGATCTATGGCGATTTACAGGTAACCTCCAAATTCCATTCAGGGACACTTGGTGGACTTGTGCTAGGTACGCAAAAAATGCCACGGAGCCGCAATTTTGAATTCTGTCAACTACTGCTAGCATGTTTGGGCATGACAAATATGGAAAATCCAACTGCATCCCCACTATCTGTGGCTTTCCAAGTTTGTTCCTCATTGGCATGAAAAGCATTGTCCCCTACTGGGGGAAACCCTAGTTTTAGAAACCACTGTATACGAAGGTCACATGGCAATGGACAGGTAGGAGAGGAGCCCCCCTAGCTAAAATCCCACATCACGAATCCAACAGAATTGATGGTCCATCGATAGGAGGTAGGAGATTTGATCTATGGCGAGTTGTAGATCACATCCAGATACCATTCAGGGACACTTGGTGGACTTGTGCCCAATGTTCAAAACACGTCACGAAGCCGTAATTTTGAATTTCGTCAACTCCTTCTAGTGTGTTTGGGCATGGGAAATATGAGAACTCCAACCACATCCCCACCATCCATGGCTTTCCAAGTTTTGCTCTCGTTGGTGTGAAATGCATTTTCCCCTATTGAGCAAAACCCTAGTTTCAAAAACCACCATATTCAGAGGTCACTGGGAAATGGACAAATGAGAGAGGCCCCCCGCAACTCAAATCTCATGTCACAAATGCAATGGAATCAACGGTTCATCGATCGAAGTCTTGAGCATTGATGTATGGTGAGTTGCAGGTCACCTCCAGATACTATATCCTACATGTTAAATTATTTATGTAAATTATTTATGGTTTCCTTTATGCATGGAAATAATGGTTATAATAAAAAATTTAACATGGTATAATAGGTGAGCTGTTAAGAAGGAAATTATACAAGCCTTAAAACAAAAAGTAATCGTTGTGGTATCTTATTTCCATCATCCTAGTTTTATATATTGGCTGAAAAAATTGACAATATTAACTACTTGAAAAATTAGGGTTTTAGTCCTATAAGAGAGCGTACACAGAACTTTGACATGTATGACCTAAAGAGGTACATGTATGTATTCTAATGTTATGTATATCATGTGAATGAGATCTTGAAATGTTCATATGATTGATATATAGGGTTTATTGATCATATGTAAAATTTGGCATGTTCATTAACTTGACATACAAGAGAAGTCTTGGCATATTTATAAACAACATTATGGAAACTTTCGCATATCAAGAACACAAAATTGTCATACGCATAAAAAACATACATGCGAAAATTAAAATTATGTAACATACCTCATCATGCTAGATCCCACCTATTATCATACAACTAAGCCCTCTGGATCATCTCTTATAATTATGGCCTCCGTTAGTCTCTCGTGCTTTGTACCCGGTAAGAAGTAGCGTACCTTCAATGAATTCCGGCTAGGCATTGTTCATATCTGGAGGTTTGTACCAATGATTAAGTTGGTAAAGTGATACACACTTGCACCTGGTTTGTAATCCCTGTAGACCTATCAACCCTTCTTTCTTGCATTATTGTCATGTGTAAGGTATTCACCATTAACAACCATAGACTCGATTGGGAAGTGGTTGTTTTCATTGTGAGGCATGGACATAATGAGGGTTTTTTTTCCCTTTATACAACCTGCAAACCAGTAATCGCCACCACATTCACTATATTTTGAGGAAACCACTGTGTATATGTGTCTTTCATAATATGATTGTAGGTATATGATCAAATATTTTTCGTGTGATACAAGGCCATTAATGTGAGTTTGAAGAATACGTAAATAAACAAAAAATGTTAAGGAAATGCATCATACCAGGTTGTACAAGTTCTGATACAAGATCAAAATCTATAGAAATAGATGATTGGTATTCTTCCAAAGGAATTAAATCAATAATTGCACATTGATCAAGGGGAAGTGATGTGCAATCCCATCCATTAACCCAATCCAATGATTCACACCCATCTTAGTTAGCATCACAACAAGGCGAGCAAAAACAAGCGAGTTTTCTAGTCCAAAATTCAAATACTTGGTTATTAGAGCTTCGAACCGAATGAAATCCATGAGTCCCAAGAAAATTATTTCATTCCCATGCATGTGAGTGATCTATGTCTACCACCTCCCAAAGAAATCTCTCCAAATGTCTCTTTCTTGTGGATTCTAATCGCATAGCTGATTCCTCTCCCATTACTAATGTGCACCACCTGACTATAGATTGAGAATTTTGAATAGTAGATACTGTAGATAATTCCAATTCCTCTCTTCGTAGGGCTATTTTGACACATGATCTGGCTCCATCATGCTCTCATTTACCATGCCCAGTCTCAAAATAGTTCCACATATGTGGAACTTTGTAGTTTTTATGCAATGAACACAACCATTGAAATAAGCATGCATTTTTTAACTAACTAGCACATCCATCAGACCAAATCTAGTGGCGATCCATCTATATGTGCATGCCCTTCAAATGATCATAGAACATGATGAAGCAATGACATACATAGTGGAATTCATGGAACCTATCATCACTTATGTATAAGTGATATTCATTTAGAATTTCTCTTTTCTCTTCACTGCTATTTGGGCCATGCCTATATGTGATATGTACCATCAAACAAACCTGCTCAGAGTGATAATAATGACTTTGGATCTCATTTGGAGGTTGCAAAGTGTAGTTCTTGGAAAAATCAACAACTAAAAGTATAGTACCATTGGGAAAAATATCTCTATATATTCTAAACTTCTCATCCCTCCATCCTGCCAAGCAGACATGTTGAACATATTGATGTGTCGTTTCAATAAATTCCTTGATGAAGTCAATAACTTGTACTTGTTGACACAAAATGATCTCAATATCAGTTTTTTTTTTGTAAGTAAGGAATGAACTGTAACTATTCAAACATAAATTTATAGATAAATGCATGTACCTGAGATGTCACCAATTGTATTTTTTTGCTTTCTTTCCCTGGGACTATTTCATAGAGTATATATTTGAAAATTTTCATGTCCATAACCATATTCCAAAATTCATTATCTCCACTCTTGTGCATACATTGGCTCAATAATTCCATTCCAGCATAGTTGTAGTAAGTTCCATCCAAACAAGATTTTGCATAGTATGTTTTCCCCTCGGGCCTATTGTGCATGATGCTATGAATGAATTCTCTTAATGAAGTCGGAGGTATTGTCAGGGAGCAATCCTGCACATGGTTAGTATCCAACACGCGATGAATGTACAAAAATTTTTCATAGCAATATTCATATTCTACATGGTATCTACAACAACAAGTGTTACGTAGAGTATTTATTCTAAGATACAAGGGCTTACATTTCTCAAAAGATATTTTCCCCAAATTCAATTGTCTATGTTCATTACTAAATTTATCATATAGTTATGTCTATGTTATATCAATAAGATGCTTACTATGTGGTTCATGATCCTTTGAACCCCTTCTCAGTTTTAGTAAATCCTTCCAGTTTGAACAAGGACTTGTGTGGTCATACAAAAAACTCTGCACTAGTCCCTTTAGTGCATCAACTAGCTTCATGTCACAACGTGCAAACCGACCAATAAAGGCCCAAAAATCTGTGTGAGCGGTTGCATCAAGATGTTCTCTTCTAATAGAATACCTATGGAGGGTTTTTAATTTAAATTAACTAGTTTATATGTAGGATTGAGAAAACAAAATACCTTGGTGTTCTTATTTACAATTGCTTGTGACAACACACGATGAGCCGCGTTGCTTTTGTTTGAACATGTGTTCTTACCAATTTTACCAAAGGCATATAC
>LPNX010949398.1:352758-371894 GCA_001517045.1 Pseudotsuga menziesii | reverse complement strand
AATATTTATTTAGTATCTGTTGAGTTTGATAAGCAATACTACGTTTAGATAGAGTACCTTCAATGGAATTGAGGAGTCCTTCATCAACTTGTATATGCTTCAGAGTTGTTCGACGTGTGCTTTCTAATGGAGGTAATGGGGTTGGAATTATATCATCTAGCGCATCAACAATACGCTCTAGCATTTCAGTAGCACCTTGTTGTCCTTCATTCTCTTCCTGGTAGTTGGATGGTGGAAGTCCAACACCCTCATCGATGGTCCGGATAATATTTTCTTCTTCAATAGTAGGCTGCATGTCCAACGCATATTCAATAGTATGCTCCATGTCCAACGCCACTTCATGAGATTTATCTTGAGATGCTAACTTATCACTTTGACTTGAAGTGGGAATTAAAACATCCCCTAATGAGCACCTATGTTTTGCTTCTGTAATACTTCCATGGGGTGCTTGTTCAACAACTATTGTGGAAATTGAAGGTCCCTCTAGTGAATGCTTCATTTTTTCTTGTTGTAGATTAATAGGATGAACCGTGGTATCCTCTATAATTGGATTTGGATTAGTTTCCAAATAAAGCCTCTGATTCATCATGTGTATTCTTTTCTTTTCTTTCTCTTCTTCAATGACTTCTTGAGGTCTCTTCTTCCTTGCTGTTTTTCTTCCTCAGTTACGTACATTCCCCATCACCACAATGATCAATTCAATATAGTTTTTTTTGCTTCTCATCAATTACAAGATTTCAAACCTTTAATTTGATTTATAACTATATATCCTTCAAGGTGCTTCAATCTTCCTTCTCAATTGTTCATATTTCCCATCAAAACAATGATGAATGAGAAAATTTACCTTTGGTTCTCTTGAATAATAAGCGAATGAAAGTTAAATCATAAATTGTTCCTCAAGTTGATTCTCTTGTACAATTATGTATATCCACCATCACCATTGTTTTTACAATCCATTCTCTTGGACAAAAACAATCCATTTTTTTTACAATCCTAAAACGTGCACGTGTTATATAGAGTAAAAACGCGGATGTGATTTGTAGAAGTAAGACATGCATGTGACAGTTTTAAGCACAATTAATAGGTTAGGTGCACGACTAATGCAATGAATAAAATCATAAGAAAACAAATGTTTTCTATGGTTAGAAACAAAGCACATGTTTTTAGTGTTCCCTTGTTTTCATGCATATAAATGTTTCTCTCTATACCCCCAATAATCCCTATATACCCCCTATCTCTTTCTAAATATAGCTCCCTCATTCTCTCTACATCCCTCCCTATATGTTTCTTTCTCTCCCCTATTCCATCCATGTCCATACCACTCCACTCTCCACCTTCTTTTTATCTTCGTCATTATCCCTCCCTATAGCACTCTCTCCCTTTTTCTCCCTTTGTCAATAACCCTATGTTCCTTTATCCCTCCCTTTCCCTCTCTCTCTTACCCTATATCCCTCCCTCCCTATCTCTCCCCTACATCTCTCCCTCTCTCACCATCTCTCCCCTTATTGGGGTGGTATATCTCTCTTGTTACTCCTATGTGTGTGTCTATTTCCCCCTTCTCTATCGCAACATTCCTCTCTATCTCTATCTCTGTGTGTATGTGTGTCCCTCCCTCACTCCCTGTCTCTCAAAACCTCTCTCCACCTTATTTATATCTCCCTCACTATCCCTCCCTACATCACTCTCTCTCTATTGCTTCTCCCACCCCCCTCTCTCATTGTTTCTCACACCTCCCCTCCTTTATCTCCCACACAATCTATCTCTCTCTATATATATCTCTCTGTCTATGTGTGTGTCCCTCCATCATTCACTCTCTATATATCATGACGCTGAACACGATGATGATGAACATGATGATGGTGATAATAATGATGATCATGATCATGATCATGATGATGAAGATGATGATGATTATGATGGTTATGATGATGATGATGATGATTATGATGATTATGATGATGTTTATGATGATTATGACGGTTATGACGATGATGATTATGATGATTATTATGATTATGATGCTTATGATGATGATGATGATGATGATGATGAGGGCAATGATAGTGAAAATGATGATGATGAACATCATGATAATCATATGATGATGATGATGATAATGATGATGATCATCATGAAGACATTGATGATCAACATGATGATGATGATGATGATGATGATGATGATGAGGGTCATGATGGTGACAATGATGAGGATGAAGACAATGATGATGTCGACGACGAAAATGATGATGACGACGGCGATGATGATGATGAGCACGATGAAGAAGATGGCGTTGAAGATGACGATGATGATGATGATGAAGATGAAGATGATGATGATGTCAATGATGATGATGATGATGATGATGATGATGACCATGATGATGAAGACGAAGACGACGATGATGATGATGATTATGATGATCATGATGATGATGATGAAAATCGTGATGATGATGATAATGATGATGATGATCATCATCATCATGATTAAGATAGTGATGATCAACATGATGATGATGAAGAAGAAGGTGATGATTACCATGATTATCATGATGATGAAGGCGATGACAATCAACATGACGACGATGATGAAGATGATGGTGATGATGGAAATAATGATGATGAATACGATGATGATGGCAATGATGAGGGTCATGATGACGATGATGATCAGCATGATGATGATAATGAACATCATGATGATGATGATGGTGATGATGATGATGGTGGTGGTGAAGATGATGGTGATGATGACGATGATGATGATGATGATGATGAACATAATGATGATGTAGACAACGATGATGAACATGATGATAATGAGGATGATGATGATGATGTTCATGCTGATGATGAAGACGATGACGATCAACATGACGATGATAATGATGATGATGATGATGATGAAGATGGTGATGAATATGATCAACATGATGGTGATGATGGTGATGATGATGATGATGATGACGATGAAGATGACAATGATGATGATGATGAATATGAAGATGATGATGATGTTGATGATGATGATGATGATGATGAGGGTCATGATGATGATGATGAAGTTGATGATGATGATGATGATGATGATGCAGGTCGTGACGATAATGGTCATGATGATGATGATACAGGTCGTGACGATAATGGTCATGATGATGATAATGATGATGATGAACATCATCATGATGAAGATGATGATGATGGTGATGATGATGATGATGAACATCTGAACATCATGATGATTATGATGATGACGACGATGATCATGATGATGAACAACATGATGATGATGATGATGAGCATCATGATGGTGAAGACGATGGTGATGAAGACACATGTGCCTTACTCACTATCCATCTATGACTTACTCACTGGCCCTCCCTGCCTTTGTATTTCCATCTCTAATTATCTCTATGTGTATGTGTGTGTGTCTTTCCCTCTTCTCTCTCATGACCTCCCTCTCTCTCTCTATCTCTATGTGTGTGTGTTTCCTTCACTCACTCCCCATCTCTCAAAACCTCTCTCCACCTTATTTATGATGATGATGATGATGATGATCATGATCATGAATACGATGATGATGAACACGATGATGATGATGATCATGATGATGATGATGATCATGATGATGAAGATGATGATGATCAACACGATGATGAAGAAGAAGAAGATGATGATTATCATGATTATCATGATGATGAAGACGATGATGATCAACATGATGATAATAATTAAGATGATGGTGATGATGGTGATGATGATGATGACGATGATGATGAAGATGATGAGGATGATGATGATGAAGATGATGGTGATAATGATGATGATAATGATGATGATAAACACCATGCTGATGAAGACGGTGATGATGAACATCATGATAATGAGGATGATGATGATGATGAACACCATGCTAATGAAGATGGCGATGATGAACATCATGATAATGAGGATGATGATGATGATGTTCATGATCATGATGATGATGACGAAGACTATCAACATGATGAATATGATGGTGATGATGGTGACACCATCCATCTCTCTCTCTCTCTCTCTCTCTCTCTCTCTCTCTCTCTCTCTCTCTCTACATGTGTGAACCTACCCCTTTCTCTTCTTGTGTATGTTCCCCTGTCAACCATCACACACACACACACCTTCTATCGCTCCCTCAATATCTATTTCCTTCACTCTATCTTCATCCCTCCGTCACTCCCCCTCCTCCCTCTCTATTGTGTTCTCTCTCACACTATCTCCACATCATTCTCTCTCTCTATCTATCTCTTCTATGTTTTCAACTTATCCCTTCTCCTCAACCCCCTACCTCATTATGACCACTATTATATGTTTTATCACATCTCATGCCCATCTCTTCAATTTCCCCCTCCTTCACCTCTCTCCTCCAACACATTCCATTCCCCCTATAATAGTCCATATCCACTTTTCCATTCACCAATCCTCTCTCTCATTAAACCATCACCCACTTCCTCCCGTCCACCTTATCTGCCTTCGTCACTCAATTCTTGTGTACTGCTTCTAACCCTATACGTCTTCAACACCTCTTCTCCTCCAAATAATTCTCTTAATCCCCACTCCCCTTCATCCTTGTAACCCATAATGTTCCCATTCCATTCATCTTTCTCCACTCAAATTTACAACATCCTCCTAGGAAATTGACCATTCCCAACCCGCTCTCAACTATTAACCATCCCCAATTGAACTTCCAACATATTCCTAGGCCCTTGCCCCTTCCCCATCCCCTCTAAACTATTGTCCATACATTTTCTATATCACATATAGTGGTAGATTTTTAGCTCTACAACACGCGTTCATGTCTTATAGTTACATAACGCACTCGCATTTTACAGTGATATAACACACACACATTTTGTCATTATATAACACATTCACGTTTTGTAGTTATATAAAAGGCACGTGTTTGTAAATTATACAAGGCAGGAAATGTAATTTGAATTTAACACTACAACAAATCATGAAATTAGCATCCCATTTAGCGTCCCTTTTTAGTGTAAAATTTGTTTACATTGAGTGGTCAAACTAGATGCTAAATGGGACACATCATGGACAAAACCTAAAGCGTCTCAAAAAATGTCTTTTTTTGCTTCCTAGATAGCATCCTTTATGATGTCCAAAATAGCGTCTATTATTTTGCTTCCAGAATAGCGTCCAACTTTGCTTCCTAAATAAAGTCAATATTTTCTTCCTAAATAACATCTTATTTTGCTTCCTAGCGAGTGTTTGATTTTGCTTCTTAAATGATATCCTCGTTAGTGCCATATTTGCATCCTTAATAGCACCATGTTAGCATCCAAATTAGCATCCAATATTGCATCCATTTTTGCTACCACTTTATCATCCCATTTTGCACCATGTTTTACTTCCAAATATGTGTCAATTTTCCCTTCCAAATTTGTACCAAGTTTTGCTTCCTTTTTTGCATCGTGTTTTGCTACCAAAATGACACCAAATATTGCTTCTATTGTTGCACCATATTTTTCTTCCGATGTAGTGCCATGTTTTGCATCCAAACCAATGTCTTATTTTTCTACCATATCAATGCCATGTTTGGCATCATTATTAGTGCCACGTGTTGCATCAGTGGCACTAATGATGAGGCCAAATAAATTGTGCAATACACACACACACACACACACACACACACATATAAGAGAATATGCAATAGTCATTCATTTCAGTAAAATCAACTAGAGATTAATTTCTTAAACATAATTTTTACAAAACACTATTGATTTAGAATATTAGGGCATAGTGGAATCGAACCACAAACCTTTTTCTTTGTAATGCAAATGCTCTGCCATTGAGCTAGCACCCTTTAGATGCATATTCTTATGCAATAAAAAGTATATAAGCAATTGAAAATCTTGTGTTAAAGATTGTAAATGGAAGGAACAAGTGCATAAATCATTTGCAAACTATACACTAGAACTAGTTAATTTGATAGAACACTATAACCTAAGTTTTTTTGTATTTTAGGGAAAAAAATGATAAGGATTTCATATACAATGTTGTAAGCCTCCTTAGAAATTTATTAGATCAAAGATAAATATCATATAGGCTTACCAAATGTAAGAATACATAAGATCACAAAAGGCAAGATAACAATGATAAAAAATTCTCTCATAAACGAAATGGCAAGCTTTCAAAACACAACAAAGGATCATAGCAATTTTAGTTGAAAATAGACTACTAGAATTTGCTTGAAGTATTATACATTAAAATTTTCAGCAAGTAGCAGAGAAAAAAAGCACATGCAACATCAAATTGTAGACCAAACCTTAGCTTATACAAAAATTTTACATACCTCTCTCTTTCTAAGAAATCTGAACCAAGACAATTTTTGTCGATTTTGATTGCTTTCATAGAAATATTAGTAAAATTCTCCATGTTACCTACAATCATGGGATTCGTCCCAAATGAGCATGATTTGTCCCAAATGAGCATGCCATGTACTTCTAGATGAAACAAGGGTAGAAAGGAAATTCTTTATCAAAGTATAATAATGAGTGGTAAAGAGAAACCCACAATCATTTGTCTCAACCAATGTCTAAGTACTGCGAAGTCACGAAAGAAATCCTATATATCAAATTATTATAAAAAAATTTCTTGTTGTCCTTAATATCACTATAAGATGGCAACAAGGATACTAAATTTTAAATCATCCATAAGTGTTAAGAAAACATGAGAATACAAACAACATTACTAGATGAATATATTTATGTTGGTGAAGAAATAACTAACTTATTGATTATACCCATCAAATGTATATGTTCCTCAACCTCGTTCATCCAACATTGCAAGAGACTCTTATGTTGTATATTTCAAAACCGAAGCAACTTGTATGCATTCAACAAGAAATCTACATGCCAAATAAAAAATCATATGCATTTATATAAATATGGCTTTGATATTTTTTAAATATTTCATGTTACTCACTATGTCAATGGAAATAATGAGGTTAATATGAAAATATACCGTCTCTGAATTCATTTTTTTAACATGATTTCAAAACATCAATCCAAACCAATAGAATATTTATAATATAGAATCATTTTCCCCAGAAAAATCATTTGGTCATTTCAAATAAATATAGAAAAATAACATACTTGGAGGATAGTTGACTTGAATCCCATTTTGCAATCCCCTGTAGGCTTCCATATCATCCTATAAAGGCTTGCAGGTTTAGATGGAAACCTACAACCCAAAACCAGCTAGCAGGGCCTAAGGTTATGATGGAAGCTATCCATATCAGCTTACATAGGCCCCTATAGGAAACCTTCAATCTATAGAGTCCTATCGGCTACCATGTAGGCTTCATCTCAACCCATAGGGGTTTGAGAAGTGGAAGGGAACTAATACCAGCCCGAGAGAATCAAATTGAAGGAAAAAATGGGCAACAACGTTGACTAGGGAATTAGGGATGATATCAAGAACGGATTGGAAGAAAAAAGGTTAACATCATGTGGCATATTTGAAGAGGGGGATTCAACCTTTTTGTGATTAGTAGAGAGGATTCATGAAGCTAATTATTTAGGATTTAGATAAGAAAGAACTGCAAATATGCTAGAGGCAATCAAAAATTTTCCTTTTTGTTTTTGTTTTTGTTGTCTTGCATTTACTTAACACCATTAATATTGTTGTTATCTTTTTGTCATGACATAATCACTTGAGGTTGTTGAATCAAAATTCCAGTGGGGGTTTCAATTTTTCCATTCACCTTCCAACAAGTCTTCCCTTGCTCCAAAGAGTCATGAGGGGAGTGGGGAGGAGTAATTGCAATCATTCAAAAAAACATAAATCTTCATTGTAGATCTTGCAATTAAAGAATAGTTTCATGTGATCCGTATGCTACATCCTACAAGTGAGACTAGTCATTGAGGATTAGATTGATAGGTTCCAACAAGCCCTTTTCCATGTCTACATCCAAACAAATTATGGTCGGATATGAAGGATCTACCAAAAAAATTAGTAATAGAAATTTTATCTTATTGAATCATCTTTTGGCATTTATCTCTCTAGTATGTGGATGAGGCATTCATTGGAAACTCATCATAGTGAGATTTACCTCTATATCTATATTTCATATATAATTCAATGTAACATAAATAAAAATATTCCATCAAATAAAATTTATGTTGTATTCTTTATTTAATTTTATCACAAGGTTATTTTTGGACTGAAAAAATTGAATCCCAATTGAAAGAGCGAAGGACAATTAGAAAAGTAAAATAAAGAATTGCATTTAATTTAATTGCAAAAATCCACAAGTGTAGGGGCGTGGTTAGGAATATAAGGGTTTTAAAAGAGAGGAGAACCTTTCATAGAGATTCAAGGTGCAGTCAGACAAGAAGCTAGTGGGCAATGATCTATTTATGTTCCCCGTCACTTCAAACCCTTGTTTTCATTACATAAACTAAATTAGAGAATCACTGAGATGAATGATGTCCCTAAATCCATAGATGGTGATAAAACATAATTGTATCACTACCACCACCCTCTACAATCTAGATATGAAGTAATTTAAGATGGTCAAAATGATAATCCATGTACTAATGTTGACAAGAGTTGAAGGAGGCATGCTGGAAAAAAATGTCTAAAATCACTCATATGTTGATAAATACTTTGGGGAATAACTTGCTTAAAGTACATCTAGGATAACTGAACCTACTAGGAATAGCCACACCAATTTTTATTATGGCCTAAGTGGCACAAATAGGTACTTCGACCCAACTAGACCCCAAATAGTAGAGATGCACCAAAGGATACTCTCTCCTTTGGAAATGTCTAAGGGATTTCATGAGGCAAATAGTTCACATGATAGATATTCTTTATAACTTTTAGCATCCACCAAGAAATACATAGATTTATTGTACTTACAACTATTCTTCCCACATGTTGTGCACATTCAAAAGCTCCAATATCTCCATATAAAATACACCCAAAAACATATTCATAACCATCGAACTACCTGTCAACCAATCAAAATAAATGGAAGTAAAAATATTCATGCTAAAACCAAATAATGAAAATATAAGTTTTGACACCAAATCCATAATATACTGTATGCTTTATACAATGAAGGAAATACCTTGATAATGTAAGTTATTATATATTTACTTAAAGTAAAGCAAGCCAATTATTCATACAAGCTAAAAATTCACTCCAATAATAATAAGCCAAAACGCATTTCAAAGACAAGATTTTTAAGAAATTGAGGTCATAAAAATACTTCTTCAAACCAATTAATTAAAAATCCATTGAAGTTACACCAACCTAAATCCAAATCCTAGGCTCTAGCAAGGGACTAGAGATCAAATTTACTCAAGTACAAACTTCTTCTTGAATAACTCTTTGGTTGCAATATTCTTTTTTCGCTTTGTTTTCTTCGTTCTTCTCATTCTTCTCTTATCATTTCATCCAACTTTAATCCCTCTACAATTTGTATTAAGCTAAAGCTAAAGTTCTAGTTTATATTCATTAGCATTAATTGGACCACTCACTATTATGTAAGCCATTTAAAAGTCTACTTTATTACTAAGTTTGAATGAAATAGAAGCTTGGTAATTAACATACATTGGGATATAGATCGTCACATTAACTATATAAACTATGGGAATACTTTGCACCTTTAGACATTCAAATAGATTTGTCATCTTATCCATTATCCATAGGCGCATAAACCTTTTCAATAATCACGACTCTTCGCTTTCTTATTTAAAAGAATGGACAAATCTAATCACAAGAACTAAACATAATGCCTATGGCATATACCTAAAATTCTCCCATTTATACGTTTTAATATGTATAAAGACACACTTTTGATCTCTAAATATAAATATAAGCCAAAAATATCTTTACATTTTATCAATGTGACTATCAGAAGAAAGTGGGTAAACAAGAAGTTTCACAAACGCTGTAGCAGGGACGGTCTTCAACATCGGCGTGCCTATCCTCTCTGGGTAATAGCGCGACCTCTAAGGATCATAGTTTTTGTTTTGAAAAAAGATGGTGAGGAGCTGTTGGGGAGCTGTTAAGTATGGAAACATTGCAATATAGTAAAATCCATCAGAATCTCAAGAGAGAGAGTGTGTGCACCGGTTCAACGTTATGTTTACATGCGGCACATAAATAAATATGAAACTATCGGTCATAGTGTAAATATTGCATTAGAAAATTCAATTCGACATGCATCTCAGCATTCATTTTGCAAGATCGTCAGTGGCAGAGTTACAGATATATATATTTTTATTAAAGACACAACCTCAACTGCGCATCTAACACGGTTGTGATCTTGTCGTATCTATTTCAGGGTGATCATTTCAAATTTTTAACTTTTGACACTCAGTTCTTTTTCCTTCAAAGAATAGCTAGAAACAAGTTAAAGTTCCCAGGCGTTAATCCCACAAAATTGATTAGTGACAGGAAACAAGGTTTCCCTAAACTATTGTATCGTGACCATTTGCGGCTCCCAGTGCCGTTATACAGACTTTCTATGAACACAACCACGGTTTGGTAAACACACTTTAAAGTATTGAGAAGTGTTGGATACAGGATCACCATAACAAACAAAAACATTAAAATAGAAAATATAGTCCCATACTTACGTTAGAAGGCGGCTGCTAGGCAATGTTTTTAACGGCTCCATGGTTGAACGGCTCCATTAAACTTGATTTAGCGATGATGTCCAGCTGATATCCAAATCAAACATTTAAAATATGCCTGACTTAAATAATCAAAAAAATATTGTTTCTACCTATTCCCACTAAGTACCTCTACCACTAATTTTATATCAAGCCAAGTGAAAAGTTCTGAACTTGTGAGGTATTCTTCTTCATCATCCCAGCACGAAAAGTTTCAAAGTTGTCAATCATATATGATCAAAATAAATTTCTTGCATGTATGATCAATGTCCCTCGATGGAAGAATAAGTCCCCTGAGATATTAATACTGATCAGACAATTCGCAAATGGGCATCCTACAGAAACATGTGATATAATCTCTAAATTGCCTTCTCTAGTAATCAACACATCATTGTCAAACTGCAAGCTAGTATTAAGCTAACAAGTGGTATTCAATGAGCCAATTCCTTTCAATTATTCTTCACATAAAATTAATTTATCTATGTCCTGAAAACTACAGAATAAATTTCCAATGCCACACATACTTCGAATTTCACATCACCAAAAATTCATTCAAGATGACAGAGTTTTCAATACCACATCCTCATGGCTAAATACCTTGATAACGGGACTAGCAGAAGTAAGGCTAGTTAAAAAGATGATAATGAACTCCAAACGAAATTCCCCATGTAAAATGGGCATACCCACCCAGTCCAAAGACATAAAAAAACCACGAGCATAAAAGGGGGAATATCTATTGATTACTAAGTGAGCATAATTTAAGGTATAATGAAAATTGCTTAATGGACAAGTTATTTTAATGATAATGTGGTGGTATTTTACCATATGCGTGGTCTATATGCCATAAATATCTTTTAGGCATGAGATGTTGGTGTTCCTCCTCAAACCATGTTTAGGGATTTCAGGCCCACCTCTTAAACTCAAAACCTACTAATGGTGTTTATATTTCCACTAGAATACTTAAGGTGTCTTAGATCAATTTTATGTGATCGATTGAAGCCTTATCCATTGCCTTGATCCCTAAATTCTTGCTTTAGATCCTAAGGCCTTGGTTTCCTCTATCAACCATGTTCTAGTTCCCAAAAACCCATAACTAATGCTCAAATCCTCCCGATGGAACCCATATCCCTTCTTGGATACTAAATATTACCTAGAGAGGTTCAATGTTACTATTAGATAACTCTTTCATGGATCTAGAACCATCAAATATACCTTAACGCCTAAGGATTGAGTTTCCTTTCCTAACCATGTCTAAGAACTTGTGACCATACTTGATTCTCAAAATATCATAATGGTGTCCACGTCCCTAGTCGAAATCATAATATCCCCTTTTCCAATGTTATGTAGTGATAAGAAACTTGATTCATGCTCGTTAAGCAATCAAAGATTCCTTTATGGCCAAATGTTATAGTTTCCTTCTTAAATTTTTTCAAGTACTCATGAACCATCTAAACTACTGCTTAAAACCCCCTAATAAACCCCATAACCTAACTATGACACCAAATATCCAAGAAAACAATTATATGGTGGTTGAGGCTTTCTTGATGGCCTTCAATCCCTAGAAAATTTCTTTAGGGTCTAAGACACATCAACCAAAAAAACCATCCACTGAGAGGAATACTTAATTCTCAAATCCTATTAATGTCTCTCATATTTCTACTTCGAGGCTCTATACCCCTTAGAGAGGTCATGTGTGGTAATTTGAGGCAATATTAATGGCCCTTGATTCCTAGAAGTTTTATTTATAAATTAAGGCATTGGATCCTTCACAAACCGTGTATATGGACTTGAGCTAAACACATGGATACCAAACTTCATCATAGATTTAATATCCACACTTTGAATCAAAAAATCCCCTATATAGGCCCTATGTGGTGGTTTTCAACCGCCTTCCTAGCCCTTTATCCCTAGGTGTGTATGTTCAGGGCCTAAGTCCTCGATTTCCTAGATGGATAGATGATTCCTTTAGGTATTAAGCTTCATGCCTCCTCCCATTACCATGTCCAAGCACCCAAATATCTAAGACTTGGATACATAGTGCCATGGATATCCTTGTGAAGTCATGTGTGGTACCTTTAGGCATTGTTCATGTTTTTGGATGCATCAATAGTTTCTTTAGGTCCATAGGCATGGCATTTCCCCTAGAATGTCATTCCAAAGGAATTGATACACACACATATTTCTCGAACCCACCTAATGGAATTGTCGTTCTTAATCATAGGCTAATGACACCTTTAAGATGCTATGTGTTGTTGGGGAAGGAAATCTTGGGGGGGCTTGGGGCAACTGGAAACTAGATTCATGAATCTATGTTAGAGATAGAGAAGTTGTAGTGGAACATGGTAAAGGAGTTCATGGATAAAGACTCAATATCTATATGGGAAATATAAAACTTCTATATATCATGCAATAGTGGATCAACAAATCAACATGCTCCAATGGTCATCTAACACATCGAAAAACAAAGAATGAATAAAAGAAAAAAATTTATAGATCAATTCCATAAGGATAAATTCCTTAGAACGTGTCAATATTGAATAATACTGAAAAATGGTTAGAATGATTCCATAAGGAGAAATGCCTTATGGAGTAAACATCGATTCCATAAGGAAAAATGCTTTATAAAGCAAAAATTCCTTTTATTGAAATATATTGGCATTTGATTTAATAAAAACACATCACTTTTATCTTAAAAAAAAAATTCCAACAAGAGCAAGACAAGGGTATATAGAAAAAGTGAAACA
Source organism: Pseudotsuga menziesii (assembly GCA_001517045.1). Taxonomy (NCBI): domain Eukaryota; kingdom Viridiplantae; phylum Streptophyta; class Pinopsida; order Pinales; family Pinaceae; genus Pseudotsuga; species Pseudotsuga menziesii. Next base: position 358,469 of record LPNX010949398.1, on the reverse strand, counting down.
AGGAATCCAAGAGAGACACCTTTAGTCAAGTTGACCCTAAAAATTTCAACTGCATTTGCACGAGAATTGACACTAAAGATATATATTTCGAGCTCATCGTGCACATTGCCAAAATCAATAAGGAAAAATACAAAATATACAAAATCCATTTCACAAGTTGTTTAATATTATATAGGCGATATCGCTTCCATTTACATTATCAACATTGTTTATGACATTAGTTTTTCCATTTAGACTAGCACTTATTGTTAGTGGGGTAATCATAGCTAATGATCTTGTGCCATCAACACTAATATCAACACCCCTTTTACCTTGCGTTGAATCCAAACCAATAGACGAATCCTTAAGATGCCCATTACTAATAACATTAGTAGACCCTATTAATTCTAGCATATTTGTGTAAAGTTGAATCAAACCTATTTGTTCCTCAGCACCAAGTATTCTAATTGAAACCTCATCCCCACTACCATTGTCTTCCATTTCCCCATCTAATCCCCCACCTGTACCCTCAATTTCATGATAGCCTGATCAACCCTTCAAATTCATTATATGCTCCAACATATGAGATAATGGAGCTTGATTTGTGTTTGGAGCATAGAAATACATTAACAAATAGATCGATGGTTGAGTTTCATTGAAGGAGGGGAAGTAAGCCCTGGCATGAAAGGGCCACTTGTTATTGCCATGAATGATGGAAATGCCTTAGATGGTCATTAACAAGAATAGATGGTTGACAATGTTTTGAAAATAAAATTTGAGGAAATGATTATATAAGGGGAAAACATCTTATGATGTAATAAATAAATCTAGAATTTAAAAAGTTTTCTGAAAATCGACATGTTTATCTGGACACTAGTGCATGCAAGCATTCTAAAAGGAGAGAATCTTGAAAGAAGAGGATTTGCAAGACCGTTTTGTTTCCTTCTTTATAATGTAAGTAAAGAAGGCATTCAACATCAATTTTTACACTGTACCTTTGCCCAAAATGTTTGGGAACTATTGGTCTGTCCTCGTTTGGAAATTTAGATCTGCCATGAAATATTCAAGAGGTTTTTTTGAGTTGGGATTGAATGTATCAAGGCACTTTTGACCAAAAATAAGGTCTTAAAACCTGTTGGTTAACTCGACCAAAATTTATTTTTTGGCTTATCTCGATCGATCATAATCAACAAATATTCAAAGATAAGTCCCACTCTCCAGAAAAAATTGCATCTAAGAATCAAGCTCTTATGGGAGAAACACTTAGAGCATCTTTGTTGCCTAAGAATAATACTGACCTTTTTCCTGAAGAATCAAATTGGTTGCATTCCTTCAACATCTCTAATCTAGACATATCTATGGCTAGACGACCGTTGGAATTTTGGAAAATAGGAATGGATCATAATACTTATCAAATCATATCCATATTCTCCATTGTAATTATTCTAATGCATCATCGTCATGTTGTTAGGGACAATCAGATGCCATTAGGTTCTATCAAATGTTGTAGGGAACACTCAAATGCCATTAGAGCAATTTAGCTGACATTAATGTAATTTACCCTTCATTAGGATTAATCAAGATCCAAAAGCTCCATGATTGTGATCATTTAGGTGTCTCTATGATAAATCAAGATCCAAAAGTAGTATCACATGAATCATGATCATTGACATTAACATTGATATATCTAACTTTATGTCGAACATTTTCCAAACACAATTCCTAGTGCAGTTCCTTTCAAAATTTCTGGCATTATTCAAGGCATTAAACCTGGCACTATGTTGGATGTTTTTCCTGTCAAAACTCGTCGCGCAATTCCTATCGCTAACCCTGGATTACTATATGGTGCTATGCTATTCAGGACGTTTTTTTGGAGGCTATTCTAGGCGTTATATGGGATGATTTTTTGGACGCTAATTGGGATGTTAATTAGGATGCTAATTGGGATGATAATTGGGACTCTAATTGGGACATTAATTAGGATTCTAATTAGCGTCCAAAATAATGTCAAATTTTAAAAAGGGACGTTAATTGGGACGCGAATTGGGACACTAATTGGGACGCTAATTGTGATGCTAATCAAGACGCTAACTGAGATGCTAATTGCGATGTTATTTGGGATGCTAATTAGCGTCCAAAATAGCACCATCTTTTAAAAAGGGATGCAAATAACACCATTAAAAGCACCATTGCATGGAAAAGCATCCACTTTGTCCAAAAAAATGATGAAAAATACACTAAAAGTGATAGTGGACGCTAAAAAGGAAGATAAAAGAGATGCTAATCACAAGGTTTTGTTGTACTATTAAACATGCCAATTCACTTGTTCGCATGTCACCAATATTCCTATGTGTAAGGTTTGGAATTTTCTTTGGTAATACCAAACCTATGCTATGGTATATTATAAACCATAGCTAATTTGGCATTTCCCTCATTTTGTGAAGAAGTCTGTGTTTGCACACTCGTTACAGTATGCTACACACAGTCATTTTTGATGAAATCTTAAACATAAATAGCATTTTTTCTGCAGATTCTAAATATGCAATTTTTATTAAAAAATATTATATTTTCCTATTTGTTTTCAATTTCTATTGTGTCATAACTCGTAAACTCAAAATACATGTTGTTAGTGTTTTTCCCATAACCTTTCCAATTCGTAATCATTTAAAAAAACAATTATATGGTGCACTAGAAGACACTGACTTCTACATTCTATAAAGAACCCATTTCATTATTATTTCATTGAGACCTTAAAATGTTGCAGCCACAAAAGACAATACCATTTTCGAGGAATGATCACTTAGATAATTATAAAATAAAATAAAAATTGCTTATTTTATTTTCAAAAAATAGCGCTACACTAGCGTTACATGTTCTCTACATGCCTGGAAAGTTTTGTATCCCGAAAGCATCATTTAGGACCTCAAAGGCTACACCCACAAAAACATATACCTTATCATTTTCGTAAAAACAAAAGTGACTGTTAGAAAAATTGAAATTTGACATAGTTATAAAACATTTCAATACATAAACCTTATATACTTGGAAACATGATTCAATTTCCTACATTCAATCTTTCTTACTCAAAGCAAAATATTTTGTGTAAGTATCTCAAAAAAAATAATTAAGTTGAGGGATTCCTATTTTTTCAATTTTCTATTGCATCTAACGTTCCAAAAGTGACCCTCATTAGATTTCACTCACCCTTTACCATTGTATAATGGTTCTAACTTAACTTTGTTTTTGGAACCAAAGTGGGTGGAGTGGCAAGACTAGTTCTCCCATGTAACTGCCTGAGAGGTAAACGTTTCTACTTGTCTAGAGGGCTTACTTAGTTTTGTTGAACTAATGCACTCTTAACCTGTTTTCACGCAGGTGTACTTAGCGATGACAAAATTGTTACAGAGTACTGAAAGTTTGATCTTAGTACTCATACTTGCAGCTAGTGACACCTACTGGTTGTTATTATTGTTCCTTACAGACTCAAGTTAGTGACGAGATCACTACAATGTTTATTATTTATATGACATAGACTGGTTTATCTAAGTGACACTTATTATTCATGGTGTAATTATTATCAACTGTTCATACCCTAGCATATTTGTATTACATGTTTATTTTATGAAAATAAATTAACTTATACTTTCATTTTATGCTTTTACATGTTCATACCCTTTTGTTAAAGACAAAACTTGGCTTTATGCTTAACAACCTACCATGGAATATTGCATATGCCATGGTCTTAGAATTAGAGCCTAAAGAGTTCGATGATCATAGTCCAAAGGTGTAAAACCCTATCGTATGCGATGTATATGATTTAACTTATACCTTGTATTAAATGTAGGGCTCGCGAATTCATAACAGAGTTCATGGGGTTTATAACTTTGCATGAAATGGAGGCATTTGATAATGTAATGGTTATGTACTATAGAGAAGTGGTTTTAGGGGTCGTTAATCAACACCAGGTTGGTGCCTTTAATGTGCATTGGAAAATGTGGTAGCCCAACATAGGTTTTGGCTCCATGATGAGGTTTGGTCATTATGTAGTTTCGTTGCTTGCCCATTTGCCTCTGTGCAGTATTCTGAAGGAGACTTCCAAGATAACGAAAGTTATGGTTTCATTTGGATTTCGCAACGTTGTTGTTTTATTATGGATTACTCAGGATTTCATACTTCTCATCCATCGTATCATTCCGTGGTTGCAGGTGACAAGGTATGCAAGGTTCGTAGCATGACTACAAGGCCTGGGAAAACCTTACCATTATGGTAATCCTGTTAACAAGTTGTTACTTGTCACCTCTTGGCTCTAAGACTGAGTTTAACTTCATCGTGGTTGTGGTTTAATGGAGTCTCGTTTCAATAGAACTCTGCATTGTGTGCAGTGATAGACCTTGGGGCTTATTATGGGGTTTCGATGGCCTTCGGGCCTGATTTTATAAAGCTTTGGATTTGTAATTCTATGGTGTTGTTAGAAGCAATGGGAGCCTTGGTACTTTTAACAGGCTCTGTGTGTATTGTATAAATGGTGTTTTGATTTATAATAAAAACCAGGGTATCACCATAGCTTGCAATGGTGCCATGTCCAATGGAATTGACTGTGTAAACTTGATTATGTCTTTATAAGACTGTTTATAAATGTATGTTGCATTGATGTCATTATATTCCTGTGTTTTGATTTCATGGTTATTATACTTGTGTTTTATATGGCATTCGCCTTCGTTGGTTATATTAGTTAAGTGGATGACTAACCAGTCAGCGTTGATGGCTTTTGAGGCCACACCATGAATGGCGTTGGCACTCACCATCATAGCTGCGATAGCATAGATGGGTGCATACTATTGTTTTAATATTTAATATGTAAATGGAAAAGTAATACAGGTTGTGGGTGTAAACCCTGCGTTGGATATCCTTGCTGTAGGTTGTTTTGTTGATACGATTTCTACACATTTGAAAAGGTTTAATTAGTTGACTGTCTGGTTATTTATGGGTCTGAGGACATGATTACATCATTTATAATTTATAATGGTATTGTAACCTCTGTGTAGGAGATTAAGTTGATTTTACAGCACGTAGGTAAAATAGTAGAGTGTGGCTTTGTTATAACATTTAAAGACCCCACAAGATTTGATGCTGGGTCGTTTATGCTAAAGAGGATTTATTAATTGTATGGGTTGTGATTTGGGGCTTAAGTTTCCATAGGATTTGATCACGCAATCTCTTGTATGATTATGTGGTTTTATTTTATTACTGTGTAGGTAATTATATTGTGGTTTTAATATGGTATACGATTTGGATATTTGAGCGTCCACAGGATTCGATCCTATGACCTATGTATGAATACCTTAGGCGTTTAAATGGTTATTGAATGTGTATTATTATGGTTGGGTTTATAACTATTAGATGTGGTTAATATTATGTTGGACATTTTTATTTTATTATGCCGCACGATTACTCTTGTGTGGATTTTGGTGCTTAGATGATTTGATTTGTTGTTTAAGTCGTGGATTTATATTGTTGATAATAATATTCTTGTTTAAACTTGTTAGATATAGATGGTATACTATTTATAAATCGTAGGACATTTATATGGTCTTGGTCCTCGGAATGTTATAAAGTTTATGACGATATTAGTTTTAATGGGAAATGATTTGGTTAATGTCATAGGTTTATTTATACAGGCCTTGAAATATCTGAGCTCGTTCTTATCTTAGCTCTAGTATGTAATGTTTGAA
>LPNX010949398.1:287472-351859 GCA_001517045.1 Pseudotsuga menziesii | reverse complement strand
TATATATATATATAACTAGTTTCTATATAATAGATGTACTCTATTGTATGGTTGTATTTGAAACCTAACTCTAAACTGGTGTTTTTAATTATAATATGCCTCTGCTGACAATATGAAATATGTCGGTAGAGTATATGGGCCAATGAATAACTATGTACTTAATCTGGAAAGAATACCTAGTTTGTAGAACACACAGTTTAAGAAGCAAAGATAGAACATAAGTAAAATAAAAGTGCAAAGCCCTTGATAATTACTTAAATAGGAATTAAATTATAGAGGTAAACTTAAATGAACAAAACCCTTAAATAAATATAGCATAGAGAGTAAATTTCAGCCTAGGGTTTATAATTTAGAATGTAAACCCCTAAAGGAATTTTGACAGGAAAAACAAAACATGTAGGTTTAGAACATACAATATAAAACCTGGCATAATCTAGCAAGCACTTTAATATAGGAAATGAAAATAGGCAGTCGAGAACCTCATACCTTAAAATTGAGGTTCCTTTAATGGCTGAAACCTGCACACTCGATTAGCCAGTATTAAAAATTCATAGGAAGATCTATCCTCTATATTAGATGATTGAATCACTTGAGAACTACCATGTTCCACCCAACCATGAACCGAAATCAGTCTTGGTTTCAATCCGGATCCCCTCGAGCTAGTTCCAACATGCAAGTAGCTTAGAGCTCCTAAAGTGAGGCTGTCCTAGTTTTTATATCAGGTCTAGATTAGTTCTCCTTATTCCTGTTAGGGAAATTTTCTCCAACAAATCTGTCTTCAGAATTAGGAGGCAGAATAATCACTCCCAAAAACATATGATGAGATCCCCAAGCATCTCTTTGGCTTGGGACTTTATAGACCGAATTTTCAGTCAAAGGGGTAGTTAAATCAAGAATTGCTTCATTTCTTGATTTAACCCTTTTTATTTAATTTAGTACTTTTAATATTTTAACTTCGGAACTTTTAGCTAGTTCCTAATTGGAATTTTATAGGTATTATTCTATTTAATTTTTCTGTTAGTAATAATAATAATAAATGGAGCTTCTACTTCTTTCTTTTATTATTAATATTATTACTATGTTTATTCTTTATACATAACATGTATAAAATATATAATAATATAAAATTTGTTAACATGCGTCTTTGGGTATCATATACTATGATTCGTAGACTTATGACACTTCTTCATTTAAGGTCATTGGGTAGATGGTTAGGTATACTAGGCTAAGAAAATCTAAACATCCTTGCATATTGGATTCCCTCGTATAACATGGTAGTTCTTCAGTACTTGATGAGAATACAAAAATTTGAAATTTTATTGAATCACTTCTAAATAATTCTTATGAGATCAATATTTTTCTCGAGTATTTTTGACTCAAGAAGTTATTAATTCTTTTCAGTAACTCCTAGCGCTTACCAGGGCCCATACTCAATGCTAAAAATAGGGAGTTACAAACTTAGTGCAATTCCATAGCTCTTTGCTCAACACTAATTCTAGGATGTAATTGTACGATAAACCTAGGGATACAATGGCCAAGGATCTGATGTTCGATATCTTATGCTCAACATCAACATGGAAGGCTCCAAGGATTAGGCCCAACACTTCCAACTTATCTTTTCATGTGTTCCAAAGCTTCACACTCAACAAAAATATAAATACTCATGTGGTCCAGAGCTTCTCGCTCAACATAACATTAATTACTCATGCTCCAAAGCTCCTCACTCAACACAAAACATCTCATCAATCATGTGCTTGAGGGTCCCCTCCCAAAACAAACAAGCATATATATATATATATATATATATATCATAAACAATTGGCTTACGCCCAATATATAAAACAAATCATCATGTTCATATGGAGTGGGGTCTTTGACCCAATATATGAAATTAAAACATCAAGTTAACATCATAATCAATAGGCTCATGCCTATAAGTGTTAGGTCCAAAATTTGGGATATTACATCCCTCCCTGCTTAGAACAACACCATCCCTTATTTTCTAGGGACTCGGAATGACATCATGAAACAAACTGGGGTAATCCTTTCTCATGGTGGCTTCATTCTCCCAAGTAGCCTCATCGACTTCGAAGTGCTTCCATTGCACTTTCAACTGGACTATGGTGCACTTGTTTAGTTGCACCTCTCTTTTCTCCAATATATGAATAGGTTCAGGGACAAACTCCCCTTCAGGTCCCACCTATAATAAGGACCAATCAACTACATGTTTAGTATCATAAACATATTTCTTTAATAATGATGTAGGAAAAAACATTATGGACTCTTATGTGTGTAGGTAACGCTAGTTCATATGCCACTCACCTTTTTTTGGCTAGTATTTCAAAAGGTCCACAAAACCTAGGTGCTAACTTACCACACCTCCCCAAGCTCAATGAGCTCCATTTTTCTTTTACTTTCAAGTACACATGGTATCCTATTTGATAATATTTATCTTTTCTTTTATGATCCACGTAATTTTTCTGGTGGTCTTGTGCTTCTTTGAGGTTCACTTGGACCTTGGTAACCAACTGTTCCAAGTACATTAATATATCAGGCCCTAACATGAGTCAATCCACCTAGCTATCCCAAGTAACCGGTGTTCTACACTTCCATCCATAGAGTACCTCAAAGGGACTCATCTTGGAAGAAGTCTGATAACTGTTGTTATACGCAAACTCTGTAAGATGTAGGTAGTCTTCCCACTTAGTGGGGTTTTTCATGACATACATCCTAAGCATGTCCTCAACAAATTGGTTTACCCTTTTTGTCTGCCCTTATTTCTGTGGGTGATAAGTAGTGCTAAATTTCAACTACGTCTCCAATACAGAGAATAAATATCTCCAAAAGTTTCTGGTAAACTTCATATCTCGATCGGAGATGATTTCCTTGGGTATCCCGTGCAATCTAAATATCTCCTTCAAAAATATATCGACAATGTGTACTACCTTGTAGGTCGAATTCACTAGAATGAAAAATGTTGCTTTTTAGAATTTGTCAACTACTACAAAGATAGAATCATTTTGTTTCTTACTTTTCCATAGACCATTGATGAAATCCATACTAATGACCTCCAACTTCCATTCAAGAATGGCTAATGGCTGTAGCAGTCCCGAAGGATGTTGATGCTCAACTTTGACCAGCTGACATTCCTCACATTTCATGATAAACATCGCAATGTCGGCCTTTAACTTAGGCCAGAAAAAGTGTCTCTTGATGGCAGATATCATCTTTTGATATCCTTGATGCCCTGAGTAGGGTGCCCGATGAAATTTCGTGAGGATGATGGACCGAATGTCCCCTCGTTCTAGAACGTACAATCTCTCCTCATACCATAGCAGTCATGATTCATCTACCTTGTACTCTTTTTGTTGTTGAAACAACCTATCCTCTTGGACTTTCTTAAGGATTTCTACATAGAAAGGATCAACTATGTTGGTCGTTCTAATCCTCTCGTGCAAATACGCATTAGTTTTATTTAAAGTCACCTCATATATCATATGAGTTCGTTGGCTCAAGGCATGAACGAGCTTATTCTATTTTCCCTTAATATGCTTTAGCTTGAAATGGTACTCACTAAGAAAATCCAACCACCTGGCTTGCCTCACATTCAGATCCAGTTGTTCGAATAAATACTTCAGAATCGTATTGTATGTCTTCAAAAGGAATTTCCTTCCCATGAGGTAGTGCCTCCACATCTTCAAAGCATGGGTGATGGCTTCTAACTCAAGGTAATGGGTGGGGTAGTTCTACTCATGCTCTTTTAACTTGCATGATTCATAACAAATCGCATGATCATTCTACAAGAAGACTCCTCAAAGTCCTTCCTTTCTTGATTCTGTACAAACAATGAAATCCCCATCGGGATCCACAATCTATAGTATCAATGCAGTCATCAAAAGCTGCTTAAGATTTTGAAAAATTTCCTTGCACTTGGTCGTCCATAAGAACTTATTTGCTTTCATTTGGAAAGTTTTCATGGGGAAAGCTATTCTTGAGAAGTTATCAATGAAATTTCAATAATATTCAACTAATCCCAAAAATGACCTAATGTTAGTGACATTAGTAGGGGTAGGCCAGTCTTTTATGGCTCTAATATTTTCAGGGTCCACAACTATCCCTATCGCGGACATAATTTGACCCAAGTACTATATCTGTGGTTTGTAAAAATCACATTTACTAAGCTTACCGTAAAGCTGGTGTTCTTGTAACACTTGTAATACTATGTGAAGGTGTTCTTCGTGTTCCTATTTTCTCTTAGAGTAAACTAGGATTTCATCTATAAATACCAAAACAAATTTATCTAGATACTTACTGAATATACTATTCATCATACACATGGAGTTTGCGGGTGCATTGGTCGTAGTGCCCGTACCTTGTACGAAAGGCAGTTTTGTGAATATCCTCGTTGCGAATCCATACCTGATGGTATCTAGATCGCAGGTCAATATTTGAAAATATTTTTTCTCCTCCTACCTGATCGAACAAGTCATCGATCCTAGGGAGTGGGTATCAGTTCTTGATAGTCATCTTGTTCAGCTGATGGTAATTGATGCACATCCGCATCGTACCATCCTTTTTCTTTACAAACAGTATCGATGCTCCCCAAAGGGACACATTTGGTCGGATATACCATTTTTATATCAACTCTTGCAACTGCAGTTTGAGCTTCACCAACTCCGGTGCACTCATGTGCTAAGGGGATTTGGAAGTCAAAATTGATGCGGGTGTCAGTTTGATGGAAAACTCTAAGTCTTGTTTGGAAGGTAATCTTGGGATTTCCTTGAGAAACACATCCTTGAATTGTACAAGAACAGGAAAATCCTCTATGCATTGTTCTCTCTCAGAATCTATGTCTCAGATGTTTACTACAAACAACTTGCAGCCTTTCCTAACGCATTTCTTTGCTTATAAGGCCGATATTTTCCTTACAAAAACTTTCTTTGGAAAAACTTGAACCTTTACTTGGTTTCCTTTGATGTTTGTACATAAGATTGACTTGCGTAAAGAATCGAGCATGACATGGTGTTGTTCCAACCATGCCATGCTGATAAGTATAGCATACGATCCTTAGGGTAGGATGTTCAGGTTTACTTTCGTTGGAAAACCATTCAGGTTTACCTCATAGTCTTTAACTATTTCCAAAACTTTACGTTTCATATGTGTGGCTAACTAAAACAACCAAGGTTTATCATGTTTTACTTTGCCCAGTTTGCATACATCAACAATTCTAGGCCAAACACAGCTCCGGCAAGCATCGAGATCAATAATTATTGAAATAGAAGTGTTCAAGATCTTACCTTCTATCTCAAACATGGTAGCTTGATGGTATTCCTATTGGCCATCCAAAGCTGCGTAAATCCATGGGATTATAGCTATGTCCTCTATGGTTGGTTCTTCTTCTAAGTTGGTTCCATCATTTGATCTGTATTGGGGTACATTGGCTCCCCCAGTTGCTACCAGCTTGTTAGCATTTGGAGCTAGTATGTATGGTTTCATACTTGATTTGTTGAGGTTCTTGTTCACTAGAAAATTATTGTTTTGTTTCTTGTATGGGGGCGGGTTAAACCCTAGTTTACAGTTATGAGAGAAGTTCTTAGACCTGTTTATGTTTCTATTCATGTTCTCTTGCCTTAGTTGTCAATGCTCATAGCAAATACTAGCTTTGTGCAATGTGATGTCCAAGGTTTTAGGCATGTCAAACTCAATCCTTTCCCGAAAGTTGGGAGGAAGACATCCTAAAAACTATTGGATTTTTACCTTTTCATCCTTGATGTATGATACATAATGTAATAGATCTAGAAATCTATTAATAAAATCATCGATATTCATGGATCCCATATGTAGCTCGTGAAACTCTTTCACTTTTCTGTCGAAGAAACTTTCCAACATATATTTTTCTTGAAATATTTTGTGGCAGTTATTCCACCGTATCACCCTTATCTCATCTTTCTTGGTGTGTTTCAAATCTCTCCACCATCTCGTTGCTTTTCCATTTAAGTTATAGATGGCAAGCCAAGCCTTCATCTCGCTTGAGTATTTATGAACTCAGAAATACTTGCTCATACCCAACAACCATTCTTCATCTTTCTCCCCCATGTTTACATCACCTTCATAGGTCAAGGATCTTATTTTTCTAAACTCCCCCTGAAGATTGTCATCACTTATTTGTTTATTTCTGCATGGAGAAAGAGAGTCATCACTAGAAGGACTGTGATGATCTCCTTCCAAAGCTTCAGGGGTACGTTCCTCTTTTTATTCTTCCCTTGGGCTGCTGGCCCATTTATGGTAAGGTTCCCTTTTGGACTTGTTTGTGGAATGAGTGGGTTTCCCTTGCAGGATTCCTCCCGTCATATTTCGTAGCAATGCTTTATTAATGGCTTGCTGTTCTTTTCTCTCATTCAGAATATCTTCTCTTAATCCAGTTCCACCACCAGTTTTGCTTCCTCGGTGGGGGTGTTCATATTTCCTTTCTAGCTATTATCTTCTTCAGTGTTTTGTAAAACTTTCCTGAAATTACAAATTTTAAATCAGAGGAAAAAAGTTTTTTAGTTAACACAATTTAAAACATACTTTATTTTCCTTGCAACGAATGTCTGGTAAGCCCATTACATCTCTTAGTGTTGAAACTGGGATTTGATACCACTTGTAATATCTGCAAAAATTGAAAATAAAAAATATTAGGCTAGTTAAACACTACCTATTCTGGACATTACTGAACTTGTGGAAAGTATCGTACTCTATCGTACTGCTGATTTGTCGTACGTTGTTCTTATGTCCTACTTCCTTACTTCAGTTATGATTATTACTATGTTTACTATGTTTACTTATGGTGTCGTAATGTTGATTACAATGTTATTCTTATGGTTACACATGGTTGTGTATGTTAAATACTTTGATTATGTACTTCATTGTTATTTTACATGTGTTTACTATTGTATACATGGTTCTAACTTAACTTTGTTTTTGGAAGAAAAGTGGGTGGAGTAGTGGGACTAGTTCTCCCATGTAGCTACCTGAGAGGTAAAAGTTTCTACTTGTCTAGTGGGATTACTTAGTTCTATTGAACTAATGCACTCTTAACCTGTTTTCATGCATGTGTACTTAGTGACGAATAACTTGTTACGAAGTGCTGAACGTTTGATCACTATTACTCATACTTGCAACTAGTGACACCTATTGGTTGTTATTATTGTTCCTTACAGACTCGGGTTAGTGACAAAGCTACTACCAAGTTTATTATATGACATAGACTAGTTTATCTAATTTAGACATATTATTCATGGTGTAATTATTATCAACTGTTCATACCCTACCATATTTGTATTAGATGTTTATTTTATGAAAAACAATTAACTTATATAAATTTATTTCATGCTTTTATAGGTTCATACTCTTTTGTTAAAGCCAAAACTTGGATTTATTCTTAAAAACCTACCATGGCATACTTCATATGCCATGGTCTTAGTCTTAGAGCCTAAATAGTTCCATGAGCATAGTCCTAAGGTGTAAAACCCTATCATGTGTGATGTATATGATAACTTATACCTTGTATTAAACTTAGGGGTGGTGAATTTATAACATACTTCATGGGGTTTATAACTTTGCATGAAATAGAGGAATTTGATAATGTAACGCTTATGAACTATAGAGAAGTGGGTTTAGAGGTCGTTAATGGACACCATATTGGTGCCTTTAATGCACGTAGGAAAATGTGGTAGCCCATCATAGGGTTTGGCTCCATGATGAGGTTTGGTCATTATGCAGTTTTGTTGCTTTCCCTTTCACCTCCGCGCAGTATGGTGAAGGTGATTTCCAGGATAACGAAAGGTATGGTTTCATTTGAATTTCTCAGCATTGTTGTTTGTTTGTGACTTACTCATGATTTCATACTTCTCATCCATCATATCATTCTATGGTTGCAAGTGAAAGGACTGGTGAGGGGATGCAAGGTTCGTAGCGCGAGTGCAAGCCATGGGAAATCATTACAATTACAGTAATCTTATTAACAAGTAATTACTTGTCACATATTGGCTTTAAGACTGAGTTTATGTTTGTCGTGGTTTGGGTTTAATGGATTTTGGTTTCAATAGAACTCTGCATTGTGTGTAGCGACGAACCTTGGGGTTTCGATGGCCTTCGGGCCTTAGTTTATAACGCTTTGGATTTGGAATGTTATGGTGTTGTTAGCAGCAATGGGATTCTTTGTACTTTTGACACACTCTATGTGTATTGTATAAATGGTGTTTTTATTTATAATAAAAACCAGGGAAGCACCATTGCTTGCAATGGTGCCATGGCCAATGGAATCAACTGTGTAAACTTGATTATGGATTTATAAGACTATTTATAAATATATGTTGTGTTGATATCATTATATTCCTGCATTTTGATTTCATGGTTATTATACTTTTCTTTTATATGGAATTTGCCTTCATTGGTTATATTATTTAAGCAAATTACTAAAAAGTCAACGATGATGGCTTTTGAGGCCACACCGTGAATTGCATTGGCACTAAACTTCGTAGCTGTGATAGCATATATTGGTGCATACTTATTGTTTTCATATTTAATGTGTAAATTTCAAAGTAATACAGGCTGTGGGTGTAAACCGTGCGTTGGATATCCTTGCTATAGGTTGTTTTCTTGACAGGGATTCCAAGCATTTGAAAAGGTTTATTTAGTTCACTGTGTGGTTATTTATGGGATCAAGGTCGTGATTAGAGCATATATAATTTATAAGGGTCTTAAGACCTCTGTGTAGGAGATTAACTTGATTGTAGAGTCTATGGGTAAAATAGTAGAGTGTGGATTTTTTTATAATGTTTGAAGACCACATATGATTCGATCTTGGTTCATTTACATTAAAGAGGGTTTATTAATTTAATGGGTTGCGATTTGGGGCTTAATTTCCCACACGATTCGATCCTGCAATCTCTTGTATGATTATGTGGTTTTATTTTATTACTTTGTAGGTAATTATATTGTTGTTTTAATATGGCATACGATTTGGGTATTCGTATGTCCATAGGATTCAATCCTCCGACCTCTGTATGAATACCTTAGGTTTTTAAATGATTATTGCATGTGTATTATTATGGTTGGGTTTATAATTAGAAGTTGTGGTTAATATTATGTTGGACCTTTTTATTTTATTATGTCACACGATTACTTTTGTGTGTATTTTGATGCTTAGATGATTTGATTTGTTGTTTAAGCCATGGCTTTATATTGTGGATAATAATATTCTTGTTTAAACTTGGGAGATATAGATGGTATTTATAAATCGTATGCCATTTATATGGTCTTGATCCTTGGAATGCTATAAATTTTATAATGATAATAGTTTTAATGGGAAATGATTTGGTTAATGGGATACATTTATTTATACAGACCTTGAAATGTCTGAGCTAGTTCTTATCTTAGCTCTAGTATGTGATGTTTAAATGTTATTTTTATATGTAATTATAGTTATTTCTATTTCATACCTGTTAATATATATATATATATATATATATCTTACTAGGTTCTATTTAATAGATGTACTGTATTGTATGGTTATATTTGAAATGTAAATCTGAAATGGTCTTTTTAATTATAATATGCCTCTACTCACAATATGAAATCTTTCTGTAGAGTATATAGGCTAGTGAAAAAAAGTAAACTAAAAGTGAAAAGCCCTTGATAATTACTTAAACATGAATTAAATTATAGAGATAAGCTTAAATGAACAAAACCCTTAGATAAATCTAGCATAGAGAATAAATTTTAGCCTAGGGTTTATAATTTAGAATGTAAACCCTTAAAGGAATTTTGAAAGGAAAAACAAAACATCTACGATTAGAACATATAATATAAACCCTGGCATAATCTAGCGAGCACTTTAATCTTGGAAATGAAAATAGGTAGTCCAGAACCTCATACCTAAAAATTGAAGCTCCTTTAATGGTTGAAACCTACACACTCAATTAGCCAGTATTAACAATTCATAGGAAGATCTCATCTTTGTATTAGATGACTAAATCACTTGGGAACTACCACGTTCCACCCAACCATGACCCAGAACCATTCCTAGTTTCAATTCGGATCCCCCCGAGCTGGTTCCAACATGCAAGTAGCTTAGAGCTCCTAAGGTGAGGCTGTCCTAGTTTTTATATCAGGTCTCGATCAGTTCTCCTTATTCCTCTTAGGAAAATGTTCTCCAAGAACTCTCTCTTCAGAATTAGGAAGTAGAATAATGACTACCAAAAAGATATGATGAGATCCCCAAGCCTCTCTTTGGCTTGGGACTTTATAGACATACCTTTTAGTCAAAGGAGGAGTTAAATCAAGAATTTCTTCACCCTTTTTATTTAATCTAGTACTTTTAATGTTTTAACTTAGGAACTTTTAGTTAGTTTCTAATTGGACTTTTATAGGTATTACTCTATTTAATTTTTCTCTTAGTAAAAATAATAATAAATGGAGCTTCTCCTTCTTTCTTTTATTATTAATATTATTACTATGTTTATTCTTTATACATAACATGTGTAAAATATATAATAATATAAAATTTGTTAACATGTTTCTTTGGGTATCATATAGTATGATCCCTAAACTTATGACACTTCTGCATTTAAAGTCAATGGGTAGATGGTTAGGTATACGAGGCTAGGAAACTCTAAACATTCTTTCATGTTGGATTCCCTTGTATAACATGGTATTTCTTCACTACTTGATGAGAATACAAAAATTCAAAATTTCATTTAATCACTTATAAATAAGTCTGATGAGATCAATATTTATCTCAAGTCGTTTTCACTCGGGAAGTCATTGATTCTTTTCAGTAACTCCTAGCGCTTACCAGAGCCCATACTCAATGTAAAAATTAGGGAGTTACAAACTTAGTGCAATGCGAGAGCTCTTCGCTCAATAGTAATGCTATGATGTACTTGTATGATACACCTAGGGATACAATGGCCAAGGATCTGATGCTCTAGAGCTTATGCTCAACATCAACATTGGAAGGATCTAAGGATTATGCCCAAGACTTCGAACTTATATTTTCATGTGTTCCAGGGCTTCACGCTCAACACAAATATAAATACTCATGTGCTCGAGAGCTTCTTTCTCAACACAACATTAAATGTGCTTCAGGGTCCACGCCCAACACAAACAAGCATATATATATAATCAATAATTGGCTTACACCCAATATATAAAACAAATCATCATGTTCATATGCAGTGGAGTCTTCGACCCAATATATCAAAATAAAACATCAAGACAACATCATAATCAATAGGCTCATGCTTATAAGTGTGAGGTCCAAAATTTGAGATATTACAATGTCTATAGTTGTCATTGAATTTATCAATTTATAATTGCATGAAAATACAAATAATAATAATAATGCAAAATAATTTGTAATTACATGTATAGAAAATGTGAAAATAATAATAATAATGCAAAGTAATTTGTAATTACATGTATAGGAATTGTGAAAATCTAGAGTTTATAATTGCATATCTCTACTTCTCATTGAATTTATCAATTTATAATTGCATGTTTATACTTGTCATTGAATTTATAATTGCATTCCTATATTTGTCATTGAATTTATAATTGCATGCAAATACAAATAATAATAATAATGCAAAGTAATTTGTAATTACATGTACAGAAATTCTGCAAATAATAATAATAATGCAAAGTAATTTGTGATTACATGTATAGAAATTCTGAAAATCTAGAGTTTATAATTGCATGTCTATACTTGTCATTGAATTTATCAATTTATAATTGCATGCAAATACAAATAATAATAATAATGCAAAGTAATTTGTAATGACATGTATAGGAATTCTTAAAATCTAGGGTTTATAATTGCATGTCTATACTTCCCTGGATGTGGGTGACGATTCAAGAGGAGAAGCATCTAGTTCTAGTGACGGTGGGATGACACAGACAGGGGCTTTGATCGTAGAGCCAACGACCCAATGCCACATTGCCAATGCTAGAATGTCACGTATGGCTTGGGATCAAGATGTGATGGATGAAAATGTTGCAGGAGTCTCACATGGGAGGATTGAACCCTCCACGTAGCTAAGAGCCAAAGACCAAGATCAGTGATCATGGAAGGAATCTAGGATAAGGATATTTGATTGCAGATGGAGGATATGGAGATGACAAGCAAATCTTGTCACCATCATGCACGGACAATTTCATGTACCTGGGTGTGCATCACTAAATGATCCTGCTGGGTGCTGTCGCATTATTCAACCAAGGAGCAATGAGACTCCATCACCAAGGAGATTGTGGACCGAGTTTGGGTTAAACACTCGCAGAGAGGAAAATTTTGGGTGAAACACTCGCATGTAGGCATAGTGCATAGGAGAAAGAGGAAAAGAGGGAACCATACTCAGAGAGAAATGATAGCTCCAACAACCGGGAAGGTGGTAATGCAGAGGATAAATGGGAGCAGTTGTTCATTGAGAAGACGTCGGCTCAAATTCGACAATCCATCGTTGCCATGGAGGAGGATATATTTGGTAAATTTTGGGTGAAGTTGGGAAAGGGAGTGGTCATGTCGCACTATTGGCGACTTAAATTCATTTTTTCTCATTCCATGAATGAGAGGGATATCTTCGCGGATCTCATCCGCATCACGGTGGGAAAATTCAAAGATGAAGTGGAGAGTAACCTCGACCATATGCGTAGCCTGCTATGCCTCTCAGGGCCACCCTTTCAATGCATTCCAAGAGAAGAAGATGTGAATATGGAAGAGTCCATTCATGCGGGTGTTGACGGAGGGCAAGGAAACAACGATGCCCACGATGAGGCTGAGTCTTCTCGAACATGCTAGGCCGTGGCTCTTTTCTTGTTTGTTCTTTCCTTTTGCAAGTTATCCGTCAATGCTTAGTTCGCTTATACTTTGTTCTATTTATAAGCGTGATCGACCACCCATGCTTAAAGGCTGGGTGACACTCATGCTCGTTCGTCTTTCTATATGGGATATACTCTTATTTTTTATGTTTTGGATTTTAGACCGATGCCTGACTCCTTGTTTCGAGGAGCATGGTTTGTAAATATTTTTAGTTTAATGCAGTAATAGAAAGGACCCTTTTTACTAAAAAAAATTAAATTGCATGTCTATACTTGTCATTGAATTTATAATTGCATGCAAATAGAAATAATAATAATCATGCAAAGTAATTTATAATTGGATGCAAATACAAATAATAATAATAATAATGCAAATTAATTTGTAATTACATGTATAGGAATTTGAAAATAATAATAATAATGCAAAGTAATTTTATAGGATTTCTCAAAATCTATAGTTAAATTTTATATTTGTTTTGAAAAATACAAATAATAATAATGCAAATGTATAATTATTCTTAATTAAAAATAATAGGTATTATGAAAATATAGAGTTAAATTTAGTATTATAGCAATTTTCTCATGTGTTCAATATTCTATTCATATATTTGTAAATTATACTTTAATATCTTAAATTTTCAAAGTGGGACTTCATTATTAAGACACATAATTTCATTAAAAACAATTTGTAAATTATAATGTAAAATATTAAAATTTCAAAGTGAGACTTCATTATTAAAAGACACAATTTCATTATCTACTAATTCTGAAAATCTAGTGTTAAATTTTATATTTGTTTTGAAAAATACAAATAATAATAATGGAAATGTATAATTAGTGATTTCTATAATTATTTTTAATTACATTAATAGGAATTATGAAAATATAGAGTTAAATTTAGTATTATAGCAATTTTCTCATGTGTTAAATATTCTATTCACATAATATATTTTCATAATGATTGATGCTAACATTTCAAAGTGAGACTTCATTATTAAGAGACACAATTTCATTAAAAACAATTTGTAAATTATAATGTAAAATCTTAACATTTCAAAGGTTTCAAAGTGAGGCTTCATTATTAAGAGACATAATTTCATTAAAAACAATTTGTAAATTATAATGTAAAATCTTAAAATTTTAAGGAGGAAACAATTTGTAAATTATAATGTAAAATATTAAAATTTCAAAGTGAGACTTCATTATTAAGAGACACAATTACATTAAAAACAATTTGTAAATTATAATGTAAAATCTTAAAATTTCAAGGAGTTATTATACAAAAGCTCAAAAGCACTAGTTATTGCCCACTTTATCAAGATAAATAATAATTGGATTATACAGTTGTAGTCCTTACTCTAGTGAAAGTAACAATAAATCCAATTTAAATAAAACCATGTGTAATTTTATATATATTGTAATTCTATATATTTTATATGTGTAATTTAAATAAAACCATGTGTAATTTTATATATATTGTAATTGTATATATTTTGTATGTGTAATTTTATATATATTATAATTGGATATATTTTGTATATGTTAATTCTTTTTAAAACAATTTTGACCTCGAAAAAAGAAAAAATATAACTATTAGATCAAGAAAGACTATTATTATTTTGTGCGGTCTTATTGTATTTTAATTTTGAGCCAAATTTATTTAATTTTGTACCAGTTTGTAAAAGAAGGCTTCAACGTTGCAAGTACTAGAACTAGACCAAGAACATCATAAATATGAATTCTTTTATAAACTAGTGAATAATATTTAGAAAGATATGTAAATATCTCTTTTGGCTCAAAGGTATGGCTTAACATATCGGCAATGTTCCTACAAGTCACTAGGAGAATCAATTCATAAACTACACTTAGCTATGGTTTTAACCATAGTAGCATAATTCCAGTACGAATACAGATACGAATACGATTCTATACGGAAAAAATAAGTAACAAAAAAATCCAATACGAATAAAATACTAGAGTAGACTTCTTATATATAATATTTTTAATTAAATATACAACAATATTCATTTATATACATGTAAACATATACAATATTTTTTATGAGATATTAAATATCAAGAATTAAAATTTAAACTTAAAAAAATCATTAATTTTTTTTAATATATTTCTTACAACAAAAATTACTCTTAAAAAAAATATAATACCTTTAATATAAGGAAGAAAACTCTTGGTTATTAATAGTTATAAATTATTTTAAGAAGAAAATAAATAATATTTACCACTACTTACATTTGGAATTAATTAATGAATGTTTAAATTGTGTTAGGGTTAACTTTGACTCGCGAATGAGCAAGGATGTAAGTGGTTTTGGGCACATGGTTTTGTAACCAATAAATCTAGTGTTGCTATTATATTTGCATATTTTTTTTTGACATATTTTTATTCCTATTAAATTGAATTACAAAGTATAAAATTGCAAGGTATTTATTTTATAGTGTTTGAATAATTAAAAGTTGGCTTTTTAAAATTAATTTTGAAAATTAACCCTTAATTGAATATTCTACTAATTCTAATTTGTTCGAAATTTCGAGACACAAAAATCAAATACAACAGAATTATGCTACTATGGTTTTAACTACCCATGGGGTACTTTCGGCTTCTAATTAGGACCAGAAGAAAACAAGTGACAAAAGCCGAAGACTAGGGTTTGTTTGTCGTCCCTTGCATTATTTTATTATTTGCACAAAAACCTAAGCTAGGCCAATGGAAAGCATACACGCTTATCAACATATTGTTATTTATTAAAAAAAAAAAAACTCCTTTTTAATTTTAAATGCAAATTAAAAGTAGTGTGTTGAAGAATGAGGGGTATTCCTTATCTAGGTGTAGTAGCTTCATTATGCCAAGTTGAAGGCATGCAAGCTGCCTCCACTACCACTTATTTGTCATGGACTGTTGGCCTATATAATCTACTTGACATGTGCCCCAAGCCTGGTCTTCATGGAACATGGATATTTGTCCAGTTATACCCACCAAATCTATGTGAAAGAGAGTACGTAAGGGCGAAAAATACTTAGCATACGGTATAGTATTAAATGCTGTCACAGCAGTAATATAGGCCATTAAATCTTAAACGGTTAAGATCCAATAGCCTACAAAGCTGCTGTAGCATCATTTAATACTCTGTAACATGTAGTTGAATTAAGAATTAGCTAATGCGAAGAATTAAGAAATTTATTGTTGGAACCTAATCAGGTGAAAGTAAACAATCAATTTCACAAGTCGAGACGCCTTGGGAATTTGGAACCAGCCCGCAGCCAGCTCATTGTATTAACATGCACAACCAATGATGAGTATGTGTGCTTTCATGTCACTTTCCTTTGTGTTTTTGGCTATGTGTGTCTTTGTGAGGCGCGGCATCAAAACATTCCTTTCTTAGGATTTTGAGAAATACATCTTTGTAAAAATTGGAAGTGTTAAGAGCTGTGCAATCCAACCAATGATGAGTATGTGTGCTTTCATGTCACTTTCCTTTGTGTTTTTGGCTATGTGTGTCTTTGTGAGGCGCGGCATCAAAACATTCCTTTCTTAGGATTTTGAGAAATACATCTTTGTAAAAATTGGAAGTGTTAAGAGCTGTGCATCTGGATTGCACGTTGGCATTGCTGAACATATTTTGCATATTCAACATCTCTGCTGCTCTGCGCACTGTACTAGAGGCTTAACAATACACTCAGAATGTTGAAGGATACTCCAAATCTTGGGGGTTTCAGTACTGCATCAGGTGGGTATAACTGAGTGCCACTTGAAAATGGCGATACACCATGACAAAGCAAGATCCGGTAAGAACCCACTGGGCCTAATGCATTAAATGCCTGATATGGATAGAATATTTTTTATTGAAGGGACAATCGAGATTATTGTTGAGTCACTGCGTATTTGAGAATTTGTTGGAGGATCTACGTGCTAGTTTGTACTCATTAATAGAGGTGGAGCAAATCAAACAAATTACAAACTAGTAACTTGAAGTGATGCGTGCAACCAAGTCTCATCACACATTTTGTTGGGAAGATTTTGAGATTTTGCTTTGTTTTTCTTGAAGCCAAACTCTGTGTGAAGAGGACCAGGACCAATGTTGAAATTCTTCATCAGTGGTTCGCATTGATATTTATTTTGAAGATTTGTTTGTTGCTGCCTGTACGGAGTTTTAATTGGGTGGCGTGAATGAGTAGTGGAGCACCACCGAAAGGGAACCATGTTTTTAATTCCCTTTGAAAGAAGCATTGTAGAACTCTAGACATTTATTGGTTCTCAAAGCTACTACTTTACCTGAAGCTATTTGATACAATTGTGCATCAACTCAACTCTCCCTCTATGCCCTCTCCATATGAGATGCATGTTGGATCCAATTACAAGGCTGAAGGGAAATTATTGCATTGAAGGTATTTTCTATCATATGAGATGCATGTTGGATCCAATTACAAGGCTGAAGGGAAATTATTGCATTGAAGGTATTTTCTATCATTTAACGAGTCAAAGGAAATATTTTTGGTGGTATGTTGGAGTTCGAAACAAGGTTTGAAAGATAAGAGAACATGAAGAAAATATAATGCTAACTAACTAATTCTAAGATAAAATTAATATTACTTTGCAAACATTAAATGTTTGTGAATAAATTCTATGCAAATTCAGCTGATACCTTTGGTTCCAGTTGCCAATAGCTGCAACCACAATAATCAATGTGTAGCCTGGATTTTTTTTGGCATTTGTCAAGCTTACTCATTTTTTCTAGTTTTGTGTCACTCAGAGATGAATTGGGCATGAATTGGGCTTGGGATCCGTGTACTTATTTATAGACAACTACCTCTTGACACGATCATGCCCCTTACATACTGGTGAAAGGGATCTAACATAGTGTAATCTATGATTCTTCCTTCTGATTTAAATGGGGAATAATCATAAGAAGCAAAGAAGGAATATGAAGTAGTTTCAAAACCATACACTGGAGATTACAGATCTCCACTTAGAGCTTGTTGATTGACTGGTACTGGTTGATCTTGCGAAGTCAAAAAGCTATGCCGTGACTCTCTTACAGTATTAGCTTCAGATTACCGACACTAATCAAACCTATATATATTCTGATATAAAGTAAGTACTTTATATATATATATATAACATAGGTTTCTCATACATTTAATTATCTGCAAGTTCGCTGCATTGTGATATCATGATAATCAGTTATCATTGAGCTCTAACAAAAATGTAAAGACTTATTTTAGGTCTCCATTCTTGTTCTTTGGGAAGTTTAGTTGGGTTATCAATAACAATAAATACCAGTCGACTACTCTTTACATGCAGTATACACAATGTTTCCTGTCACGTCCCCCTTCTGTAGGTTACAGTACTATGCAACATATCAACAGTAATCCAGCTACCCAGTTAAATGATAGAACATACCTTCAATGCAATAATTTCTCTCTCACAGGAAAAACTTCCTCCACGCAGGTAGTGACTCTTTAAACATACTGATCCCACAGACTTTGTGTCCTCATAGCCGAGTAACTAATTTACAGTCTTAATTTCTTGCAGATGATTGATTGGGAAAGGTGCTCCTGTGTGGACAGACCTTACGAAATGACCACTGGTGTTGAACTGTAGTTTGTATTGTCACCCATCTCATACTACTTTCAACTATATGTTGATAGTGCTTGTTATAAATAACTTGTCTTTTCTTCCTGTTTATAGAAGACTTGAATTAATGTGCATTAGATCTTCACTAGAAATCCTAAGAATTGTTTCTTGCTGGAATTTAAATGTTGCTAACCATTATCATTCCTAGAAACAAAACAAAAAATTGTTTCATTAACATTCTACATCAATGAAAAACAGGGCAAGCGTGATACACAATTTAAAAAAAATAGTCATAGACACATTTATTACAAACATAACGAATTTATTCTAGAGAAACATATAAACACATTCATTATAGATAATACACATATACCTAAGCGAAACTCAAATAACAATAGTTTAATTTCTTTTCTCAACAACCAAGGATGAAAGTGGAAGGGGTTTTCTGGACAGCCAATGTCAAAAGAGATGCAAGTTCAAATATGCCTGAACAATCGTTCTAGACAATTGAGCAAATCCCATTGAGCTAATTAAGAAATTTTAAATGCTCATTTGGGTGATTTCCCCAGAGTAACAAGTTCAAATCTGCCGAAACATTCTCAATGCAAGCAGACAAATAGTACAAGTGCGTTGAGAGGCCATTTTGCAAATTTAATGGCCGAGATCTTTTTATGGATACATGTACAATGAAAAGCAGAACTTGTTGGAGGCTGTTGGCTAAGGAAATTATATGGAAATCTCTACGAAGTCTAAAATACAAAGGTTCACGAATGTGTAGAGGCACATTGAACTCAATCCAATGGAACCTCACCCGGAGTTATAAAGAAGGCATGTGTTTAGTGAGAATGAAGACTTTCCCTGGATCTTCCTAACCTCTTAGGAATCCAGTGCCTCCTGTGCGGGCTGCACCTATTTGAGGATCCACTAGAAGCTTGTTCGTATTATGTCCTGGTTGAGTTTTATTTTTCTTGTTAGTGGATGCAAAGAAAATGTCATGGAGTGAGCTAAAATCTAGACCATTGTACCTTTGTGGACAAAATTTTCGGGAATCCTGCGAAGGATGTTTTCTGCTAAAATTGGGATTTTGGTTGCTGATTATGCAATTTCAACAAACTGAAACTGCAATTTCAATAATTCTTACCATATTCACACTAAAAATGGTGCAAATGGTCTAGAGTTTAGCTCACTCCAAATCTCATGCTTAGAAATGGAAGCCATGATCATGCAATTGTTGTCTTCTTCTTTTTCAATTAACGAAAATTGAATTATTAATGGTGTATTACTCATGCATAGTTAGTAGTTTCCAACTCACAACAAGAAAATCCATCTTTTAGCACCACTTATAGTTTACGGTGTTAAAGTGGTGCTATTAGCACCACTTACAACTTTGTGGTGTTAAGGTGGTGGTATGAGCACCACTTACATTTTGTGGTGTTAAGGTGGTGGTATTAGCACCACATATATTTTGTGTGGTTAAAATGTTGTTAATGTTTATTGAAAATTATGTTTAAATGCCATGTTGGCAAGTACCATAAAGTGGTGATAATAATTATTTGTCTTATGCACATGTACATGTAGGATTTATTTATGAGAATCTTCACACACAACAATTTCATAAATAATTATTTTGTAAATAATTTAGATTAATTATTTATAGTTTTTTTCATTCAAATAAATGATGAAGACTAATTTATGAGTTTTTCACCACAATCCCAACAAATTCAATTTCATATTTTTACACTATTTAATCAAATAAATTCATGTGATTCAATTATTGATTTTTAATGCTATTTAAAAAAGAAATACTTAGGACAAGGATTTGAATCCCCGGACCTTCTCAAGTAGCAATAAATCTAGATTCGATTATTTAATTGAAATTTTTTAGGCTGAACTTATCAAATTTGTTGATGGACATTAGTATCATTATTAGGTTTAAATCACTAGCTTAAGTCCATCTTCAGCACCACCAGTTAGCCCTGCTTATATTATATGGTGTTAATATGGGGATATTAGCACCACTTACATTATATGGTGTAAAAGTGCTGATAGTATTTGTTGATATTATTGGAAATGGCATGCCACATCTTATATGTTAATTAGAGAAGTGGTGTATGATACTTTGACAAATACAATAAGGTGATGATAAGTCCTTTGCCACATTGACATTTATAAATAAATTTTAGTTATAAGGGGTTGCACCAACTATAAAAAAAATTTACAAGTAATTATTTTTATAAATAACCCACTTCAATAATTTATTTTTTATTTTATTCAAGAAAATACATGTTATATATATAATTGATTCAATTGTTTACTTTTTATATTATTGCCACTTCAAATAGAGAAATATATGCATTTTACAAAATTATTATTGAAAGATGATAATCAATTAGAAGATTATAAATATGGTCATATAAGTGTTTAGAATTGAAATTAATTGTTTGAATGAATTTTTTTATTAATAATAATAATTAGTATCAAATTGTTTGATGAGTATTAGTTTCATTAGGAATATTTGAGCATTATGTAGGATCTCGGCCCTATAAATGGTTGAGGGAGGTAATTTCTACCTTAAGCCTTATATAAATATTCTAAATATATATGGCCAATAAAAGCACCTCAAACCACTATACATGGATTTGTGGGGATATTCTTAGCCTATGTGTGCAGATATCAATACTATTATTAAATTTTTATAAGTACAAATGGGACTAGGAAGCATTACAAGGTTAATGGAGGAAACCAAGCCTTGTGCACGAAATGATGCTTTTAGGGATTCAAGGCTAATAGAGATGTAGACACCTCCAACCACATGAAATAACTTATCAAGGGAAACATTGGCCTTATAATAGGGATATGGGTGGAATTTGCATGGTTTTAAGGACTAGGCATGGGTCTAGGGTCCCTAGACATAGAAAAGGGAAGAAAATTTAACTTTAGATCCTAAAGGAACTATCTAGGTATCTATGGTAAACAAAGAAACTACAAATGGCTATGCAAGACCATTTGAGGGTATCCTTGATGTATGAGTTGAGATACAAATTTGATTATGAGGAATTGAGCAATAGAAATGGGTCTCGATGCCTTTGACATGGTTAGTGAAGGAAACTTAGTCCCTATGCCCTAAAGAAACATTCTATACACCCAAGACACATACCAATCACTTGAATCATCACACATGACCTATTGAGGGAATCGTTCACCTCTTAGTCAGTACATTAATTACATTAGAAGGATTTGAATAATAGATATGGGTCTGAGGATTATCAACATGGTCTACAAATAGAATATTGCCTCTCAACCCTAAAAGAAACTTTTATGTATAGAGGACCAATAACAACACCTCAACCCACCGCAAATGACCTCTAAAATACACCCTTCACATAATACTGGGATGTTGATGACATTAAGAAGTTTAATATTATGTATTGGTCTTGGAGCTGAGAGCAATATTGGGGGAGATCACGAGGGGAGGCAAGTGTGGGGGGATTATTTTTTATCTCGAAGGAAACATAGTAAACTCCTATGCTTGGGGACACAAAGTTCAAACCAACAATAAAGTGGAATGGCTTTCTCTTCTCCTCGGATTGGAACTGGAAGGTGAGGATTAGATTTCAAAGATTTTGGTTTTCGATGACTTAAGACAGGTTATACAAATACTGAGATCAGGGTATAAAAATGGTTCCACAAACTACAAAAGAATCTATGAAATGATCTTCCAACTAAAACTTCACAAGTTCTATTTTATCATATCCTTAGGGAGAACAATGTAGTAGCCTATAAACTAGCCAACCATGGTGCTAGAAGTCCGCAAGCAATTGTAAAGTATAAAAATCAAATGAAGGACAACAAATATGTCCTCTAGATATTTATGAAAGCACTATAGGATCATGCCTTGGTTGAAAACCTTTGGAGTTGGTCCCCCTCCATGGCCAACAACCAAGGGTGTTGATCCGCCGCCCCCAAGATGTGTGGCATCTCACTGCCAAGTGTCGGTACTCACCACAATCTTGCATTAATTCATAGTTTAATTTAATATACCTCAAGGTTTTTGAGAAAACAGTTAGCATGCGCGATGGGTGTGTTATCCCGGGAAGGATCCTCCCATATCCATTCATTGCATGCAGGCTTAGAAGGAGACAACTCTTAGCATCCCCACGAGAAGCAGGGAGAAGACGACTTGTAGCACTTGCGGCATCTGTTTAAAGGTATTTTGTATTTGATTGAAGCCGGCCCTAAGTGTATAATGGGAAAAAGGGTGGAGACCCAAAAATTGCGAGCCTCAAGTCCATATTGGAAGATATAAAACTACATCTTCGCAGGGTTTACGATATAGTGGGTGTTGGGGTCCAGGAAAACAAAGGAGTGACTCAGGTACATTTCCAACCAAATCGGTTGTCACGACTACAGGATAGATGGAAATGAGCTTGACCTGAGGCCCGAATTAATGGGTACTGTTGAAGTCATAAAAGAGGAAGTTCTGAAAATGTGGAGAATTTCCTAGTGCAACCAGTGACAGGAATATCCTAATCAAGGTGCTCCCCTGATAGACGAAATATCGGTCACCCATCTTGCTTTTGAGTACAAAGGCAAGAAGATGTAAAGTTTTAGTCCAATCAAATCTCATTTTTTTTCGTATTTGCTAAATAACCAGTTCATAAAAATTTATCCTTCAAAGGATTGGATAGATTTTCGGAAGCTTGATAGGAACAATAGCAAACTCTTGTTAAGCATAGTTGTTTTAGTCTTCTTTTCTTCACAGAACACTATGAAACATTGGTTACAGTTTTGTACTGAATGGATCTGCAAGACCTTTTTTCCATATGATATATATTCTCGGTTTCTGTTCAAAAAAATGTTGGGGGAGATCAAAACCTCAAAATTAATCCATAAAGGAATCTTGTATTTATATAAGTCTTAGAGAAAAAACTTGAGATACAACAAAACACTTTTAAGGGTATCGTTTTCTTTTGAGTGGGGCTAACAAAACCATTGGAATATTTTGGGTAGTAGATATGGATTTCAGGGAATTATAAATGGTTTGGGGAGGAAATGTGGTGATATGATTCAACATAAATATTATAGGTACTCATGGCCATCAACAATGCCTCAAACCACCACACAAAACCTCTCAAGGTTATCCTTGTTTCCAAGTGGCGATCCAAGTGCCATTAGAACATTTTGGATGATGGGTATGAGTCTCTATTCCTTGAACATTATTGAAGAAGGAAATCTAGGCCTTGTTTCATAAAGTAAAGTTATATGCATTTAGGTTAAAGAACAATTCCTTGATCAACCACACACCAACCTGTCGAACATATACTTGGCCCAAGCATGTGTCTCGGGGCCTTAAACATGGTTGGCAGACAATGCTTGATCTTAATC
The DNA here is from genome assembly GCA_001517045.1 of Pseudotsuga menziesii. Taxonomy (NCBI): domain Eukaryota; kingdom Viridiplantae; phylum Streptophyta; class Pinopsida; order Pinales; family Pinaceae; genus Pseudotsuga; species Pseudotsuga menziesii. The sequence continues at coordinate 328,021 of LPNX010949398.1, read as the reverse complement.
CACTAAATGCATATTAATGGAATATAGTCATGAAAAGTATTCCTTGACCTAAAACACATGACCTTGCAAGGGGATATTTCACCTCAAAATGGTGATGTGGACACGATTATGAATTTTTAGCACAAGGTATTGTTCATAAGGCCTTGAACATGGTGTATGGAGTAAACCTAGGACTTAGGCCCTAAATGGATATTTTTTGCTTCCAATCCTAATAACAATTCCTTGACAAAACACAAATGGCCTCTCAAGGGGATCCTTCACCTTCAATAAAGCATATTGTAACCGTTATGGTATTTTGAGAACTATGTGTAATTGTTGAGGTCTAAACCAAGATAGATGGATGAAACATTAGAATTGGTCCTAAAATGTAGCGTTTGAAACTCAAGGGCCATGGATAAATCCTTAACCTACCACACATGGCCTCTATGTAGGATATTTGGCCTCTAAGTTGTAACACGACACTATTAGAAGGTTTTTATCACCAAGGATTGGTCGTGGGACAATAGGCATGGATAAGAGAGGAAACTAAGCCTTAGTATCTAAAAAAATCTTTTAGGTAGCCTAAAACAAAAACATCTCGAACTAGTTCACTTGTTCTCTTGAGAGTGGTGTTTTCCTCCAAGTTGGGATATGGGTAGGTAGGGCCAACAACATCACGTTGAAACATCATACATGATCTCCTGAGGGTATCCATGGCCACCAAGTAGAGATATGGGAACCATTCGTAGTTTTTGAGCACTAAGTTGAATAGGTGTTTAGGTTTTAACCATGGTTGATGTATGAATATCATGCATTGGGATATATAGGGAACTTTTAGGCCTAAAGGTCAAACATTGATGTCTCCAACCACCAAAGCTAACCTATCAAGGGGATATTTGTTCTTATACTAAAAATATGGGCACTATTAAGAATTTTTTGAGCCTTAGGTATGGGTCTTGGGGCCCTAAACATGGTTAAGGAATGGAAACTAGGACTTAGGACCTAAAGGAAGCTTCTAGGTATCCATAGCCAAGAATGGCATGTTGAAAAACTACAATAGACCTTTCCTTGGTATCTTTGGCCTATGAGTGTGGTTTTCTGTGGCACAAAGATAATTTGAAGACTAAATATCGGTGCCAACATCTTGGACATGGCTGGGGAGAAAAGAGTGGGACTTAGTTCCTAAAGGAAATTTTAGGGATATTTGGCTAAGAACAATGCCTACAACCACAACACATGACCTCCAAAGAGAATATTATTCATCTAAGAGGGGATATTAGTGCCATTAGAATTTTTTGAGAACCCGGTATGGGTCTTGGGTTCCCTAGTCATGCTTGAGGGAGAAAACTTGGGCCTTTAATCCCTAGAAAAACCTTTTAAGAATCCATGCCCAAGAATAACAACTTGAACAAACACACATGGACTGTTGAGATCATCTTTAATAGTGTTCAAGTAGGGATGCATATGTCATTAGATGGTTGTGAATTATAGTTAGGGGACTTGAGGCTCTATAGATAATTAAGGAAGGAATCACTTGCCTTATTCCATGAAGGAATATTTGAGGTACTCAAAGCCATCAAACATATTTTAAATAAACACACATCACTAGCTTAAGATATCCTTGTCCTTAAAGAAAGGATGTCATCACCATTAGGATGTTTTGAGAATTAGATATGAGTTTTGGGGCCTCAAAATTGTCAAAGGGGGAAAATAAAGCCTTATCCCTTCAAGGAAGCTCTAGATACACAAAGAAAATAATAATGTCTCAATGTATAATACCTTCAGATGGTATAATTTCCCTCAAATTGAGACATGTGCACCATTAGGAGTATTTTAGCACTAGGTATGGGTAGTAGGGCCTTGGACATGGGTGTGGTTATAATCTATGAATTATAATTCCTCAAAGTACCATGCATGACTTGATAGGGGTATCTTTTGTACTATGTTTCTAAGTCTTGTGGCCTTGGGGCCTTCAACATGGTTAGTTGAGGATACCTGAACCTTTTTCCCCAAAGGAATCTTATAGCCATATAGGGTAAGAAGTTTACCTCCATCAACCACACAAAACCTCCTAATTTGTATAATTGACCTATTATTGAGGATGTTGTTACCATTATGTGGTGTTAAGCAGTATGTACATGTCTTAATACCTTCATAATTATATTCCATGGAAAAGGACTATGTTTTTGACATTAAATAAATCGTTAAGGAATCTAAGCCATGAACAATACCTAAAAGAACCATTGATTACTTTAGAGAGCTATATATGGCACTATGTATATAGGTCTTCTGGCCTTACACATGGTTAGTGGAGGTGACCTCAATCTTGATCTATGAATGGTTCTTCTATCCAAATAAGGCTAAGAAGATTGCTTCCACTAAAAATGCATATCCTCTTGAGGGTATCATTGGCCTATGATTGATTATGTCATTTCCACTATGTAGTTTTAAGTAGTATCTACATGTCTCAGCGCCTTGGGAATGATGTTTTAGGGAAAAAAACCATGTATCTGTCCCTAAAGAAACAATTGGGGCATATAGAGTGATGAAAATTTCCTAGAGCACCATGCATTACCTTACGTGGATATCCATTCCAATATGTATCGATGTCTTAGGGTCTTGGGGCCTTGGACATGGTTAAGGGAGTATACTTGAATGTTTGGCCCCAAAGGAATGATATAGACATGCAAGGCTAGAAAGATCACCTCAACCAACCACACATGACTTCTTGGGGCTATCATTTTGTATGAATGAGTGTATTAACACCATTATATGGTTTTGAGAAGTATGTAGATGTATTAGTACCTCAATAATGACGATCTGGAGAAGAATACTATGTCTTTGACCCTAAATAAACCATTGAGGAATCTACAGCCATTGGCAATGCCTGTTGGCGCGATCCACCAACAAAGCCTCATCAACAGGGGTTCCCACTCTATCGACTCCTAACCAACGTTCTCTCCCTGAGCACCATCCTGGACAAGTTTGACCCTACCCCGCAACACTCGTAGAGTGGATGAAGTCTCACCCAAGATGTTAGGGGAGACTTGTTGGAACCAAGTTTTCGGTAGTGGGAAGGGATGGTATGTTCTCAGCGATTGAAATTCATAATCAATAGATATTCTAGAGATAGTTTATCTGAATCCCATCATACATTACAAATCTATTTGCATATCTAGTAAATAACTAACAAATCACATTACTTCATTCATTGCAGCAGTAGCATTCATTCATAAAACATCCATCATAGTCATTGCAAATAAAGAAGACATAAAAGACATAAGAAATAAGATCATTTCAGAGAAACATCCGTAATGTCATATTACTTCTACGCAATAGATCCAAGTTATACAATACTTCTCCATAGTAGGAGAATGATCACCACCCAGATTCACTAACTGATCAACATAGACAAAGCCAAAACTACTCAAAGAAAAAATGAAGTGACAAGGGCACACCTTAGATCACAAAAGGGATTCATCGCATGATCTTTTTTATCCATCCATGATCTCTCTTTTACAATTTCAATTCTAACTCTATATATAGGCTTGTGCCTTTACGTCCAAGGTCCACTTCTAAATAAATTCTAACAAACTAGTGACCTATATCCACAAAATGTGGTCACTTGGTACAAAATTGCATAAAGAATTCTAAAAACAATTATTTTTTCTCATATCATGCTCTTGTGGGCCTTCATGGTGGCATGTGAGTTTGCGCAGCCTTAGCAGTGTTGCACAAAGCACTTACCCATTACCCTTTCCAATAGGCCCACAACACAATCTTGTGGCTCGTCCTCAAGCCACATCAGGTTGACAGGGTGTACTCCGTCGTCTTACCCATGAAATCTGTGAACTGCTGCGAGATTTTGTGGACCTAGAGCCGAACTCATTCAACTATGTCATGACAAGTGAGAAGGTCCTGCTTCAGTGGGTGCTCCTCCCCATCCTTTCCATCTACCATCTTCCTTCCTTCTTGGACCTCCTGCAACGTAGTGACTGCTTTCACGGCCAACTTCCTGCAAATGTCCTAGAATTCATTGAGCTGGGTGCTGTGCTTGCGCTGACGTTCTTGGGCTCAGGAGGCTCTCTACTGCGGGTCCTTTAATTATTTCAAGTGCGTAATTTGAATCATAAGAGGCATTTTGCACAATGAGGTCTTCAGTGTCACTAACTAAGTTTTTGTTTCCCGCGCTTGCTTGGCCAACTACTCCAGTTGGTCATCCTAGATGACACATTCCCAGAACTGTGTTGTTTCATCAGCAATCATCTTCACCTCTTGCTCCATAGCTTCAAGTTGTGCTGCTAGCTCCTCAATCATATTCTTCCACTCGGCAATCTATTCAAGTGGCGTGTTGGGGTAAACCATAGAATTCGACAAATGGTTTGTTAACTGGAGTTGTGTAATCACCTCCCCAAGGCACTTGGATTTGGCGACAGTGGTGAGTTTTGTCATGCTTTCATAGATGTGTTGATAGGCCACATCAATGGATTGCTTGACCTCGTTGCAACTAGCACAAAGTTGCACTTTCTCAACAATGAAGCTGTCTTTCACCTTCTTTAACTTCGTGATTTCATTAGTGGCTTTCTGATCCAGATCCTCCTACGTTTGCTTCAAGTCGACAATCTCCTGTGCCTTTTCTTCTGCAAGCTGCTCTGTGATATTCTGCAACTCATCGGCTTCCTCTTGTAGCTTCTTTGTGGTGGAATGTGATTGCACATACCCCTCACTAAGCTCCTTATGTCGGTCCGTCGATTCCTGGCCAGCACCCCACTGCAGCTGCACTAAAAAATGGGTAGGTAACTTGTTGAAATTGACAGCAATGCTCAGCAATAGCTGTAGGAACAAGTTGACTTTTGTAATTCCCATGTCGATTGCAGTCAGGGAAACTTGCACGTTCCTATCTCGCGGCTCAGTGCTAATCGATGGGAAATCCTACATCACATCCTTCTATGGTGTCTCTTTTGAAACAATAGCAAAAATAGAATCAATTTTAAGGCTTACCGTGACAAACCCTTCTTGACTAGACACACACATAGCTTGCGTCGCAACATCAGATGTGTCAGTGACAACCTTGATGATTCGTTGTAGTTGGTTCGGCATCATCGAGTGGGAGCTAATACCTGCATCAAGTTCCATGTGTCTATCTTTTAGTGTGCATCTCCTCCAACATGTGCCGGGCTTCTAGATCAGAGTCCGTTGATGACACGCCATTGGAGTCATGGAGATATTTCCCTTCTTGGACTGGTTCATTAGGGGAATCTACTGGTGGCCCTGTAGAGAGTTCATCCATGCCCATAAGTTCATGACAGTCAACTGGCCAATCTTGAACAACAGCCTCCAATTATGCATCTCCAATTTTCTAGGGCATAGGTAGCCATTGTTTATCAGGATCCCATCACTCCTAGATGTAAATGGAATGAGGCATGATAGAAAATCAAATAATCTACTGATACTTGGATGCAGCATCGTTGGATAAATGGGGAACCTTGGTGGCCGTGGCTTGTAACGCTTCCCAATAGACCCAAAAATGGATCGCACAGTCCTACTGTCATCTGGGTTCTGCGACCCATCATAAGTTCTGATATCGGGTGCCTTTTCATACTCATTTTGCAGCGACAGACATTGGCTGGTAGTCCTCCCGCTTCATCCATGCGACCAATGCAATGAGAATTAATAACCAACTGTAGGAAAAATTGCCTTCCCTGACTTGAGCGGCGACAACATATTCTAACAACTAGTTTAGCATAAACATGGACCAGTTCATTTGCACCACTTTGGCGCATTTTTTTGCACATGCAACCACCCCTGAATTACATTGGACAGGCCAATTCTTCCTTACAATCTTGTTGGACAAAATATGCACCCGAATCCGCACTGTTCGCTCAGAAATACTGCCGATGCGATAGGCCCAGCCATCATGCTCTAACCCAAAACTCTCCTTTAATTGATTCACAATATTTTTATCATTATCCTGCCCTCTGAAATACTGCATTGGATCTTTGCCATCCTTCAGCAACCCCGTAATTTCAGCAATCAGGTCAACCGTGACATGGATAGGTTCATTCAACCAAAGCATCCCATTATGAAAGCATGCTAATAGCTTCTTGATGCATGCATTCACTTCGTTCAGTCTCCCAAAGTGAGGCATGTTGATGAGCCCCAACAACCCAGACTTGTCCAATCCCCGCGCCCATGGGTGAGGAATTCGAAGAATAGGTGCACCAGGTATTGTAGGCACTAATTGATATGGTTCATCTACGACATCCTTTAACAACATCAAATCATGGTCTTCATACTTCATCTTTGTCAAGGTAGGTATTATGTCCCCCGGGCAAGTCATCCCTTCTGGTAGCGACGGAAACTTCGGTGGATACCTCTCATTTTTTTTTATCTTCCTCAGATTCACCCCTGGTCGTGTTGGGGACACATATCCAGGGATATCGTTGATAGAGACACCCCTGGGTGCTACAAACTTGACAATGCCTGAGCTTGATGGTCTAGTCTCTTCCCCTTGCGCCCTAGGAGTCATGCACGTATATCTCTTCTAAGGGGGTGTGGTATTGGGATTATGGTCCTTTCGCTTCTCTCTAGGGATTGAAGTGGACCCGATTGGCATGCTCATGAGTTCTTATTTAATCCACGTAGGTCGGATGGGGGATCTCTACTCGCTCTAAATCTCAACTATTTCGGGAGTGCACAGCATGCTGCACTCTACAATACTCACAACACAGCTAAAATTTCACTCTTGGAGTATCACACTTCCCTTCTACTCCTACATTGAGCTCAACACTTCACTCAAATCAACTGAATAAGGCCTTGTGTCCATATCCCACGCATTTTTATAACCCATCGCCTGATCTGGCTCATCATTGCCAAATCTACCATATTCATCATGCCCAAATCTAGCATTAATAACCCTAAATCCGTCGACGATCCCATCTTACTAACAGTCGGATCAATTATAAATGTCCATTGCTTCATCAAGCGTCGCTAGCTATCGGTATTAACTATTTGTATTTATTATTGATTTGACCACCCCAGAGTCCTGCGGCTGTCGTCGATGGTCCCTCTCATATCACTGATGAGCACTATCCTTGCGCAACATTTTCCTTTGTGCTTGCTTCACTGCAATCTAGCTAAGCAATTAATTTTTTATATTTTTTACCTCGAGCATTACGCAACTCATACCCTGTCCTTTAGGGCTTCAAGTGACTACTATTCACAAGTTTTGGTGGCACCGCACCATCTAACTATTGTAATTGAACTGCACCACCATAAGTAATTGATTGAACGGTGTATAGACCTAACCAGTGCACCTGTCTGGGTATGATCAAACCTGTCTTGGCTGGGGCTCAGGGAGATCGCGCTGGTTGGGCGTCGACAGAGTGGGAACCCCTGTAGATGAGGATTTTTTGGTGGATCATGCCAACAAATTGTTTCATATCCAATAGCATTTGTTGGCGTGATCCACCAATAAAGCCTTGTTGACATGGGTTCCCACTCTGTCGATGCCCAACCAGTGTGATCTCCCTCAGCACCGGCCCAGACAGGTTTGACCCTGCTTGGAAACACCTGTAGAGTGGATAAAGTCTCACCCAAGATGTCAAGGGAGAGTTGTCTGAACCAAGTGTTATCCCTAAAGTTGGACCTAGACTACGGGATCCAAGCTTAAGGAAATCTTAGTTTGGAAATGATCAAATCAAATGAAATCAAAGTGAAAATAGAAGCTGGTATCAAACCAGGGCTAGTAGAAACCTACAGTACTAAAAGGACACTAGGCTGATATCACTTGTTTATACAGTTTACAGGATTGAATCAAAACCATCACACACTTTACAATGAACAGAGCTGGTGTATAACATATGGATAAATACAGGTATTCATAAGAAGATTAGAGCATAGGATAGGCTGGTAAATCAATGAGGGCTACAAGACAAACAATAAAGACCACATAACATAAAAATACAATACAACATTCAATAAAAGGGATTCTATGATCCTGATAACATAAAGTGAAACTGTTACTGTGTATAAATATTTAAAGATAATTGTTTCCCTTGATAAGAATTACAATAATGGATTGTGAATGACCATATATGTAAAAGAATTACCAGAGAAATAATTCATGCAATACAGAAACAAATCATCATTATATTTCATTCAAAACTAGAACCTGTGAAGCTGCAAGGAGCTTTATGCTATACAGATATGTTTACAATTCATCCAGCATCATTTCCCAAAAAACTCCAACCTATAGCCCCCTTCTCGAGACCTCTTCTCTCGAGCTCCTAGCTGGGACCTCCCTCCTTTCATTGAAAAATCCTCCAATTTATATAAAAGTACACCATATATTGGTTGCCAACATTTTAGAATGAAATCTTAACAGAAAACTAAAAATAGAAACAAGCTTGAATACGCTCCTAAGAATTTGGAACTTCTGAACTTTAATCGTTCAAACTTGTGATCTGGAGCTGTCCTGCTAAGCCACATGTACCCTTGAAAATTCAACAGCTTGCAAATATATCTCTGTGTCACCGAATTGAAACTTCCACATAACAATAACAAAATATAATCACCGAATAGATCCTACATGGGTAATTTGGATGTAATCAACAGTCAATGGATATCCCGTCTGTTCTTCAAATGCTGACTCTGCCATCTGTATGTTTCAACTGCCAAGTGTTGGAATTCTGGAATCAATCTTCACCAAAAATCTGAATTGTTCTTGATTTAGTGCCTAAAAATATGGATCTGGAAACAACTTGCCCAGAACAAAGTTCTATTTACAAAATCCCAACCAATATTTGCTTAGTTAACACGCTATTGCTTCTACTTTAACATTTTGATTCTATTACTGTAGTTAGTAATCATTTGAGTTCTAATAGGCATTATTGTATGCTGGAAAATAAGAAGCCCCATAAGTACAGGTTGGGTTTGGAAACCAAAGCTTTCGAAGAGATCCTTTGAATTCCGAACAAGAGTATAGCCATTAAATTGTAATAGTGTAAGCACCTGCATAGCAACAAATGAATACATTGTATGATTGAGCTTCCAATGCCCCAACTCATGACCAATGACTGTAACAACTTCCTCCTCATCTTTTCACTGCTGAATCAAGGTGTCATATATCACAATACGCTTGTTGTTGTAAAATCCATATATGTATGCATTGCTGTGTGTCGATCTGGTTGAACCATCAATCACAAATAGCTTTTTTCAAAGGAAATTTTAGAGTTGATGCCAACTTCTCAATCTTCAACCTAAGTCCTCCTTCTGGAAGAGGAGTGAACTTGTTGAACAGTGGAGCTATAAGAATACGATATAAAGACATCATCACTAGTGATAGTATAAGCATAAAGGCCCAAAGGTATATTGCTAGATATGGACCTCCTTTCTGTACAATTACAATCATTACTGCAACAATCGGTGGCCCAAGTAAAACCGAGAGGCCCAGACCCACAACCATATCTCTGAGGAAAAGCCAAATAGTTTATTTATTGAATCCATGCCGAGCCTCGATGACAAAAGTTGAATACAATGAAAACGGTAGATCTATCAACTGAGACCAAAGAGTAACAGCTGCCAAAAATGTGAGTGTATACCATAGCACATTCACAGATTCTAAGGTAATTTAGTCATTTGAACAGTTCATTGATCGTATGAGATTGCTCTGTGAAGTTCGTGCCTTCAAAAATAGATACATTGTGGAGATTGCTATTCATTGTTGTTGATGTGCTCAAACCTCCGAACACTCTGCCCCCAATGCTTCACTTTCTGCATTTTTCATAAGTTCTGCTAGTGGAACAAGTCAGCTCGCTGAGCCCCACTTCCCTGCAAGTTATGCATTTAATAGAATGGAATTAAGAGAGACTTCACTATATGGATGATCATTCACACAATTACCAGTAGCTATTGACCTTAAAAAAGGGAACCGCTGATGTATTAGGACTCTCTCATCTTTATTGACAGGGTAGAATGAATTATTAAACTGATCTGACAAATCCATCATTGATGAATCTTCTCCCAAACCAGCTTTGGAATCTAATCTGGGCTTATATGAGGGATTCGAATCTTCAAGATTCTCCTTGTTTGACTCATTAATAGCACCCAAACCATGAAGGCTCTTTTCATTCCTAGGGATCACTTCATCGTGACCATTCAGGTCAAGGCCTCCTTCAGGAACACTGCGTAATGGAAAATTCTGCACTTCATCTAGGGGTGACATGTATTTGTCTTTCATTTGCTGTACACATGCTTGCATTCCTTCTAGTTTGGCTTTGAGTTTTTCTACTTCTTTTTCCTTCTTTAGCAGCTCTCTTTGAGCGGCTTCTTTCTCCTTGTCCTTCAACTGATTCTCGAGTTGAAGTTTTAAAATATACTCATCCATGACTGCGATGCGAGCACCTAAGAGTGTAGAGGAAATATCTTGAGGGTTGAGTTTCTCCTTTGAAAGAGAATTGGAGCATGGGACAATGCACTTGGCTTTAGCACCATATTCTAGGGTACCAATAATCTTGTGTATATCTCGCAGATCAGGACTAGCACAGAGGACCATCAGAATTTTGGAACCATCATCCTCAAAAGAATCCTGGAGAAGCATAGTGAGCTTGCTGTCTCTGAATGGAATATGGGAATCGCCATTTGCAATGGCCTCAACAACCCACTTTAGTGCAACATTTCCTTGATTAATCTGCCAGTCTGTCATTGAAATTCAATATGCTACCAATTTGGGAAAAACGCTGCTAGTTGTCAGAATTCACCCTGTAACACATACTCTGTTGCACATATATGGGTTCTTAGTTGATAAATGGAAATTTTGATGACTTCAGGTAATCAAGGGAGTCATAAGGGCAAGCAATCAATCATAAAACATAAAACAAAGTAAAATTAAAACAACAAAAACCAATCCAAATCAAAAAATTTGAAAATAAGCAGTAGGAACAACCCTGGAGATAACACCAAGTTTCCGATAGTGGGAAGGGAGGGTACGTTCTCAGCGATTGAACTTCATAATCAACAGATATTCAAGAGATAGTTTATTTGAATCGCATCATACATTACAGATCTATTTGCATAGCTAGTAAATCACTAACAGATCGCATTACTTCATTCATCGCAGAAGAAACATTCATTCATAAAACATCCATCATAGTCATTGCAGATCAAGAAGGAAGAAAAGACTTAAGAAATAATATCATTTCAGAGCAACATCCATCATGTCATATTACTTCTGCACAATAGATCCAAGTTATACAATACTTCTCCACAGCAGCAGAATGATCACCACCCAGATTCACTAACTGATCAACATAGACAACGTCAAAACTGCTCAAAGAAAAAATGAAGCAACAAGGGCACACCTTAGATCACAAAAGGGATTCATCGCATGATCTTTTTTATCCATCCATGATCTCTCTTTTACAATTGCAATTCTAAATCTATATATAGGCTTGTGCCTTTACATCCAAGGTCCACTTCTAACTAACTTCTAACAAACTAGTGACCTATATCCACAAAATGTGGTGAATCGATACAGAATTGCATAAAGAATTCAAAAAATGGTTATTCTTCCGCCTATAGTGTTGTTGTGGACCTTTGCGGTGGCGTGTGAGCTTGTGCAACCTCTACGGTGCTATGCAACTCACTTACCCAATACCCCTGCCAACAATGCCTCAAAGAACCATGCATGACTTTCAAAGGGTATGCATTGAGCTTCGTATATAGGTCTTGGGGCCTTGAGGTCTCGAACATGGTCATTGGAAGAAACCTAAACATTGGGCCTCAAGAAATATTTTATCTATCCAAGGCTAAGAAGGTTGTCTCGACCAACCACACATTGTCTTGTGAGACCAACCACACATGTCCTCATTAGCCTATGATTAAGGATGATAATTTCATTATTTTTGTTTGAAAAATATGTATGTGTCTCGATGCCTTGGGAATGACATTTTAGGGGAAATATCATGCCTTTGGCCATAAAAAAACCAATGATAGATCCAAAACCATGAATAATTCCTTAAGGCATCATTTTCTAGGGAAGAAGAGCATGCCTTTATCCTTAAAGAAATAGTTAAGTCATCCAAATCCATGAATTATAATGCCTCGAAGCACCATGCATGACTTAACGAGGGTATCCATTATACTGTATATTCATTTCTTATGGCCTTGGGGCCTTCGACATGGTTAATGGACGATACTTGAACCTTCACTCCTAAACAAAGATTGTAGACATCCACATGTAAGAATTTTTCCTGCACCAACTACACAACCTCCTAATTGTATAATTGGCCTATGATTGAGGATGTTTTTACGATTAGGTGGTTTTAAGTAGTATACACATGTCTCAAGGCCTTGGGAATGAATTTCCATGGAAGAAGAGCATGTCTTTGGCCCTTAAGAAATTGTGGAGGCATCTAGAGCCATGGAAACTACCTAAAAGCACCATTTATAACTATAGAGGGTTATCTATGACACTTTGTGTACAGGTCTTGTGGCCTTGAACATGGTTTGTAGAGGATACCTAAATATCGAGCTATAAAATATTATTTTATCCATAGAGGGATAAGAAAATTTCCTACATTAACAACAAATGGCCTCTTGAGAGAATCATTGGCTATGATTGATTATGCCATTTCCATTAGGTGTTTTTTAGTAGTATTTACATGTCTCATGGCCTTGTGAATGATTTTTTAGGGAAAATGACCATGTCTTTGGACCTAAAGAAATGATTGAGGCATCGATAGTGATGAACAATGATGGAAGCACCATCCATGAACTTGCATGGATATCCATGCCACTATGTACCCATGTCATGGGACCTTGGATATGGTCAAGGGAGGAGACTTGAACCTTTAGCCATAAATATGGTAAATCTCTTGATGGTGTAATTTTTGTCCCCACTTTGACACAAAAAATCTACAAGGGAGGTCAAATGTGGTGGTTTATGATGTATCTCATTATCCTTAGGCCCTCAAAGAATCCTTTAGCGCTTAAATCATGGGCTTCCTCCCTAACCATGGTTCCATCCTTGAGATTCATAAGTCCATCATTTACATGTATGGATTAGGTGGATCATTTATGTGTGTGGTTTAGGTGTCATTAGAGGAAATTTGGGGTCTAAAATGAGCCTTATAAGAAAACGTGCCAAAATAAGTTTTTGTGAGATGGAATTCAAGAACCAATAGAATTTCAATAAAATAAGTCAACCATAATGGTTGAATTGACATATTTGTCATAAAAAAAAACTACTTTTTTTGTTCGTATTTTCGACATATATCATTGTTTTTTTACTCAAATTTTGATCGGGAGAGCTACATCATCATCACGTTTTTTCAGGTATTTCTTGATTTTGGGGTAGCGGGGTCCACCAAAAGTATGCAGTGTGGGTACTCGTTGGATGCAGAATCAAATTCCACATCCAACGAGCTCTCCCGATCGAAATTTGAGTAAAAACACAGGGAGATATGTTGAAAATACGAACACAAAAAGTAGTTTTTTTCTTTCTTCCTCCAAAATTAATCAATATTATTTTATTATTTTAACTATTATTTTATTATTTTCCTTAGGAGGCCCATTTTAGACCCCAAAATTCCTCTAATGGTCATTTATGTACAACGTGGGTTAGATGTGTTGCATGGTTTTGACAATGCATCTCATCAAAACATTAGAGTTAAATCTACATGAACTATTGTGGCATTTAAAGGAAGGGTGCACATCATCATCAAAGACTATATCCCATTAGAGTTATGTAGTTGAGGCACTCATGCTAGGGAAACAATTCGAGAAACAAATATATAGTCAAACCACACTTCATAGGAGAAACATAGTGGAAAAAAATGTCGAAGCAAGTGGTTATTAAAAAAAGAAAGCTGAACCTTGATTGGAAAAGAGAAATATGCACATATCATACAAGCCTCTAGGTTGTACACACATCATCATCCGGTAAAACGCGGCATGTTGTGTGCATAGGCAAAATTTTTAAGCGTACTAGACTATTGTGCTTCTCAAGTAAACTTTATTTTTCATATACTCATGTTTTCTAACTATTTTATTATTGTCTTAAATTGTGGTTGCAAGTATTCAATGCTAAAATGTCTGAAGATGATAAACATTTTTCTTCATGCTATGGCGTATCTTCTCTCATCCATCAAAATATTAAAGAAGGATTCCATCCTATCATTGGTTATTGGGTAATTTTTAACCTAGAAATTCTTTGTTCTAAATAAAGTTTCATGATATGAAACAAATATAAGTAAATGAAAATTTCAATGAATACAATTTGTAGGTATATTTTTCTTATCTTTTATGATTCTTAGGTAATTGTTTCAAAGGATGAAAGAGAAGAGGAAAATGAACATTGACTTATGCTTCAACCTTATCATATGCTAGGATGTTGAATCAACATAGCTTCAAAGGTTAGTTCATTTCAATTACTTTCGCAATCAATAACATACTTTAGTTATGAAATGTCATTAAACGCATACCTTTTTATGGTTTAGTGCAATTAAGTTATTTAGCTATTGTTTGTGTTTTTTTCTCATTTATTTTTTGTATTTTTATGGTTTACAAAGAGAAGTCACCATCTAAATAATTTAGAATTACACAAACTCATGTTTATAATTTTCTTTTATGATTTTGGCAATGCAAGTGATAACAAGATTGGTGGAAAATAGGAAGATGAACAATACAACCAACTTCAAATGAATTATTAGTTTTTTCTCTCTCATTTAAATTTCAAAACATATAAAATCTTCCATTATATCAATATCATGGAAATCATTTTGAAATAATTATCAATTACAAATTTGGTTGGAAAATTATTATGGTAATATTAAGTCTATTTAATATGTTGGGTTATTGATTTTTTTAATGATAGATTAAAACCAAATAAATTGTAAGAAAATGTTGTAATATATATCTTTTACCCTTATAAAAATATATGATAAAAGATTTTATAAAAATAATTCCAAAATAGTTATCAATAAAATTAAAAGTAATTAAAATTGTTATAATATAAACAATCTGAACCATATAAAAAATAGTTATAACAACATAAACCATTTTCATATTCTATAAGTAAGGATGTTACAACACCATTTAAACAAGGATGTTATAGCACCATAAGTATCTTGGATTTGTTTATATTGTTATAATACTTTTTATATTGTTATATTATAATTGTTTATATGATTACGATTGTTTATATTACTCTAAGAATTTTGATTACATATTTTTTAAATATTTTTTTTAAAATAAATATTTTAAAATTAACTTTATAAAATCCATATTTTGAATTGTATTTTATTTTTACTACTTACTTTTATTTATTTAGACTTCTTCACTTAATTCTCTTAGACAAAAATTTCATTAAGGAAATCTATTTTGTATGTACTATTTATTTTTATTTATTGAAACTTCTTCATTCTATTAGAATGGATCGACTAATTGCATATTTCCAAATTGCATAGTGTATATCGTTTATCAATTCAAATTATACAAGTCCATATGTATATATATAATTTATTGCCAAACGTATAATTTTCTAAGTTCTATTTAAAGGGTAATGTTCCACGTGATATTTATTTAGCTATGGTTTTTCCCTGTACCTTGTTAAAATGCGGCTAACATTTAGCTATGGTTTTTCCTTGTACCTTGTTAAAATGCGGCTAACATGGTTTATGAGGGACACAATTCTAGAGTCCATTGGTGTCTATTTGTTGGAGTTGGATTAAGTTTCTTTCATCTAAGCAAATAAATAAAATGTATCCATTAAGATTTATGAAGTTTATCTTGGATGCGGGTGACCTCTTCACAGAACAAGATACGTCTTCTCTCAATCCGAGTAATGGACACGTGGCGACCATCATGATAGCCTTGGTAGTGAAGACATTCTCGAGAACCTTCGTCGTCCTCCAAACGTGGGAGTAGACCAGTCCGTCACGTCCACACCTGTGACGTGGGGTGACAAAGATCTGGTTTCATCCTAGCCTTCAAGGCTCTACATCGTTATTCAATGCTAGCAGGTACCATGGCACGAAGGGAGAATGTTTTGAGCGCCACGGTGTGCTAAGGTTTTGGCTTTGCTCGTTATGCACACTCCTTGGCTTGTTGAATGTCTGAAAACTTACTGTGTGTCCACCACCCTGGACTGTATCCTGCTAATATTTTACATTCCCTAGCTCGGAGAGGCGCAACAAAGTTAGCATGTCGCAGCATAGTGGAACTCCGAGAAGAGCTACCTCGGGCAGAGGAAAAGCTCAGCAAGGTTGCAGTTTTCAGGTGGCGGCGGACTATGAACCCCATATCTCTCACATGGTTTGTGTCCTCGTGGAAGCTTGGGACGATCGAGTTCTTAATCAGAAGCTTGCAATGGGACAAGATGGCAGCTAGATCAATCAGTATTGGCTTATGAAGAACATGCTCTGCAATTTAATGGAGGATATTCTAACCAATTGGGATGATGCCGGAGACACGGTTTAGACGGTGAAGACCATGATCTCAGAGATTGACGCTGAGCTCACGGCGATGGAGAGCTCGTTTGCATGGAAAGGCAATGCAAGAATCTAAGGCCACGACGGTATGAATGGAGGCCGCCGTGATCGGGGTGGTGGAGGTAGTGGTAGTGCCTTGGGTGGCATGGTTCTGCCTAATTGTGGAGGTAGTGGTAGTGCAACTAATTGCACTATCGTGCCTCCTCTTGCTCTGTCCTTCCCCATCCCCTCGACGATGGAGCCGTTATTCATGCGTTTGAAGGAGATGGCTGCCTAGCAGCCTGCTCTGCAACAGCAAGAGCCTCAAATGCCTCCGGAAGTCACCACCAACTCACCTAGCCAGTCGCAAGAGCAAAGATGGGTCTGCCCCATAACTGAAGAAATTCCATCCATTCCACCTGCCTGATGTCCAAGCCGTCTAGGTTTATTGGTTTTTCATATCGTGTCAAGTGGTTTTTTTTTATGAACTTTGTATCTCGGTTTATTATCCATGCCTGTGGCTATTTAGAGGCCTATGTCTATGTTTATTTCTGGGTCAATGCCTGTTCCTATTTCCGGGCCTATGTCTATGTCTACTTTAAGGTCAATGCCTGTGTCTTTTTACGAGCTTATGTATTTGTCTTGACAAATTTACTGTTTAATTATGTAACTATGTGTGTATCTTGGCCTCGGCCTTTACTGTCAAAGTGGAACAGTATAGCTTTTGGCTCTCTAAGATGGCCCTTTTTTGAGAGGTGGAGGCGGTGGTGGTGGCTTCCCCTCCTGAGACCTCCTCTGGTGAAGCTGATCTGTGTAATTTTTGCCTCTGTAATATAATAGAATTAAGCAGCTTAAAAAAAAATATTTCTAAAGTTTAGTCTTTGCATTACATGTAGACACACTCATTATGTTTGACACCATGGATTATCCACCATAAACAACACCTTTAATTGTGCCGTACACAACTTGGGAAAGTAATATTTGAAATTGTTAGGGTCTCTTCAATCTGATCAACACCTGGCTACGTAGATAGCCAACTTAATTCGCAATACAATGAACATTAAATTTGCCTCGACCTTTGGAGAGCATGGAAAGGAGTCTTCTTGTTCATACCATTCGGCACATTAATTTTTTGGAATGTGCTCCTCCGCCAGGGTTTTCAACTATGGAGAGGAGAAGAGGACTTTCAACAACTCTAATAATTGAACAGTGCGACCCCCTTTGCACTGTGAAAAATACCAATACATCAACTCGCTGCTTGTTGTTCTCTCTTCATATGGTAAGAACTTTGATCTGTTCGTATAAACCAGAGAAAGCTGTCTTATGGCTTGGTTTTTTGGTTAACTCTTCATCCATTGCCCACAATTTAGTTTCTTTAAGGTAAGGATTAAACCTTGCACGCATTTACTCTTGAAGAATGAACTTGTAGTATGAGGAGATTTTCACTTTTTTATTATGCAAATAAGGAAACCCTTCCTGGGCATTAATGAACAACAACTCCATGGAGTTACTTCAGGTATGCCCATCCCAGCATCTAATGTGCTTAATGGGTTTGTTAAAATTAGGGATATTCACCCTTTTTATTCGATTTCAAAACTGGCTTATTAAGTATATTTTATTTAAGATGTGAGGATATGATTTCTTCTTTTACAGCTGCATTGTTATCAGTCCTGTCCTCTAATGAGATGTATACTGTAATTTCACGCTTTGGTGTTGCCCCTTGCATGTGCACTGTTTTGTTTTATGCTAACGTTGTGAATGTAAGTATTTATAATTAATGAGAAATGTAAGTATTTATAATCAATGAGAAAGACGCTCTTCTCTTTGGGTACATAGCTACAAGATATCATTTTTGATCTACTGAAATGGTTGTAGATTATTAACTGCGTTTGATATTGGTTTCATTTGCAGATTAAAAACTAATATTCATTAAAACCCTGTGCGGTAATTACTTCTTTTTCTTTTTCAGATTTTCACTTGATTTTCTGGGAACCAGAGTGCAGCTTTGAAACACTAGGACGGCATTCCCAAATATGAAATCTACATTCCCAAATATGTTGCATACCAAGACACAGTGTACGCCCATTATCTCTATCAATTATAAAGGGAGTGTACCACTTGGCCCCCAATATTGAAAAACGCCATGCCTTGTGCCATAAATCCCTTCTCTACAGTAACTGCCTTCAAGCATTTAAAGGAGATAAACTTTGAAAGATGGAACAACTTTAAGGTAAACGGATTTCATTTTTGTTTCAAAAGAAGAGAAAGTTCCCATTAATAATGACGTAACCCTTGAGGAATATCTATTCTGTCGCAAATAAGTATAATCGGGGTGTTTTGTTTTCTCATATTGACATATTGGCCCTCCGATCCCCATTCAAGGCTGGTAGTACTCCCAACCAAGATATTAAAGAGTTTTTTTTAGCAGCGACGGTTTTAGTCCATTCTTTAGTGTGGATATCGAGGGAGACATGATCATACACCCAGAGATTTGGACCATCTTATGCAAACTCGAATATGTTAAATAACAACGGTAGGAAAAACACCCGTATCACTTGGGACACAAGTTTCGGCACACAAGGTTCATGAATATTTTGGCAGTAGAACATTCTCTGCAGTTTAAGTATTCGGGGATTTTATGAGACTGAATTAGGTGAGTGGTGGTAAATCTTCTACCAATGTATTGCAAGACCATAACTCAAACGATAAGCATAATGTCTTCTGGATCCAATCTTTCATTAAAGAGGTTGTCAGCGGATATTTATAGAGAGGCTATAGAGGCGGTTATTGTCAGAACCAATTGATCCGGAGCCAGTTGTAGAGCTCGTTGACCCGAAACCAGATTCAGAAGTATCAGTCCCATATCCAGTTGCAGTTTCTTCAATTGATCTAAAGACATCTAGAGTATAGATAGAGGCAGCAGAAGCAGTGGCTGAATACCCTGTTAATTTACAGTGAGCAGCAACCTTCGCACCAATTGTTTAAAAAACAGGGGCAGAGCAAGCTTTGAATAAATTAGAGGTTTTGTTGTTAAGATAAAATTGATTAAAAAACACCACCATCTCTACAATATTCGTTTCAACAGCAAAGGCACAGTCTTTCACGGTTATTAGTAAAAAATTATTAGCGGAAGCGAAGAAGGAAGAAGCTGCACAAATTTAAGTCGACCAGAAAAGGCAGTAGCAAAGGGAGGAGTTTTTTAGAAGCATACACTGGATCAGCATAACAAAATTTGCAAAACTTATAAGTTATTATCTATCCTTCACTATTACCTATCCTTCACCAAATTTGTTAAGAAAATTTAAATAATAACATTTAATCAAAACGGATTATACATTGTCCATGACATCTAAACCTTAGAACTCAAAATAAAATGTACATATTCTAGTGCTCAAATGACCTTGGGATATCACAACTGCCATATATATAATATATATCATAATAACAAAATACAAAAAATATTAATCACACAATCACAAAGGGCCTTGGGAGATTGGGAGAGCGAGATTGAGAGAAGGAAAAAAAACGCATAATCATAGCTATATATATGATTTATATTTTTTAATCATTTATTATTTATTTTATTGTTTTTTCACTATATAATTGACTATATTAAATAATAATAATAATTTAATTTTGGTGTTTTGCAGCACAAAATATTAATTCATCTAGTATTTGTTTTGGTGGTTTGCAACATATGTCATGAAATGCCATTTATTCATTTAACACCAGATTTAACTTTTTTTTGACAAACACCACTTTTGCACCATAAATTTTAGCACCATTGCATATCCTCACATTATCACCACTTTTGCACCACTATTTAAAAATTGATTATTTCTCAAATTATTTACAAATAGTGATGCTAAAATGCCCTTTTTCTTGTAGTGACTTATTATGGTTTACTCAAAGACTGAGTGGCACTAAGGACCTTGACTAGTAAAGAAGAAATGTGCCCAAACCGGATCTATTAATCCTTCGTACCCAAAAGAAGGTTTACTTCATTATTGCACTGATGGTTGCTTAATTATTGCACTGAAAGGCTCTGGGGATAACATGGTGACCAAAACTATCAACTGAATGGAGTGCAATGTTGCTAGGTTTCTTCTGTTCACTGACTTTAAACACTCAGGATGCATTGTAAGAAAACTCCAAAAGCCAAAGTAATTAGAGACCATGAAACCAGACTTGTCTCACAAAAGGAAAGAAAATCTAGAAGTCTTTAATGGATAGCTCAGAGCACATGTAGTGGATATATAACATTCGAGTTGGGGTCGATAAAAAGGCTTTCAGGACTGTCCTTCCAATTCGGAAGCATAAAGGAGACTATCCTGGAATGTTCATTGTAATGAAAACTTATCCACTTGTCTCTGATTGCTCCCTTCCATGTAGATCCTATTCATATCGTTCCATTCTGGCGTGTTCATGTGGCTTCCATTCCAATATTATACTACAGTATAATTATTATTATTATAACATTATACTGCCTTGTTAGATATTTAATGTTGATTTATTAGTTGTTTAAACTGCATTCATGACTAAGTTTCATGTCTGCCTGGAAGCGATAGTTATTGGAGCGATGAGACACTTGGTTTCCATGCAATTGGAAGATAGCTTATAGTCAACACTTGGTTGCACAAGACTCATAGTTCCACACAGGAACGTCGATCTGTTTAATGGGTAAAACTAAGTGGCTGAATATAGTTTCTGGATGAGTACAATTGACCATCATCTCACTACGTTTTGTATCCTTTCTTTACCCGCCGCTTTTAGGTTATCCATTACGCTTTCAGTTACCCTTTCCCATTACACGGGTTTTAGCATGTGTTCAGGTAATACACACATTATGCTCAGGAACCAACCTTTCAGAAAGCCCCCATATCTCACAAGGAAAATATAGACGTGCCGATTTAAAAATATACATCGAGGGACGGTAGGCACAATATGATTTTGATAATCATCCAATTAAGAGACCTCTTCTAAGGAAAAGTATGTGGTCCTCATCAGAGTGCTCTTTTATGTGGTCCTCATCAGGAGTGCTCTTTTACGATTTGATATCGCTTACTTATTGAGTCAGATGCATGTTTCATTGTAGTTGATATGGCCGGGGGATAGGGATAGCTCGATGTCCCTGCCTTTTGATTGAAGCAAATATGTTGCAAGAAACCGGCAAAAATCTCAACCTGAATAAGACATCCCAAACTCGCATATCTATCCATGTTCTAGCCTAGACAACCCTCATGCAATCCAACCACCCGTAAGCGTGTGAGAAACATAGTTCCGTCAATGTGAGATTGGGGCACTTTAATGTACCTCACTCCTCATGCACAGCGCGCCTTATCTAGAGAGACAAATTCAGATCTATTTCAGTTTATGTTGCGACAAACCGGTATATAGATTTTGTATATTAGGATTATTATTTCTTTTTAATTACTCCTTTTACGTATCATAGTTTAACTAATAGTATCATATTATTTATTGCCTTCTCTCTTTTCACATATCCATCTATCTAATTATTTAGCCATCATATTATTTATTGATTTATTTCCTATTCATATTTTCATTTATCTCCATATTTACTATAAAGCTAGTCACAAATTTTAACTCTATCTTGTTTTTACAACTTGAGCATTTTCTTTTACCATCCATTAGGTTTCTACCTACAACTCTTGGATCACTAATTACACCACCTCTATCTTTTTTTTCATTAATATTTACCCTCATTATCCTTACCTATTTCTAGTCCTAATGGTTTATCATCACATGTTCATTTTTATTGCGTCTCTTGACTTGCTTCTTGCATAAGCACATTACCAACACTTACTACCTTGACTTGCTTCACAACCACTAGTATCTCCTGACATTCACAATTGTGGAAAATTGATCTTCAGATGTAGAGAACAAAAAATCCTTGATTATAATGGATGCCTACTTATGGTCTAAATATTTATTGCTTTTGAGTCATCGCTCGACAGCTTGACTGAACAGTAACTTAGCGCAAGGACTTGCTGCTTAGTAGCCCACCTTGTTTCATGATGTTTAGGAGAAGCTATAGTTTTTGTTGAAGGTGAACTTTCCTTACGAGCATTTGAAGACTAGTAGATCCCAAATATGTCCAGAATTTCTCGTTTCAAATCTTCAAGTATCTAATTTATCCTCAACGGTTAAAAGTTAGGTGTCATGAACTCCAAGTTTGAATTTGGGTTGAATCTAACATAGGGTGATATGGTGATGTATATGTATATGTCTATCTATGTGGATTCGGTGAAACTAATAATTACTAGCACAACCACATATTTAAAAGTGGTTGATATACGTGGATCCATATATATCAACCACATTTAATTGTTTGGCCATGGTTGGTATGTACACCAATAGGCTTATATCAAGCACATTTAAAAATGTGGTTGTGGTAGTAATATATTATCTATAATATATTAAATATTAATTAATACTATTATATATTATTATTACATGTCCATTAGATGTAGCTTGGGTGGTTGGCAATATTCCATGATAACTTTTCTACCCACCATCAAGGCTCAATCTTTATGAATGTCATGATGGGCTCTTAAATGAGGCTCCCTTGTTCAAACAATGTTTAGCCTCCCCA
Organism: Pseudotsuga menziesii; assembly: GCA_001517045.1. Classification (NCBI taxonomy): domain Eukaryota; kingdom Viridiplantae; phylum Streptophyta; class Pinopsida; order Pinales; family Pinaceae; genus Pseudotsuga; species Pseudotsuga menziesii. Next base: position 304,960 of record LPNX010949398.1, on the reverse strand, counting down.
CATGCCTCATGGTGTAGTTGGGAAGTTCAGCAGATGTAACGACCACTTAAACGAAAGAGTCTTGAACCACATGAAAACAAAATTTTGTATTATATATAATTAATAATGTTATATTTTAATTTATTAGACATGATTATCTATGTCAATTTATATTATCGATAGAAACTTTGAATGACCAACAAAACACTTAAAAAGTTTCAGCAAAACTTGGACCCATTTCTAGATGGAGGAGCACCAAAGAATTTTAAAAAATATGGGAAGTATACCTTTTCCACATTATTAGAAATATTATTATAATATTTATATTGTTCTTTTTATTATAAGATGTAATTGGTTGGGCAAATATATATTTAGTGAGAAGTATCAGCATGCACTCTGATGCTTTGCTAGTATCTTAAGTGCTAAAAAAATTCCTTATAATATTTGAATAATAACGTGTGTGTGTGTGTGTATATATATATATATATATATATATATATATATATATTCAAAATAACAATATATGATGATAATGATGATGGTTAACATCCATTGAGACCAACTTTAATTTATTGAAAATACACTACACCCGTAAATAATACACAAACAATATTCCAGAGTTCAAACCAAACTTTGTTGTTTCATTATTGTTTAATTATGCTCAGTACTTTGCCTCCATATTACAATAGTATACATGTTTATATAGAGTGTTCAGAACGCTCGGGGTGTCTTCTTGTTACCTCCAGTTACAAGAAGTTTAAAAGGTTTGGAAGTTCAACTGTTACATACGACTAGAAGAAAGAAAGACAATATGTCGTACTCGTGTCGTGTGCTCATGTTGACGATGCATGTCGAAGTGCTAAACATGTCTAGGTTAGGACTTGTTGAAGTTGATGATGAATCTGTCAGAGTCGAAAAATGATGCCAATTGTTGGGTGGATCATTCCTCGTTCCTTAAAAAACAATGGGCCCCATTGTTTGCTTGTACAAATGAGGAAAATTATTGGTGAGTTCTGTAGCGGAGTACCACTTTCTGTGTGCTAGGAGCTAACCAAATTTAGCCACCCGAAACAAGAGAATTGTTTTCAGACTTGTATGGCATACATGTCATCCCAAAATTGTGTCGCAAGGAAGAGGCTCCTGAACATATGGATGGATGTCTTCAAGTTTTGATGTATCCAATTCATTATGTTCCAACAATGGTACATGGTATGGTTGACGTAGATCCACATTAAATACTGGATGCATACCGAATCATGAAGGGATGTCAAGCTGAAAATCGTTTTCTCCAATATGCTTAAGGATACTGTACAAACCATATCACAAAGGCTTCATCTTTATGTGTGTACCAGTAAAGCGTTCCTTCTTGAGATGCAACCAGACATGATCCCCAATTTGAAATGAATGAGGAGTATGATGCTTATCATGATGGGCCTTAGCTTTTGCATTAGCTCATTGCAACATTTCTTGTGCTTGTTTTTGGATGTTGTAGATTTGGTCTCGAAACTTCAATGCTTTTTCAACTTCGCGTCGGTCAGAGTTAGTGTTGTTTGATTGGATCGATGAACTCATAAATTCAATTAGCATTGACAGTTGAAATCCATAACAAATATCGAATGGATTCTTTCCCATAGAGTTGTATTGTGCACGATTGTAACCATGTTGTATATATGGGATGCTTTCATCGCATGTTCGACGATGCTTGTGGTGGTACATGTTGAGCAGTTGTACTACCAAGCAGTTTACAACTTCTGTATGTGCATTTTTCTGAGGATGGAAAGTTTTCAACAAAGAGAGTCTCATGTTGAGATGTTGTGAAACTCTCTTCCAAAATATTCTGACAAATATGGAATCTCTGTTGAAAATGATGGTCGTCAGAAGGCCATAATGTTTCCAAACATGTTCGAAGATGAGCTGAGCAGTGTATTTTGTTGTTGTAGTCTTCTTGCATGGAATGAGAATATCCATCTAGGAAAATATGTCGACTACTACTAAGATTGTGTCATGCTGATGTTTTCTAGTAGGATATCTCGTCAAGTAGTCTAGAAATAGATTCCCATGGTAAAATAGGAATAGACAAAGACATATACAATTCTCACCGTCGATTCAACGGTTTATAAATGGTACAAACCACACATGATAGAATGTACTTGCTGACATTATATTTAAGTGAAGTAAAAAAAAACTAATTTTTAGGATGGCAAGGGTATTTTCTACTTGAACGTTTCCTGCGGTCTTGTTGCAGTGAGTGTCCCAAATGGGCTGATGTCGCTCCTCACCTCTTGGTACATAAATATTTCCAATCTTATATAGAAAGGTGTATTTTAGGAAGTAGTCGGTAGTGGATGGCAGGTTTGTTTGATGCTGTCAATATATTGCAAAAAAAATCATAGTCTACTGAATACAATTGAGCCCAAGTAGTGGTGTCATAGCCCTGCATACTCATCACTATGAATAGTATAGCAATGGGTAGTCAACTAAGACAATCGGCTGCGACATTTGCTTTACCTTTTTTATACTTAATTACCAACTAAAATTGTTACAGGTAAATAATCAACTTGAGTTTTCGAGTTGCTTGTAACTTCGACTAGGACGAGGCGAACTGTAAGGGCTTATGGTCAGTAAGAATGAGAGCTCCCTTCCCAAGAATGTAATGTCTCCATTACTTAAGGGATTGCAAAATGGAGTACAATTATTATTCATACATCGAATACCTTCTAGCTGTGTCATTGAAAGTTTCAGAATGAAAAGCGATTGGGTGACTAGATTGAGTGATTACTACACCTAAAGTATAGTTCAATGCATCCATTTCAATCTCAAAAGGATGATGAAAATCAGGTAATAGAAGTACTGGTATAGTACAAAGCTTGTGTTTGAGCTGCTCAAGGGCTTGTTGTTATGTTGATGTTTATTTAAAGACATTTTTCCCATTTATCTTAGTCAAGTGATTCAAAGGCCAGGCTATGTGACTAATGTCGAGTATGAACCATTGATAAAAATTCTTAGCTCATGAATGTTTCAAGGAATGGGACACTATTTGAGGATTTGTACTTTTTCAAGATCGACATGAATGCCTACAAAGTCGATTACATACCCCAAATATTTGATGTTGTTAATCACAAATGAGCATTTGTCCCGGTTCAAATAGAGTTGATGTTGTCGAAGAGTGTAGAGGACCTTTCTAAACTATCGTACATGTTCTTCCCATGATAGACTGAAAATCAAGATACCGTCTAGATAGAAAATGACACACTTGCTAATGAAAGGTCGAAGAATGTCATCCATGCACATAATGAAAGGTTGCAGGTGCATTGGTTAAGCCAAAAGGCATGACTAACCATTCAAACAATCCTTCCTTAGTTTTGAAACTAGTTCCATATATCGGTGGGCTCGATCAGAATTTGATGATATCCCGATTTGAGGTCGAGCTTAATAACGAATTTAGAACCTTTTAGGAAGTTGATGAGTTCATTTGTCCTTAGAAGAGGGTATCTATTATTTACCAAAATTTTGTTGATATCTCGATAGTTGATGCACATGCGCCAAGTCCCGTCATTCTTTAGAAAGAGGACGACTAGAACTCAACAAGGAGAAGAGTTGGCTAGGATGTGACCTTTGTTGATCAAATCTTACATTTGTCTTTGAATCTATTCATTCTCAAAAATGGATCTTTTGTAAAAAATTGCGTTAGGTAATGAAGAACTAGGAAGAAGTTCAATGGAGTGTATTACCTGGAAATGTAGATGTACTGTGTCTGGCTCTTGAAATACGTTCTAGTATTCATCAATATTATTGTCGATCTACTATTGTTACCAAAAGGTGCATTGGACGGTGAGCCAACTAGTTGCCACAGTCATCCTGGAATGTTGAGGCTTCATCATGATCAATGTGAATCTCTGAGCATGATTTATGATCTTCTTTCTGTGCTTGGAAGATACTACCACAACCATTTTTGTACGTCATCTCTCTGGTATGCCATACCATTGGTTCTGTATTTTGGCAATCACCTTTTGAGGCCACGACTGATAACTCCCATTTTGATCCCATAAATAAGGTTTCCCAAAGAGGGGATCAACTACGGAAAGAGGTGCCACATCAAAAAGTAGTTCATCTTTAAAATGCTTAATCACATAGGTTAGTCTACATTGTCAGGTGATTAGAGTGGGTGATTTCGATGTTAAAAGGATCAATGTTTAACAGTCAGATTCTACCAGGTTTTTGTTGGACAAGTTTGGAGTCAACAAATTTTCCAAAAATTTCTTCTGATCCTTGCATTCAAACGTATCATGCCATGATGAACTGTGGTAATCGTACCATTTCTTGGCAGGGGGTTGTTTCCTACATTCCTTTCTGTCTTTGTGATAGTACTATTTTCCATGATCTAGATTTTTCGGGGTCGGCTCAAAAGGGTGTCTTGACTTGTCGAAGTTGGCTGGTGACTTCTTGTTGAATGTTCGACCTGTCGGCTTGGTCACGAATAATGTTTTTCCTTTCTGCTTAGTTTCAAGCTTACAGGTGTAGTGGAATGCATCTACAAGCGTACTAACAGTCAGAAACTCCATCTCTTGTTGAATGTACAGGGATAATTCACTCAAATACTTAAGAAAAAATAATTTATCTTGTTCTTATATGCCAAGCCTCACCATGGGTGGATAGAACACATCGTTGTAACTCTGCACATACTAGTGTTTCCATTTCCTTAGCCGCTACCACTTCTTATACTGTTGTTAAATATAATTTGGAGGGTAGAACTCCTTCTAGATGTACTCGACAAATTTCTACCATGTATCTATGGGATGTCCATATTTCTCCATATTTATCGATAGATTCTCCCACAAGAAGTGCACAGAGGTCGACATCTTCAAGGATGAAATGGTGATATTTTCAGCTTCAAAGAGTTTATTCACAGAGTAATAAGATCCTAGTTGTCATGCCCAACTATCTATGGATTCCATGTCGATCTTTCCTTCAGGATTTGGTATGTCCAAGTTCATTTGAGCTTTGAATGGATTTATATTTTTGGGGTTGGATCTTGTTAAGGATCCTCATGAGGTGAAGGAGAATCGCATGAGAATCTCATTAAATTGAGAAAACATTTTTGTTCAGTGTCGAGCGAGTGATTTCTCTACGAGTTGCTCCATCTAATCATTTGCATGTATATTGTCTATTTCTATGACCATGTTCAATCTAGTGGTGCGAGTTGATAGATACTCTGATGTAGAAGGTAGTATCTTCTTGGATTGTTGATTTTGTGAGCGTGTTTGAACATGAATAAGTCATGTAACTTTGAAATAAATGTCAACACACAACTTAAGAATGAACAAGCTCTGAATATGCTATGATACCAATGATCTGGGTGCTGAGGCACATGACTATGAGAAGAGATTGATTGAATGAATAGAATACTGTTATGGTGGAAGCATATTAAGAATAAGCAAAATAGGAAATACCTACACATAGAAAAGATACACACAAACAATATGCAAAATTTTGAACCGAAATCCGTTTTTCATTATTGTTATACTATGCTCAATACTATACCTATATATTAGAATAGTATACATGTTTATATAGAGTGTTGAGAATTATTGATTTGTCTTCTTGTTAGGTTTAGTTACAAGAAGTTGGAACGGTTCAAAAGTTCAACTGTTACATACGACTCAAAGACAAAGATACAATCCATTGCAGTCGCATCAAGCGCTGCTGTCGACAATGAGTGTCAAAGTGCTAAACCTGTCGAGGTTGTGTCAAGGTTCAAACTTGTTAAAGTCGATGATGAACCTGTCCCAATAAACAAATGGTGCCAACTGCTAGGTGAATTATTTTCTCTTTAAACTTAGTTGTAATAGTTCTTTTAATGTTATTGATATTTGGAAAAGTTACATTTTCCCATGTCCTCCAGTGGTTTCACCAAGACATGTTATCTTTATTCTAACCCCTGTTGAGCCGCAAGTGGTCTTGAATGGACTTAAAAGAAATTTTACCCAGTCATTTTTCTCCCATGACATTTATCTTGTACTTATACATCAATCACTTTGTCATAATGATGCTCTTAGTGGGGGGAATACTAGCTTCTATATGAAGAACATGATAATGCCTATTTCTTTTAATTATCAGGTTATACATTATAAAACACTTATCGATTCGCTCGATCTTTAGGCTAGGATTCTTTAGATATGTGAAAACATCAAAATTCACACCCATATAAGATAACGAGAGTACCAAGAGTTTAAAAGAGGAACTTATTTTAAACCCACATCATAATGCTTGTTGATTTACAGTTTTTATCTATACTAAAATTAAATTTTTACTATCCATTAATCATTTTCTCAAGTGGCTATAGTTGTTGAAATTACTCAAATAACTGAGAAGGGGGGGTCAATCAATTACTTCTAAAGCTTAAACCATTTTTTCAATATTTAAACCATTATTACTGATTACAGATTTATAGTTATGATAATGCAAAAAGTATAACAGAAGATATAATGATTATCAGTCACACACACATGATAGTGAAAAACAAATATTCATTTTTATTTGAGCACCTACTGAAATGAGGTTGCAACCCATGTTTTACAAAAGCATTATTACTGAGAGCACCAACCCTCATGTTTTTCTAGCACCCACTGAATTAACATTCTCCAGCTACAACTAAATGAAAGCACCAACTTTCACTTGTACTTGATTGAACTTGTACAAATAAGACAACATGTTTTTTCCTAGCATGATTCTACCACCCTTGTTTCTAAAATTTAAACATGTTGAGTACAGTATGTAGGAAGATAGATACGGGCTGATGCACAATCATGGACTCCTTTAAAGACACTTTAGATGCCACATATTACTAGAATAAATGGAAAACTCTGACTTTAGGTGACAATTAGGGGTACTTTCCTAACTTACTTGAAGATGAAGTAAAAATAGAAAAGATAGGAAATTGAATTAGCTTTCATAACATATATCATTTATGCAGAGAAAATGTGTGTAAATGATTATAAAATTAGTTTCCGTGAAAGTGGGTTTTCAAATTTTCAGCACATCTTAACATATATGTTTGTGCAAGTGCAACAATATATGAGGTAAATGATTTGAATCTGGGATAAAATCTTACAGACATATAAACGACATATGGACCTAGTGCAACACTATTTATTCAGAAATTTTCATGAATTATTTTTTTAATATTAATTATTGAAGTCAGAAAAACTTGAAATTAAAACCTTGTGTCTGGGTGCAACACTTTAGGGGGGGAATTAATGAAATCCTTGATTTCTAAATATAAGATCGTAGATCTTTATCTCATCTAGTGCACCATATAGTTTTATTGGGAAATGGTGATGGAAATCAAAAGTTATATAACAAACAATCGATGTATGTATTTTCAAAAAATGGCGTGTGTCATTTAGAAAAATAATTATAAATAAATAAAACATAGATTTGAAGGAAAAAATTACATATTCAAAATCATAAGATCGTACTCTACAATATCCTAGATTTTCATAAAAAAATGTTGTGTATGTCATATCAAAACACTCCATCTAAACTGAGCATATTGATAGAGTTTTGAAAGACAAGCAATAGCCCTAGTTTATTTGTCATACCCTATAGGTTTGGTATTCCGAAGCTATTTCTGAAACTAATGCCAAACCTTATTCCCGCCAATTATTTTAATTTTAAAGTAACGCATATGCATTATATTGCATATGCGTTATACCTTATTCATATCGCATATGCGATATGATAAAGCTATAACACATATGGGTTTTGTCTTAACTAATTTGTTTTTGTCCTAATGCATCATTGTTCATCACCCTCATCTTGATCATCATCACCACCCTCATCCTCATCATCATCATCATCATAATCACCCTCATCCTCATCATCATCATCATCATAGTCATCCTCCTCCTCCTCCTCCTCCTCATCATCATTGCTCCTCATCATCATCATCATCATCATCATCATCATCATCATCATCACATCATCATCATCATCATCATCCTTATCCTCCTCATCATCATCACCTTCATCCTCATCATCAACATCATGGTTATCATCGTCATCATCGTCACCCTCATCCTCATCATCATCATCATAATCACCCTCATCCTCATCATCATCATCATAGTCATCCTCCTCCTCCTCCTCCTCATCATCATCATTGCTCATCATCATCGTCATCATCATCATCATCGTCACATCATCATCATCATCATCATCATCATCATCCTCCTCATCATCACCCTCATCCTCATCATCATCATCATGGTTATCATCGTCATCATCGTCACCCTCATCCTCATCATCATCATCATAATCATCATCACCATCATTGTTCATCATCATCTTCATCATCACCCTCATCCACATCATCATCACCATCCTCATCATCATCCTCATCATCATCATCACCCTCCTCCTCCTCCTCATCACCCTCATCATCATCATGATCATCATGGTCATCCTCATCATCATCATAATCATCATCATCATAGTCATCATCCTCCTCATCATCACCATCATTGTTCATCATCATCTTCATCATCACCCTCATCCTCATCATCGTCATCACCCTCATTCTCATCGTCATCATCATCACCATCATCATCATCATCATCATCATCATCATCACCCTCATCCTCATCAACTTCATCATGGTCATCATCATCGTCATCGTCATCACCATCATCATCATACTCATCCTCATCCTCATCATCGTCAACCTCATCATCATCATCACCCTCATCCTCCTCCTCCTCATCATCACCCTCATCCTCCTCCTCCTCATCATCACCCTCATCCTCATCATCATCATCATGGTCATCATCATCATCATCATCATCATCATTATCACCCTCATCCTGATCATCATCATCCTCATCCTCATCCTCCTCCTCCTCCTCCTCATCATCACCCTCATCCTCATCAGCTTCATCATGGTCATCATCATCATCATCATCATCATCATCATCATCACTGTCATCATCCTCATCCTCATCCTCATCATCATCATCGTCAACCTCATCATCATCATCACCCCCATCCTCATCCTCCTCATCATCACCCTCATACTTATCATCATCATCATCACCCTCATCCTCATTAGCTTCATCATGGTCATCATCATCATCATCATCATCATCACTGTCATCATCCTCATCCTCATCCTCATCATCATCATCATCAACCTCATCATCATCATCACCCTCATCCTCATCCTCCTCCTCCTCCTCCTCATCATCATCATCATCACCCTCATCCTCCTCATCATCATCATAGTCATCATCCTCCTCATCATCACCATCATTATTCATCATCATATTCATTGTCACCCTCATCCTCATCATCATCATCACCCTCATCTTCATCATCATCAACCTCGATCCTCATCATCATTGTTCATCACCCTCATCCTCACCATCATCATCATCTTCATCTAAATCCTCATCCTCATCCTCATCACCATCCTCCTCCTCCTCATCATCATCACCCTCATCCTCATCCTCATCATCATCATCATCATCATGATCATCATAGTCATCATCCCCCTCATCATCATCATCTTCATCGTCACCATCATCATCATCATCATAATCATCATCATCACCATCATTGTTCATCATCATCTTCATCATCACCCTCATCCTCATCCTCATGATGATCATCACCCTCATCCTCATCCTCATCATCATCACCCTGATCCTCATCATCATCATCATGGTCATCATCATCATCACCATCATCACCATCCTCATCCTCATCATCATCATCATTGTTCATCACCCTCATCCTCACCATCATCGACACCCTCATCCTCATCATCATCACCATCCTCCTCCTCCTCTTCATCATCATCATAATCCTCATCCTCATCCTCATCATCATCATCATCATCATCATCATCATCACCCTCATCATCATCATAGTCATCCTCCTCCTCATCATCACCATCATTCTTCATCATCATCTTCATCGTCACCATCATCCTCATACTCATCACCATCCTCATCATCATTATCATCATCATCATCACCCTCATCCTCATCATCATCATCATAGTCATCATCTTCCTCTTCATCACCATCATTGTTCATCATCATCTTCATCGTCACCATCATCCGCCTCATCATCACCATCCTCATCATCATCATCATCATCATCAATAGTAGTAGCAGTAGCCTCATCCTCATCATCATCATCACCCTCATCATCATCATCATCATCATGGTCATCATCATCATCGTCGTCATCATCATCATCATCCTCATCCTCCTCCTCCTCCTCATCATCAGCATCCTCATGCTCATCATCATTGTTCATCACCCTCATCCTCACCATCATCGACACCCTCACCCTCATCCTCATCATCATCATGCTCATCGACACCCTCATTGTTCATCACCCTCATCCTCATCATATAGATAAATGTAAATTGCATATATTCATTGAGCACTAAATCGCATATGCGATATATCTCATATGCACTAAATCGCAAATGCGATATATCGCATAATCATTGTGGAGAACATGTAAAAACCTGACCGTTCATTCAAAAGATGGAATTCAATATCGCATATGTGATATATCGGAGGTGCATTATATCGCATATGCGATATGTGTTTTATTGAAAATGTTGGGTGGCGTCATGTGGGTCAGGTTTATTGTATCAAAAGACATAATTCGTTTGAACCTACGCACAGAGAACTATTCGACATGCAATTTTTTATCATTACTTATATAATTCCATAGTTTTGTACAGGTTTGGGTGGATTTCAATGGGGAATGTACGTAATAGAGGACAAAATTCAGCAAGGAAGGTGCTTACACCGGAAGAAGTAGAAAATAAAAAACAAAAAAAGGGAAAATTCAAGAAATCATCGGCATTCATTACATGAGCAAATAGTTTCCAGTCCCCCTCAACAGATACCTGACATAGAGGCTGAGGAAGATAATGCAACATTAAAAGGAAGTTGGTTATATGGAAGTTGATATTATTCATCCATCATTAAATGGACAATATTGTGAAGAGTTCAATAATTATGTTACTCCCGATGCAAATGTGACTCAGAAACAACCATGTCCGGTGGTTCAATCTCCTATTCAAAGTTGTGAGCTAGTAGTGGATGTAAACATCACTCCATCATTTCAAACGGCAACAAATTTTGCATCAAAACGAAAGAGAACTCCTAAACAAATACAAGTGGACAAGAGAGGATTGACTTCCATGGAAGGTAAGGTGGCTAAATGTACTATCCTTCGTCATTCTTCTCAAATAATGAGACAATATTTTGATAACAAATCCAAAGCCGGTAAATGCCAATTGTTTTCATCTTTTCTTAAATCTAGAAATATGCCAACTATTAGAAGAAATTTAGGAATAACAACAATGAAGAATATTGAATCAAGTAATCACATTGTTAAATATTTTGTTGTTGCATTCACATCGATTGGTAAGAAAACTCGTTCACAAAACTGTAATGTGGCTCGTAGTGTATTGGTTGCATCAATTGTATGTAGATCCACAAGACAACGTCGTTTACTTAAATGCACATCATAAATTGTTCCTTTACATCCAAAGACACTTAAAAAATATTCAGTAAGAAGAGACAACCTTGATGTAGAGGGACAAATGGAAACATTATGGGCATTTAGCGGTAGGTTTCCCTGCAAAGACATGAAGTTAGTCGAAGCAGTGAAGGGCATAGTGCAAACGTTTTGGCATGATAACACTAGGAATTCTTCTAACACGAAGGATATGTTAAAACATTGTAGGGGTTCTAGAATCACTGAACCTCATGCTAAACATTATCTTGACATGACACAAACTCAACTGTTCGAGATGTTTAAAGTTTCCCATGTAGAGCTAAGGCTCAGGCAAAGATCTTTTGAAAAATGCAAGCCTTGGTATGTTAGAGTCAATACGATCCGGAACACTTGTTGTTGTAGATACCACATATAGTTTGACCTATATTACCATACATTTGCACATATACATCGTTTTCTATATCCTAACCATATGCAGGAATGCTCAAGTACAGTACCACCAATGTCATCCAGAGATTTCATCCATAGCATAATGTGTCCGAGGCAAGATGGACAGACACATTACTTAAAACAATGTGTAGATGGTTCTTGCAACAATTGTGGTGGGCTATCATTATGGTCTGATTGCATGCATGAAAGTGAAGATCAAGCATTCGGGAATGCAATTGTCGAGAAGAAAAACTATCAGTATGAGACATATCAGCTAAATGATGGGAAAGAAAGAAGGAAGATTAAATTGGTGACTTCGACAGAAGTAAATTCTTGAATATTGACAAATTAATATTCATGTACACATTTTTTTATGTGGTTTATTGACATATTAATATTCATGTGCCAGGTGCGAGTATATGATTTTATTCCAGAGTTTCGTGGAATGATCCAACAGTACATACAATATGTCAATATGGCATGGTGGAAAGATGAGCAATTCAGAATATGCTGGGACACCTTCCCTCTCGGAACAATACTATCAGTGGTTGACTTTGCTGAAAATTACACCCTACAACAAAAAAATTAAATTCAAAGTCAACACTATCACTCTTAGCAGGTGAGCATAATGGTTCATATCACGTATCGACATGGGCAAGATAGCAATGAAGAGAAACGTGTGATACTGAAAGAAAGTCACTTCTACATAAGTGACGACCGGACCCATGACATCCGTTACATGCAACATTGCTTTAAATTATTCTATGATCACGTGATAGCTATGGATAATACCTTTTTATCCTCATTTCATTTGGTCATATGGTTATGCTGGACAGTTCAAGAATGCACGTATATTTGAATGGTTGTGTTTGTTGCACATAAAATACAAGGTGCCACATGTATTGAACTAGTTTGAAACTGGTCATGGAAAAGGAGAGCACGATGGTGCTGGTGCATGCATTAAAACTTCCCTTCGAAGGTAAGAGATGAAGTTTACAGGTGATCGCCTTCGAGACGCTGCATCTATAGTCCAATGGTGTGCATCTGTCATGGGAGAACAAGCAACAAGGAAACACTTAGTGCGAAGAATATTCTGGGAGGTGACAAATGTGGACCAATCACAAACACCTCGGGTGAACATAGTGTATGGAACTGGACAGTTTCATTCAATTAGAAGCTCATACAACTCGACCCTACAAATTTGGACAATATTGAAGGCTTTATTTTGTAGTTCCTGTAGCATCGATGACTGGGATGATTGTGAGCATATGGATACCATTGATACATGGGATCGAGTGACACTTGGCACCAATTTCAACGGGGTTAATGAAATAGACTATTTGGAAGATGATCAGACACATATTCCTACAAACTATGATCACATATCAGATCTCATACAAGAAGGTACATGGGTAGTACCTAAATAAGAAAATGCATTAATGTATTGTTTACTCGACCTATGTAGAATTTAACTTATGTAGAAATTAGAAATGCAAGACCTTATTTACAAAATGTATTGTTAACTTGACCTATTTCCTTTCATAGGTCAGATATATATGCAGTGGTTGCCCCAAAAAATAATGAATGGGGTTTTGACTATTGGTTGGCGTGTTGCTTAGAGGGGAAACAAACCCTTCTAGAACCTGTTACAGATGATGAAAATATTGAATTCTCAACTGGCTCGATGGTTATAAAAGGCACTACAACAAAAACTGGATTTAGCGTCTCTTTTTGCATCCTTTTTTGCGTCTAGACCATCTTTCAGTGTATTTTTCTTCAATTTTTGGACAAAATGGCGCAATTTCACGGGTTGGTGCTATTTTAGGCGTTTTTTGCGTCCTTTCTCTAAATCTGGCGCAAATTGCGGTGTAATTTGCACCGGGTTTTGCACCTGGTTATGCGCCAAGTTTTGCATCAGGTTTTGCAACAGGTTTTGAGCCTAGTTTTGCACCTAATTTTGCGCCTAGTTTGTACATCTACTCTTGTTGCGCCCCCTTTTATGCCCATGTTTGCCTCAACTTTTACGCCCTTTTTTTCATCCACTTTTGCATCATTTTTTACATCTACTTTTGGATCCACTTCTGCTTCTTTTTTTGCATCCCTCTGTGCGCCAAGTTTTGCATCAAAGTTTACATCCTGTTTTGAGTCTAGTTTTGCATCTCGTTTTGTTTTAGCCATTTTTGCATCCACTTTTGCATCCATTTTTTCGTCCACTTTTGCACCCACATTTTCATCCCTTTTTGCATCCTATTTTGCATCCATGTTTATGTCTTTTTTTGCATCTACTATTACATCCACTTTTGCATCCACTTTTGTTGCGTCCCAATTCACACCCATTTTTGTGCTTACTTTTACACCCACTTTTGCTTCAACTTTTGCATCCGCGTTTGCATATTTTTTTGCATCCAATTTTACATCAGTTATTGCATCCCTTTATGCATCCACTTTTGCATCAGGTTTTGCATCGGGTGTTACGACTACTTTTGCATCTAGTTTTGCATCTACTTTTGTTGCATCCACTTTCGCATCCAATTTTGTATCCAATTTTACATCCATGGTTGTATCCACTTTTGCACCACTTTTTTCATCGTGTTTTGCTTCCATGATTGCATCATTTTTTGCATCCACTTTTGCATCACCGTTTGCATCCATTTTTGTTGCACCCCATTATGTGCCCACTTTTGCACCTACTTTTGTTGCATCCATGTTTGCATCCTTTTTTGCATCCAGTTTTACACCCAGATGTTGAAGATGAAAATGAGGATAATGATTATGATATTGAGGATGGTTATGATGATGATGATAATGTTGTTGATAATGAGGAGAACGATGACAATGATGATGATGATGATTATGATGATGATGATGAGGAGGAGGAGGAGGATAATGGCAATGATGAAATCACCAATGATTATGATGGCAATGAAATGAATGATGATGATGGTGATGATGACAATGACAATGATGATGAATACAATGAGAATGATGATGTTGATCATCTTAAAAAATAATTTTTTATTTTCATGCATAAGTCATCTGTGTCCTCCATGTCCCTTTTCCACTAATCACATATTTTGGGTAGATGTTATTTCTTATTCCAAAGGTAATGATGAATAACTCATGAAAATGCCAATAATCGTGATGATGATGATCTCAAGGACAATGGCGATGATGATTATGCCGATGATGATGACTATTTTGATAATCATGATGACACTGACAAAGATGACGACGATGATCATGATCATCATCATTTCCATCATCGTCATCATCAAAAACATAATCACTGTCATTGTCATCTAGTCCATCATCATCATCATTTAAAGCATATGGGTATGTTTACCAATTAAAGCATGCATAACAAGTGAGATTATTCTAAAACACCCTACCAAAGTACAAAATTCAAACCACAAGGGAAACATAATATTGAAATCGTTCCCATTTTATTTCTCCCAACAAAACATGCTTCATTTTAGGGAATTATGTTAAAATACATACATTCAGAGTCCATCCATACTATACTTGTAAGAAATATAATACTTAATACTTAATAGAATTTATAAAATACGTAAATATTTTATAAGCA
Source organism: Pseudotsuga menziesii (assembly GCA_001517045.1). NCBI lineage: Eukaryota > Viridiplantae > Streptophyta > Pinopsida > Pinales > Pinaceae > Pseudotsuga > Pseudotsuga menziesii. The sequence continues at coordinate 289,422 of LPNX010949398.1, read as the reverse complement.
CCCTTATGATATATAAAATTCTTTCACCTTAATAACGGTAAAATATGTAAATATAATAATAATATATAATTAATATAAATATGTTACTATAGTTCATATGTTAAAAGATTTAATATAAATAAATATATATAGTTCATATGTTATGTGATTTAAAATAATTAAATATATACACATATTATTTACTTATACATTATACAATTTAAAATATAGATTAAAACGTATGAAGTTTCATAGGGAGGAGAAGCAAAACATAATTCCATAAATTTAGGCATTTGTGAGAAAAACTAGTTTTTTGCTAATACACAGTTAGGGCTCGTTACGAAGAACATTTTGTATATATTCTTCATGTTTAGCAATGTACAGGGGGTTCAAAGTTTGAGAAAAAGAAACAATATTTGTAGTGAAATATTTGTCTGAGCTTAATAAAACTACCAATGTAGAAGTACAAAGTTTTTCAAAGAAGAGATTCATGTGCCAATATTTCTCGGTCTGTGTTTTCCTTTGTAAATGTTTTCTTTCTAAGTTTTTGATTTATATATGTTGTCTAGAGCATTTGAATGAAAATATATGATTCACAATTCATCCTCTGATAGGAAGCTTTGATTTCATCCGTATTCAAATGTTTTCACCCATTCCTCTAAAGTTAACACAAAATTCATTCTAGCTAATGCTTTGTGTTAGTGGACTATAATTCTCATATATGCCACCATTCCTAAATGATTCCAATACTAGTCATTGATAATTCTTATCGATACTCAGCCTTTGATTCCATGCCCATTGATAATGCTTGTACATTCATCACAAAGAGCATGCCGAGTTATCAAATGCATATGCCAATTCACCACAACCACACCGAATGCAAACTATGTGAAAGGAGGAGCCCACAAGGGATGTTAAAACAAGTACCAAATGCAACCGAGCAGCTGAAAACAAAGTAGTCAAGTGCTACATCATCACCCAGGTGGTGTAAGGAAGCCATATTTGCCCAAATCTCCATAAATTCAACCTAAAGATAAAAATTATAGAGACACTTTCTGAGGCGTCAAAGACAATAGATAAAACACCCCAAAAAATTGGATATGTGATACAAATTATGTACAGTCCATACAATCTTACAATATGTCAGTATAGTCGTACAATTGGAAAAAATAGTTGCGCAACAAATCTATCAGAAACCTTGAAAATTCCTACTTTGTTTTATTAAATCTCTTATTTAACCTAGAAAAATATTTATATTCCGCTTTAAATCAAAATAAATCTAATTCCCTTGAAATATGAACCTAGCCTTTGAATCAAGCAAAATAATGATGTCTTTCTTTAGAAGAAACTCTGAATGGAATATTGTGTGCTTGACCAAACTTGGAGAGTTTTCCTGCATAGAGAGAGTCTGTCTCTGGGACCTCCCATGGATGATTTGTTTGCCGGCCTGGTGATGTCTACGCTGGGATCTGAAACGTGAGTTCCTTAGAAGAGTTATGGAAGCCAGTTGATCCATCTAGAGAGGGTGTCAAGAGGAAATCCATGTCTCGCTGATTTGAAATTCGTAGTGGTCTAGGCCTCTATATGTTGTTTGCTTCCTTGAGTAGACAATTAACATGGAAGAAAGAGGTGATCCTCCAGATGGGATCTAGCTGGAGAGGTCCACACAAGGATTGTGATCTATGCTTTAAAATATCCATCATGAAAATAGGTAGGCATATTTGTTCTGGACAATGACAGAATGTGGAGAGGGAGCCACCCAAGTCTCACTGAAGGTAGTAAAACCTCCCTTTGTCCAAATAATGGATACTAAGATAAGACATCTGAAAATGAAATGTTCCTCTTACTTGCTCTATAGTTTGGTTATGTTGAATTCAATAAGCACCACTCTTTAAAGTGTGAATCTCTATAGACACCATTTGGTGTGAAGCAACATTTTAGGATAAAAAATGATTGAAACTAGGCAATTTG